>CM074953.1:14003907-14009947 GCA_037577455.1 Pangasius macronema | reverse complement strand
TTCATTATATATTTTGTCTGAAAAGTGTCTCTTATGTAATATGCTACTTTCTTTACTGACATACAAACATTTTTCTGTAGCATTTTAATGTTGTGCTGGAAAACTAATGTTTGGAAATCTAAAATGTTTCTGTACTGACTCGATAATGTAGAAGTCATTAAATAAAAATGTATAACAACGTTTGTACTAAAAAAAAAAAAAAATAGGATTCCTAAGACTTTTGCACAGTACTGTACACACACACACACACACACACACACACACACACACACACACACACACACAATGTGTTCAGTGTATGTTATGTCTTATATACGATATATTATATTATATTGTTGCTGTAGCCCCTGATATGATCACCCACAGTATATCTTGTGCTCTACCTCTAGTTGTAAAAGACACTGCTGAGGTTTTAAGGCCCAGGAGCTGGTATTTCACTTCTGAAATGAGTCCAGTCCTGTACTTAGGAGGTGCTCCTTGTCAGACAGTTGGCCTCTTATTGCTCCCTGAAGGGTCTGCTGTAGCATTATGATTTGTGTGTGCGTTTGCGTGTGTGCTTTTCCTTTGTGTAGTTAGAACTGACAGTGTTATTGCAATGGTTTGCAGGGGGTTGTATTCAGAGTTAAGATGGTCTCCTCTATAAAACTGTGTAGTTTTATCTGTCGCTGTGTGGCAGGGAACAGATTTGTTTGAAGCTCCGCGCTGTTTCATGTAGCGACACACAGCCGTGGCGGAGGTGTCGTGCTGTGCCTGGTGACAGCCAAGAAAATCCTGACTGTTTCTTTTCTCTTTCTCTTTCTTCTCCGTAGCTCAAATTGAAATTATTCCCTGCAAGATCTGTGGAGACAAATCATCAGGCATCCATTACGGTGTGATAACATGCGAGGGCTGTAAGGTAAGCAACCCAACAAATGTCTGTGTGTGTGTGTGTGTGCTTGCGTATGTGCCTGCATGCAGAACTGTGTGTGTGTGTGTGTGTGTGTGTGTGTGTGTGTGTGTGTGTGTGTGTGTGTGTGTGTGTGTGTGTTTGGGTGGGCATGAGCTTTGTGTTTTGAAAACAATATTTGAATATATGCTTGAATAGGAGGGCTAAATGAAGGTACTGAAGGTCTAAACATCAGTGTGTTCATCATCATTAATATGACACAGCAGGCTTCGATGAGCTGCACTCCGTCATTATTAGGACAAAGTGACTCCTGCGACTTGTTTTCTTTCTGCACTCTCCGGCAGATTTTTTATGACTTTGGCTCTGCAGTTACTGCATGCTTCACAAATAAAACCGTCAAAGGTGCAGTGCTTTGAAGCGCAGTTACCACATAGTTAGCTGTTTTGCTGTCGCTTTTCTTTTTTAAACCTGAAACTACCCTGTTTGTGTTTGTTTTAAATATGCCATCCACTCAGCAGGAGGAATTATATGCTTACTGTATATTCTTCTTGTTAGCATTGTTAGGTTTGTTTGTTTCTACTCTACAGGCAAGCACTGCACAGCGTAGCAGGAATGAACAAACACTGTGATCCAGCTCTATTTTTGAATAAAAGGCAGCCTCCACGTTCAGCACATCGCTCACTCACAATACAGTGGGGGGAGAGAAAAAAAAACGAACAGAAAAAAAATTGAACAGGCCTGAAGAATAAACTGCTGAAATGTATCTTTAATGATTGCTAATTACTTCAGGCAGAGAGGCATTTAATGATATGTGCGAGCACACCGCTCTGGCCCATAAATCATAGCATTATAAAGGAGCGCTGCTTGTCACCAGCAGTCCTACCCCGCTTTCATAATGGCTGCCATTAGAAAGCAACTTGGCAGCTGTCAGCTGTTTTCTTGTAATTAAACAGCCAATGAGCAACTAATTAAGACATATGTGTATTGAGCAGTGGAGTGGGGTATGTTAATGGTGTGCTGGAATCAATTCATTAAGTAAAAGGGATGAGGTATCAACTCAGTGTGACTGTGTGCTCTCTCTCTCTGTCTCCCTCCGTACATGTCTCTCTCCCTCTCACTGCGTCTCTCAACACCCACTGGTTTCGAAATCTGTTATTTAACTAATAACCACAGACAAACTCAAGATTATTTACAGTCACACACTTGAAAATTAGCTAAGCAGCTTGTTTATCACAGTCTTTCACTAAAGTGTGTCCCTATACAATAGGACATTAAGTACGCCTCTCCTCATAAAAGATCTCATCTGTGTGATCAGGAGCGGGACGTGAGCTCATCTATGACCCTTGTGTATATGGTTATGGCTTCATCCATAGTTCCTGTTTGTACGTGTTGTTTTCCCTTCAAATATACGAGGCTTAATTTGTTTAAAAGAGCATCGTGTTGTGACTTATGGAGCTTTCTGACATAGCCACATCTGTCTGTCTCTCTTTGTCTCTCTCTGTCTCATTCATGCAGGGTTTCTTCAGGAGGAGTCAGCAGAGCAATGCGGCATATTCGTGCCCACGTCAAAAGAACTGCCTGATCGACCGTACCAGCCGAAACCGCTGCCAGCACTGCAGGCTGCAGAAGTGTCTGGCTGTGGGCATGTCACGGGACGGTGAGTGTGCTGCTGATCCCGGTCTAGCGTGCACCAGGGAACCACAGCCCTCTTCCGCATGAGGGGCTTCAAGGCCTTGCCAACACAAGCTGGAAAAATACATGGAATGGAATTCTGAGCTTTAGGCAATCTACAGTGAATGTTTCTTAAACCTGGCTCAGAAGTGTTTTCTGAGAGCCTGGAACCTTCGTGGTTATTCAGAACAGTAAGAGGTTCTTCGCTATTTGTAGACTGTCTGCAAATCAAGGGGGTGGAGTGGTAGAGTAGTAAACATTGGGTAGACAGGTGAAATGCATAGTGCCAAGCTGCAAAAGTGGCATTGCAGTTTTCTGTGTGATTTTTATCTGAGGAAGATGTTGGGTTTGGTATCATAAACAGTCGTTATTTCCAGGCTCCCAGGTGTCATCCGGAGATTGCGTGTTCATATCCCAATGATGCCACGACCCTCCGTGGCTGAGAGTTCCATAGGAGCAAAATTGGCTCTGGGTGGGAGGAATGACATTCTCCCTCTCTCTGTCGCCTCTGCCTCACCAATCATAGGCATCTGTGAGCTCATTTATGAGGAAGAGGGTAGATAGCGCTTTTCACAGAGTGCGTTCCTCTCCTGTGACACAGCATGAGCAGCAGTTTGAAAAGATGCGGTTGGCTGGAATCACGTGTCTCACGTGTTAGCCTTCACCCACAGTTCTTAGTCATCATATGACAGGGGAGAGCTGGCTGGTGGGTGGGGGTGTTTATTCCCAAAACACTGCTTCCATAAGAAACAGCTCCATTTCTTTGACTTAAATACAGAGCTTGAAGAACAATAGTCCTGGAGTACCCCCTGTCCTGCACATTTGAGTGTTTCCTGCTTTAACACATCCAGTTCAGCTCAAGAAGCATTGTTGATTAGCTCTGGTGTGTAAATCTGGTAATTCTGGGAGCAGTTAAATGCTAAAATGTGCAGGACAGGGGGTATTCCATGACCAGAGTGGGGAAACTGCATATAAAATATTATGTAGGGTACATTTAAGAAAATGAAACAGTATAGTGTTTATTTACACGTTTCTGCTCGTGCAGTAAAATACTTCATAC
This sequence comes from Pangasius macronema, assembly GCA_037577455.1. Classification (NCBI taxonomy): domain Eukaryota; kingdom Metazoa; phylum Chordata; class Actinopteri; order Siluriformes; family Pangasiidae; genus Pangasius; species Pangasius macronema. Next base: position 14,006,330 of record CM074953.1, on the reverse strand, counting down.
TAATGACTGGATTTTAGAAAGGAGGATCAATCCCACTTGCTTCTTGGAAAAGGATTTAACTAATAGCTTTGTTACATTGCGTCTGGGACAGCCTCTCTTCAAACATGTTTGTCTTGTCACAGCTGCAAGGTCAAAGCTCCTGCCAAATCCCACCCTTTCATATATCACTTCCGACCAATCACTGAGGATTTACCTTTCTGACCTTCTGAAAGTTTTGGAAGCCTGTTTGGAAAGAACTGTAAACCATCCTTTTGAGACTAATATATTAAATGTGTGTTTACTTTATTGTCTGGGTAGAAAAAAAAATTTTGTGATTCTCTTTTTTTTAATGTCTGGATGGTTGTCCATAATGGTCTTAAATTCTTTGCTTGAATAAAAATATGTCCATCATGAAAGGGTGGTGATGTCAGACGTTTCAGTATAAGATTACTGATTAACAGCTCAGATCATGGATATTTTTGCTTCAGTTCCTGCACTGTGGTAAGAGAGAAAAGACTCCTCTGCAAGCCCGTGACAAGATCAATGGCCTAGTACTCAGTTTCCTCAGTTAGGTCTCATGTTGTACTTCAGGCAAGGCGGAGGGTTTCTGACAGCAAGTGGCTTTTATTAAATGACTGTCATTAGAAAGGCTCATTAAAGCCTGTGCAGGTGAGCAGCATTAACGGGAACACAGGTGAGTGTGTGTGTGTTTGTGGGTATGTTGAGGCCCCCCTGCAGGGCTTCTGACTGGGCTGTGTGACTGTGGCCCGTAACAGGAAGCAGTAATCAGGCCAGGCCTTCAGAGTGTGCCGGGCTGCTCTCTCACACACAACCAGGACAGGCAAGGTGACTTCTGAGTTCATTCAGACACGAGCCCCCATCTGCCTTTCCACTAGCACACACACATAGACACATCAGCTCTGGGTTGTTTGTTCTTTATCTGTAAGAGTTGGACTCTAGTGCTCCCTTGTCTTTATTGTACAGTAAATCCCACCATTTACACCTTCATTACTTCTCTCTGCCTGCCAAGAGCAAAGAGCTCTCACACTGAGGTCCATCCTCTCATTATTTTTTAGCTTTCCTGTGTTTTAATAGACCAACACTTTCTGTTCACAGGCCTGCTGCCAGTGCTGGATTCTCAGTCAAACCCCAGCACTTAACCAACTACATGTAGTGTCTGTATTTGTGTGGAACATGTATATTTGTGTGAAAGGGGATTACTCTGAACCATCCAAACTCCAACAATATTCTAATATCTATCTCATAGAATGTAAAAACAGTCCAGTGGCAGACAAAAGCAGTATTCTGTATTCACCGTTCTGCTGTGTGCTTGATTGTACACATTGTGCTCTTCACCAAGGCATGTCCTTGTCTTGTTCACTGCAAGTTGTTCTGGCCAAGCCTGCTGTCCCTGTCTGAGTCTGAAAGGTTAAAAAACAGAAAGTTGCTGTGAACATGTCAAAGTGGCAAACTGTTTTATACCCATTACTTGGCTAATGTGCTATGAGAGAGCTCACTCCCACTGGTCTGGCTGCTACATTAAGCTCACTGTCTTAGGGCCATATCCCCCAGGCAAAGGGGCTCTAAAGTGATTTCAGTGGTGAAGAGGTCACTGTTGTGCATTGTCTAACTGATGAATAACTTTTGAGTTTTGATTTTTGTCTGCCCCTTTAGCGGTGAAGTTCGGGCGCATGTCAAAGAAGCAGCGGGACAGCCTGTACGCTGAAGTGCAGAAGCACCGTCTCCAGCAGCAGCAGAGGGAGCAGCAGCAGCAGCCTGGCGAGGCTGAGCCACTCACGCCCACCTATGGGCTCTCAGCAAACGGCCTCACTGAGCTGCACGATGAGCTGAGCGGTTACATGGACGGCCACACGGCCGATGGCACCAAGCCTGACTCAGGCGTCAGCAGCTTCTACCTGGACATCCAGCCCTCGCCCGACCAGTCCGGTCTGGACATCAACGGCATCAAGCCCGAGCCCATCTGCGACTTCACGCCAGCCTCAGGCTTCTTCCCATACTGCTCCTTCAGCAACGGCGAGACCTCCCCCACCGTCTCCATGGCCGAGCTAGGTGAGCACAGCTGAGGCGCTGGATATATATGGAGTAAGGAGAAAATAGGAAAGAGTTGTGAGATGTATGCGATGTAGGAAGAAGGTAAACACATCATCTATGAAGAATGTTATAGGGAGGAAGCGTAGGAGAGAAATTGGATATATGTACACTAGACAAGCTGGGATGATGGGGCACTGGGGGGGTTTAGGGATGGGGAAGAACTCAACCGTGGGGCAAATGACATAAAGGTGGCTTAAAATAGCAGAAGGTTGGAGACTCATCTCCGAGACTCATTAAAAGTGCCTCTTTTTTGTAATTAGTTTCCATTAATTAGGGCCAATCAGGATCCAGCAGGGCACGAGCCAAGGGAAATAATTTTTTTTAGGTTCCCC
>CM074953.1:13985900-13998807 GCA_037577455.1 Pangasius macronema | reverse complement strand
CCCTTGAGAATGTTTGGGGATGGATGGCAAGGGAAGTTTACAAAAACGGACGTTAGTTCCAGACTGTGGATGCCCTTCACCATATGGAGCAACGTTCCCACCAGCCTCCTGGAAACAGTTGCATCAAGCATGCCAAAACGAGTGTTTGAAGTTATCACCAAGAACAGTGGGGCTACTCTCTACTGAGTCCTTTTTTTTGGCACTTTTAATTCTGTTGTCAATATTTTTGGGCTATGGTCTTAAACTTTTGATCAGCTGATGAACAGCCTGTTTGAGTTTAAATGCAGCTTTCATTAAATTGCCAATCTCTGTTTTTTTGTCTCTTGCTTCTTTTTCTTCTTTTGACATTTGAAGCAAGTTCTTACAACCTGGTTATGATCCACCAGCGTGAAATGCGAATACTTGGAATGTTTCCCCCAGTCGTAAGATTTTGTTCAGGAGTGTATATGCTACCTCTGGTTAAAATTATTTGTAAATATGATATTAGCTTCCACTGTTATGCTGATGACACAGAGTTGTATGTTTCGGCAAAGTCCGATGACAGACACCAGCTTAATAAAGTTGAGGACTGTGTAGACACTGGATGCATATTAACTTACTTTTACTTAATTCTGACAAGACAGAAGTACTTGTACTAGGACCACATGCAGCTAGATGTAAGCTTTCTGATTACATAATAACTTTGGATGGCCTTTCTGTGTCATTTGTAGCAGTAAAGGACCTTGGTGTGATTATTGACTACAGTCTTTCATTTGAATCTCATGTAGATAATATTACTAGGATAGCCTTCTTTCATCTCAGAAATATTGCTAATATAAGAAGATGTCAAAACAAAATGCAGAAAAAAACAGTTCATGCTTTGTTACTGCTAGATTGGATTATTGTACTTACTTACTGTCTGGATGTTCCAGTAAGTGCTTAAACAAGCTCCAGTTAGTCCAGAATGCAGCAGCAAGAGTCTTTACTAAAACCAGAAGATATGACATCACCCCTATCTTGGTCAGAGTCAGTAATGGATTTGTTAATATGTACAGTAGGTCCCTATGTCCATCATGGGCCAATGTGCTCTGTCCCAGAGGATTTTTTGGCCCCACTAGGAAGAACTATAAATGGCATTGGGAAAAGTGGGAATTTGGGGGAATTTCACAGGGCTTGTCCACTTTCTTGGCAGTGTGACTGCTGCCCCTTTGTGTTGCTGTCACAAAAACAAGTAAGAAAAACTTGAGGACCAGTCAAACCACCCTGAATACTGAAAGGATGATGTGCCATTCCTTTTTTTCTGAGGTGACTTTGTGTTAAAGTTTTCAATATGTGTGCACAAAGAAGGTATCCAAAAGTTGAATGTGAGTGAGTCTCTGGTGGGTGTTTTCCCAGACCTGTTCACTTCATTGGCCCTAAGGACAGCAAAGGCCAAACTGTCTCGGACCATCAGAGAGGCAAAGTGTGCACACATACAGAGAATCCACTTCAAGTACAGCAGCGATACATGGCACATGTAGCAGGGCATCCAGGCAATTGCCAACTACAGTAGAGCATCATCTGACTGTGACAGTGACGCATCTCTTCCAGATGCGCTGAACAGCTTCTACGCTTAGTTTGAGTCTCAAAATGATGTGATGGCAAGGAAGAACACCTCCCCTCCCAACAACCAGGTGCTGTGTCTAAACATGGCTGTGTGAGAAAAACTCTACACAGAGATAACCCACAGAACCACGCTGCTGGACCAGGCAACATTCCTGACAGAGTGCTCAGAGGAGTGCAGACCAGCTGGCAGATGTTTTCACTATCAAACTGAAGAACCTGACTGTCTCTCCAAACAAACACAGGACAAACAAAGACATTCCTTTATAATAAAAAGACTTAATTATGGCTCCAGTCCTTTTAGGTTAAAGTTTGTCAAACTTTAGGGGATGCTAATGGTCATCGGAATGCAGGAACACCCAATGAATGGATGTAAATTACCTGTCAGTGGAACTGACCTCGAGTTGACCAAAACTTAAAGCAGCCTTTTGTTTGGATTAAGTGTCTGGTTGAGCTTCTCCCAACTCACACCATGCTAAATCCTGCTGAGGTTGGAATGACCTTTGTTCTGAACTGAGTCAGCAAAAAGAACTCCATACCCAATACTTCTCAACTTTAAGAATGTTCCTTCTTTCTTTGTGTCCTGTCTTATCCTATTTCAAATGTAGTCGTTGTGTATTAAGTCTATATGGGGAACATGCCCTCACCACATGCTGTATCAAACAAGGGCAAGAAGCTAATGGTCACACATATGTATGTCTTGTTTGGTATCTGCATGTTTGTTTCCATGTGCTGAAGCTGTTGATGATTTGCAATTCTCAGTATCGCATATCACACAGTTATTATGAGTATTAAAGTTAAATAAGGCCACGTTGCAATGGACATTGAGAAGGATGCGACCCGGGAGGGGTCACGTTCAAATTAGCTGGAGGGCCAGACAAGTCGCTCTCCAATCATCTCCAAGCGGATCGTTGAATACCTTAGGAGGCTCATCCAAACTAGCATAAAAACCTCATGTCCAAGCAAGTAAGTGAGCTGGAGCTGAGCTGGAACTGGAACTGAGCGGGAACCGGAACAGAGCTGGAACAGAAAGAGAACCCGCACCAGAAGATCCCAAGGCTTTCATCGCTGAACATTGCCCAACTCGACCCTTCGCCCAGCCATCCAGACTCCATCCTCCCTCTCTGGCAATGATCAATAACTTCTCTAAGATCCTCCAACTCCAGTCCGACTAGAACCTGCTGACCAACTACTTCCATTCACCACCCAAGCAAAGCAAGTACTGATGCTTCCCAACTTCATTAAGCTGGTGCAGTAACACTAAAAAACTCTCAAACCAATTCACAAGTTAACGCTGATATATTAATGGTTCACTCAGGTCAGGGTCTAGTGACTTTTCATGCTTTTGTCTAAGAACTCAACCTTCTGATTATTATCACTGGTTCTTCTCATGCCATATTTCTACATGTATGAATGTGTATGTGTGTGTTGGTTGTGTGTAGTAGTTTATCCAAAGTGTATAGTAGCTTAGTGTAATAACGTCTCGTCTGTGTTCAAGGTGAGGTTGTGCTGTGTTTCTCTGCTCACCATCTAAGTTAATAAGATGCCTGATCTTACTACCGTGCACCATAAGGGTTGTCCTCAAAGGAAGTTATTACTGTCAACGGCCGCGATAGTAATGACTTGCCAGAGTCAATAAGATGCCTCACCAAACATTTCGCTAGATGAAATGAGCATTCAATGGTATAAACTTATTCTGATAAAATTCCCCCAGGATAAGCAATATTATTGTTTACATTAATGACCCTTATTTCCATAATAATTGCAAGATCAAACTAAGTCGATATCTAAATGAGTCTAAATTCAAGTCCACCACCATCGTCCCCACACCAAGGAAGTCTTCAGTGTCCTGCCTCAATGACTACCGTCCCATTGCAGTCACATCCATCATCACGAAGTGCTTTGAGAGGCTCAACATGACTCGACAAGACCCCATTGCCCCCTCACTGGATCTGCTGCCATTTGCTTATTGTCACAACTGCTCAGTAGATGTTACCATCACCACCACCCTCCATCTGGCCCTCACCCAACTGGACCAAAAGGACATGTACAATAAATTGCTGTTCATAGACTTCAGTTCAGCATTCAACACAATCATTCCTCAGCACCTGATTGCAAAGCTGAACCTGCTGGCCTGAACACCTCCCTCTGCAACTGGATCCTGGACTTCCTGACTGGGAGACCTCAGTCATTCTGGATCGGGAACAGCATCGCCAATAACACTACACTGAGCACCAGGGCCACCCAGGGCTATATGCTCAGTCCACTGCTGTTAACTCTGCACAGCATGAACGACCATGTTGAGTCTCATCAGCAAGAATGACGAGTCAGCATACAGAATGGAGGTGCAGTGGCTAACATAAGACATGGTTGTTAACTTCAGGAGAGCATGGAATGATCACTTTCTGCTGAGCATTGATGGCCCCACTGTGGAGATCAAGATCACCAAATTCCAAATTCCACCTGGTCCCTCAACACCAGCTCCATAACCAAGAAAGCCCAGAAGCATCTCGACTTTCTACGAAGGTGAGGAAAGCCCATCTCCCATCCCCCATCCTCACCACAGAGGGACTATTGATTGCATGCTGAGCAGCTGCATCACTGCCCCATCTCGGATTGCAAGACCCTATAGCTGAGAAGATCACTGGGGTCTCTCTTCCCTCCATCATAGATATTTACACCACACACTGCATCTGCACAGCCACCAGCATTGTGGATGACCCCACACACCCCTCACACAAACTCTTCACCCTCCTGTCATCTGGCAAAAGGTACCAAAGCAATTGGGCCCTCATGGCCAGACTTTGGAAACCAGTGCAACAGTCAGTGATGGTCTGGGGAAGCATATCTATGGAGGGATGCACAGACCTCTACAGTCTAGACAATGGCACCATGAGTGCCATTAAGTATCGGGATGAAATTCTTGGACCCATTGTCAGACCCTATACTGGTGCAGTGGGTCCTGGGTTCCTCCTGGTGCACAACAATGCCTGGCCTCATGTAGCAAGAGTATGCAGGCAGTTCCTGGAGGATGAAGGAATTGATACCATTGAATGGCCCCCACGCTTACCTGGCCTAAATCCAATAGAACATCTTAGGGACATTATGTTTTGGTCCATCCGTTGTCTCATTAAGAGCATGCCCCGACATTGTCAGGCATGCTTACAAGCATGTGGAGGCCATACAAACTATGGAGTACCATTTTGAGTTACTGCAATGAACTTTCAGCAAAATAGACTAACCTGCTGTATCATTTTTTCAGGGTGTCTTTGAATTCATCCCTCTATAAGTTGATAATTTTAATTTCCATCCTTTCATTCCTAACACATTACCCAGTCCATATCAGTATAGCTATCCAACATGATATTTTTCCCCATTGAGATCTGATGTGTTTTCAAAGTGTTCCTTTAATTTTTTTGAGCAGTGTAATTCTTGTCACTACAATACTCTACCTGGCTGCTACCCCAATAACTGCTATGGTGATATATGGTATAAGTTTATCTGCTTGGTCATGGTTGGAATATTATTATATTGTTATTCTTTTGCACTACCTATTATGCATAATACTTTCATACTAGAACTGTGTACTGGTCGGCACTGCACTGACTCTTACTGTGCCTATTGTTGGTTTTGATAGTTATTGTACTGTTTTGTGCTGTTTGCACACATTTGCATGTACATTTTATGTAGTAATGTGTAATCTTTGTAGTTCTGTGTTGTTTTATATAGCACCATGGTCCTTGAGGAACACTGTTTTGTTTCACTGTGTACTGTACAAGCTGTATAAGGTTGAAATGACAATAAAGCCACTGGACTTGACTTGTTATAGATTTGTGGTGGTGGGGGTATAGTTGAGCACCGGTTTGTGAATGGAGGGTAGATTCTAAATAGGTGCTGTTGATCCTGATGCATTGAGTTTGGGTGGTAAGGATTAGGCTGCACCTGAGAGTGATTCTCCTAATGAGTTTTCTCTGTTTTAATGATTGGTGACAAGGAAGACAGAAGAGACTTTCAGAACTGTGTGTGTCTGTGTCATGTGTGATTTTGGTGAACAAGGCAGAAGAGCAAGTTTCTGTTCCATTAAAACCCTTTTGAGTTGTGCCATGCCTGTCTCCTGTGTCCTTACATAGGACACAGGAACCCTAACCCTCTCATAGGAGACATAGGAAGTGTCACAGGTGCTGAACCCAGGAGTGGGGAAGATACGCCATAATGGAGCCCTTGCCCATCATGGAGATCATCAGGATCCTCAATGGCATCCACCAGACTCGACATCAGGCCTTCCTAGAACTACACATGGAGCAGGACCAGTGCTTCCAGGCCCTTCCCCAAGCCCAGACAGAGAACAGGCTACAGAGCCTGGTACAGCTGATGGGTACTCCAGCATGACCCTGAGCTCCATGATCCGGAAGTGTTTGTGGAGCTGTTTGAGCATGGAGTGGCCAAATGGGGATGGCCAGAGTCCCAGAGGTGCTGCTGGTACTGTCAGGGTATGCCCAGCTCCTTGCCCAAAAGCTTCTGGTCATGAGCCTCCTGGAGTATCTGGGTCTGAGGTGCACCATATTGCAATGGGTCGGCCGCACACTCGAACAGCACCATCAGTAGTTCCACCCATTGATGCTCAGTGACCTCACCTGCCTATTCGCATTCACCCAACAGCTCTGAGACACCTGTTGAAGGTGGTTGCTGGCTGAGGAATTAGACTCTGAGGATGTAGTCAACTTAGTGGTACTGGTGCAGTTCGTCGCCCGGCTACCAGAGGGGATGGCAAAAATGGTCAAGTGCCACCGTTGAGCATTGCTAGAAGATGCGGTACAGCTGGCTGAGGACCAAATGGCAGCATATCTATCCCGGTGGGTCGGAAACAGGCCCCCGTGCACCAAACACATTTTTTCCCCCTAGCTCTCCCTCTTCTGTGTCTGTCTCTCTTCATCCACAGGTTGGTGCCTCTGAATCAATAGGTGTGGGAGAAAGCCTGGTCAAGTAAGCTTGCGTGGAGGTGAGCTCACGCATTTCTAGGACCAATGCCACATGATGGAAATGGGGGTGTTGTTCTGGGTCCCTGATGCTCTGCAGACTTTTCTCGATCGAGCTGGGACATACCGCATACCTATTAGAATTCAAGGGGGTATATAGCATACGTTAGTGGAGGCTGTAATCAAACCTCAATTCACCAGTGCCTGGTTCAAGGTGAGGATACAGCACACATGGTGAAGGTGTGGTGTGTGCATGAGGATATCCACTAGTGCTTGTCATAATACAAGTACTTCTGTCTTGTCAGAATTAAGTAAGAGAAAGTTAATAAGCATCAAGTTTACTTTAATGTCCTTTACACATTCCTCAACTTTATTAAGCTAGTGTCTGTCATCTGGCTTTGCTGAAACATACAACTGGGTGTCATCAGCATAACAGTGGAAGCTAATACCATGTTTGCGAATAATTTTGCCCAGAGTTAGGATACATAAAGAAAAGAGCAGTGTGCCTAAAACAGAGCCTTGCAGGACACCAAACTTTAACTTCATATGTGAAGAAAAGTCACCATTTACATCTACAAACTGATAACGATCAGTCAAATAAGACCTGAGCCAGGAAAGGGTCATTCCATTAATGCCTACTACATTTTCTATCAAGGAGAATAGCATGATCAATGGTATCAAAAGCTGCACTAAGGTCAAGCAGCACAAGCAAGGAGACACAACCCTGATCAGAGGCCAGTAGTAAGTTATTTACCACTTTAACCATTGTGCTACAACCTTTTCTAGGATCTTGGAGATAAAGGGGAGGTTTGATATTTGTCTATAGTTAGACAGTTGACAGGGGTCAAGGTGAGGTTTTTTAAATCAAGGGCTTGATAACTGCTAGTTTAAATGATTTAGGTACATAGCCAATGCTAAGAATTGATTATCTTTAAAAAAAGGTTTGATTGTTTCAGGAATTATCTGTTTGAAGAAGCAAGTAGGTAAAGGATCTAGTATACAAGTTGATGATTTTGATGAAATTAGTGAAATTAGTTCGGTCTCTTGAAAGGGAGTAAAACATTATAATTGTTGATCTGATATTATTATATTATTATCTACATGGTTAGTTATAAAACTGTCCAGTTCTAAATTAATAGTCTGAATTTTTTGCAATATGATATTTTCAATTTTACTATTTAAAAAAGTCATCACTGCTATAAATGATTGTTTGCATGTTTCTATTGTTGTCTTATTCCTAGATAATTTTGCTAGAGTATTAAATAAGAATCAATTTTTTTATTATCTTTAATTAGGATGGAGACATTGATCTATAGTGATAGTGAAGTGACAGGGTGGTATGGTACCTTGCTCAAGGGTCTCACCTCAGTCATGGTATTGAGGGTGGAAGAGAGCACTGGTTATTCACTCCCCCCACCTACAATCCCTGCCGGACCTGAGACTCGAACCCATGACCTTCAGGTTCACTAGGCTGACTCACTAACTATTAGGCCACGACTGCCCTAGCAGCAGTAAGAGCTTTTCTATAGCTCTCCTTCCATGCTATATGAAATACTACCAATTTAGTTTGATGCCATTTACATTCTAATTTTAGAGTGGTCTGTTTTAAAGTTTGTGTCTGATCGCTATAACAGGGTGCTAGCTTTTTCTCTCTAATTATTTTTCTTTTAAGTGGAGCTACCTTATCTAGCAAGTTGCAGAACGTTGATTCTAAACATTCAGTTGCTTGGTCAAGCTGTTCAGGATCAGACCGTGATCCAGTCATGGTTGATGAATCTGGGAGATTACTGATAAAACTGTGATGTGTCAGAATTCAGAATATGGCCCTGGGTAGACTTATTTCTTGTGGCTACATATGTCATGTTGGTATAAACATAACTGATGTATGTGACTGTATCTAGCTTCATTTAATGTTACATACTCATTTGGTCTCATTAATAATAAGCACTTTAGATCTAAGAGATCTAATATTCAACAGTCCTAGCTTCAGATCAAAGGTGCTGATTGCGCATTCAGTTTGATTTGAGTTTATGTTAATTAAGTTAATAAAGCAAACTGTCAGAGTATTTCTACATTTTTGTTTAGCTCAGGGAACAGACTCAGTCTCAATAGGATGGAACCTGAGAGAAGACTAAGTGCAGCTAGCAAACGGTTGGTTTAGCCTGCTTGTCTGCTTGTCTGCTCCTTTGCCTTGGCTCTGTATTATCAGCGATTAACTAGGCCTGTTTGAAGACTATGTGCTATGCTACAAGAAATGAGAGCAGCACTTTCCCAAGTGGGATGGACACCATCCAGCTCTAATAGGCCACCCTTGCCCTCAAAACTACTCCAATTATCTATAAAGCCCACTTTGTTTTCAGAGCACCACCTGGATATCCAGCAGTTCACTGACCATGACCTGCTGTAAGCTACATCGCCACACTGTATTTGTATTGGACGGCATATATCAGTGATGTTCTTCAAGTCCCTGTAATCAATGCAAGTACAAATGCAATGCAATGATCTTTCTTGGCCACAAAGAAGAAGCCAGTGCCCGAGGGAAAGAAGAAAGTCAAATAATGCCGGCGCGAGGGAGTCATTCATACTGATTGACCAGTTCTTGCTAAAAAAGCTCTCCCAGGTCATGGCATTCAGGGGGCATGCCCAAGAGATCAGGGCGTCCCAAGGCTGGTGGAGCCAGCACCACCACAGTGAGTGGAAGGGCTGACTGCAGGCATGAGGAGTGACAAAAGGAGCTTCAGTTCACTATTTTCTCTGCCGACCAATTTATATGGGGGTTATGCTTCTTCAGCTATAAGTGTCCCAATATCAACGGGGTACACAGGGAAGAAATGAAGTCTCATGCTGGTGAGGTGGTTTATGTGGGCCAAGAATCTTCCATCCAGGGCATTAACAGTGATGGGAGATTCCAATCATTCAACAGGGACACTGGACTGGGAAGCGAGCGAGATCTGCATTCAAAAAGCTGTCACTGGCACCAGAGTTGACCAGCACAAGCAGGGGTATGAAGAGCAGCTTGGACTTGGAGATGGACTGAAGAAATGGATGTTTGGCTCACTAGCAGACCCCTCTCTACTCGTGAGTCGCGATGTTTGGCTGGAGCAGGCAGGTAGCCAGGTAGTGGCCCAGTTGTCCACAGTAAATGCACTCACCCAGGGTTTATAAGGAAGCCTCCTTCCTCATGTTTCCTGTGTTTGTTTGTCTCTGGACGTGACACTTTACTTCACAGTCATCAGACTATATAAACCCTGGTTCTCCTCGTCACCAGTTTGTTCTGCTACCAGTGTGGTATAAGGCCGTTTTTGCGTTTATGCTCAGCTCTTTGTTGTCTTTTGTTTGTTCCTTGTGTAACCCTAGCCCAGACCATTACAATATATGAAATTCTGATGGCCTTTCACTGTCATAATGTACAGACTGTGTAGTGATAATTGACAACAGACTTTTATTTGAAGGGCATGTACAGTATATAAATATATTAGGACAGCATTTTTTTCAATTCGGAAACTATTAATCTAAGATAAAAATTAGACAGATTTAGGATAAGAACCTACCCAGCTGCCAAATTAGTTATAGTACACCACAGTAGCCAGTGTTACTACTGTAATTATGTTTAATTTAATGTATGTGTTCCGCTCCAAGTTAGTCACTTCTATAGGTTTGGTGCCACCCAGTGGCAGTTCTACGCAAAGTGAGTTTAGAGTAGGGCACATTTCTCATGCAGTCAGTTTCTCCTCGATTTTTGGACGCCTTCCTTTGTTTTGTGTTTGTAAACACATCATCTGTAAGTTAATTGTTAGTTACATAATGCTTGTATATATATATATATATATATATATATATATATATATATATATATATATATATATATTTGCACATGTTTGTAATAAGTTCTTTTGAAGCTTTGATTTGATGTAATTTTAGTAATAGCCTCTAGCTGTTAGCCTAGCCGTTATTTGATATGGCACTCAGTGTGTTGATTTCATTCTACTTTGACAAGGTAACTTCTCTATACGAGTCAATATCTGTATTCGTTGCTATTTTTGGTTATCTGATAATTTCATTTAAGTAAATTGATTATATCGTTTTGAGCCTTATTTCAGATATAAGTCTCAGAGCTGCTTGTATGCATATTCTTTGGTTGCTGTATAATTATTCTGATTATTGTTTGTTTGCTGTTTTTTACAGTTTTACTCCTAATTCATAATGTACATTTCATTGGCATCTTATTAAACGAGAAAGACTAAGATGAATCCTGACTCATCGGTACTTTATGGATGGAGTTTGGCTGGCTGTTAAATTGCATTTGCTCATGTGAGGAGAACAGTACAGTATGTTAAGGTCTGTGAGAGGAAAAATATTACCATATTTATCAGTCATAGTCAATTATGTTGAGACATAGTCTCACATAGAGAACAAGACAACAAACAAATATAAAAAAATGGCAACATATCTCACATCTGGGTTCATCAAATCTGACCCTTGAGGTCCACTGTCCTGCAGAGTTTAGCTCCAACCCTAATCAAATGCACCTGAACAAGCTAAACAAGGTCTTCAGGATTACTAGAAAATTACAGGTAGTTGAGTTTAGAGGTCTGCAGATTTGAAGAACCCTGTGATAGATTATGCTTCACTGTTGCCAATATCAAATGTTGGCAATAGTAAACATTTTAGACCTCATTGACAAGCATAAGCTATTGTATGTCAATCATAAACATAATTGCTGAAACATAATTGCTCAAAATCCATGAAGGCTTTTCCCCAGATTTCTACTAGCCCTAGCTCTGTAACCAGTGGAATCTCAAAACTTTCAGGTTTGTAGCTGGTCTCCCACCATAGAAAGTGCCCCCATAAAAAAGAAAATAAGAGAAGTCTCAAACCTGAAATGTTTTGCATGCACACTATACAGTACTTACCTAGGTAAAAATTAAGACTGAGACTCGAACCCTTGCCACTATAAATTGACCCTAATAGTGGAACTGTGAGTAATCTTGAGCATTATATTAGGACTTGACTCCTGAGGAACAAGAATGTGCAAAATGTTTATATAGGTTCATACCTTTATAATGTGTTCTAGAGATGAGTTTTTGTTCCAAGGAGCTAAGACCACCCTGTGCTGAGATATTGAGGTTTCTGTAAACAGCTGTATAACCAAGATTTGTTGTATGCCATGACACAAAGATGATTGTTGTGGTTAAACCAAGTGTAATAGAAAAAATGGTAGTTTTGCAATGCCAATACATAGAGAAAAATAGGAAAATTAAAAAAATGTATTGGACCTGGACTGACCCCTGTATGTTCAACTTGCATCTTTTGTTAAATTATATATTGCAGTCTGATCAGTTAGATTTTTATATTACATGCATATTTACCAAATACCTTTTTAATAGTTTCACCTCTCATACTTTTGTTTGACTCTTATACAGTCTATTAATTGAAAAGATTTAATGGTTCTTATTCATTTACTGACAGTCCTTACCAGTTTAGCTCATTATATGTAACAAAAACAGAAGTGAACTGGGCATTACCATGCTTTAAATGCAAATAAATTTTTTGGGAAAAAGGTAAATAAATATTCAGTTATTATAACATTCAGGTCAGGATGCTCTGCTGACAGCTAAATTGAGCATGAATTGCTCAATTTTTGCTCAATGAATTGCTGAATTGAGGTATTTATCTAGATGTGAGATCAATTTGCTAGTTAAATTTGAATATGGGCTCTGAAATAATGGATTAAAGGTATTAAGTCTACAAAATTACAATGGGTGTTGGCCACTTTGTGTTCACATTAGAGCTTTACGGCTCACATCCTGCCTTGGACTCATCTAGTTTTGAGACATTTTCTGTATTGACTGTATTCTCTACTTTATTGTTATTATTCGGTATTGTTATTATTATTATTATTATTATTATTATTATTATTATTATTATTATTATTATTTACTTTACTGTATTCTGTACTTGGACTTGTCTTGGTCTCGGGCATTGGCCTCACTAATTCTTGTCTTGGTCTTGACCAAGATTTTGTAAAAAAAAAAAATATATATATATATATTTATGTTGTCTTTTCTTTACACATGCACAAAGTTTGCACAAACAAATGGAAGGGGATGGAAAGTTGACAGTTCCAAGGGGAATGCCTCCCACAGACCTTTGGGGAAAAAGTAGAGTTAGGTTTTACTATAACACTGGTATCCCATGGTGCTAATCGGGTTGAGTGCATCAAAAATGGGTGAATATCACTCATTTGCTTCACTGAGCTTATCATCAATAACAGTGTATCTGATATATCTATATCTATATCTATATCTATATCTATATATATATATATATATATATATATATATATATAT
>CM074953.1:13960437-13985800 GCA_037577455.1 Pangasius macronema | reverse complement strand
TACTGAACACGCCGCTGTGTGCTGATATCTGTAATATATTTCTGGTTATTGCAGCATCAGCTAGCTACTCTGTGTGTGTGTGTGTGTGTGTGTGTGTGTGTGTGTGTGTGTGTGTGTGTGTGTGTGTGTGTGTGTGTGGTGGTCAGACCGCTCCTGGCTCCAGGAGAAAGTGAAGGTGGAGAAGCTACAGCAGAAGATCCAGCTGGCCCTTCAGCATGTCCTGCAGAAGAACCACAGAGAGGATGGCATACTAACAAAGGTAACGCATATAAACACACACACACACACACACACACACACACACACACACACACACAGTGAGACTCCATCTTTACAGCACGCTTCCAAAGCACTCTCACAAAACTTATTTGTCTACACGCACACATGAAGCACGTGACATGACAAAGCTCGCAATTACAATTCAGATATTAATGCACAAAGCCAGCAGATACACATTTTTAGACACACTTGTGTATGTGTGTGATAGTCATTTGTGAGTTAGTTGCGATGTGAAGAAATATGCCGCACATACCGCTCGCAGAGATGCCAGCATCTGTCATCGTAGCATTTACGATTTTTGACACGATATGATAAGGCGATAAAATTCACCCAGCAGAAAATCCAGCTCTCTGAAGGGTGAAGATGTGCATTTGTTTTTCACTTCGCCGACTTTATCTAGATGAACTTTGACCTGTGAGTATCGTGCACACATGACTATCTGTCCATTTCTGTATCAACAGACAAAAAAAATGAAGGACAAATAAAAAGAAAGGATGTCCTGTGCATCACCATTTAATATTTCCTTCAGTATGTAGGCGACCATTTTCTTTTTCTAACGTGTTGAGTATTTTGTGTTACTCTTTGCAGACAGTGTGAATCCTTTCATGCTCGTAATAAAAGAATAAAGACCGAATGTTATACTGTACTTATGCTCAGATCTACAAATATCTCCAAAAAGAAAGTGAGTCGATCAGCAGTAAACTTTCACTACAGTTGTAGACAGTTTATGTGAACATGGACCAGGCTCTTATGTTACATTTGTAATAAGTGTGTAAAGTAGCCTTATACACTCACCTGGTTGCTTAGAAGTAGAATCATTTTTGCAGAATGCAAATAAATATCAATTCAAACACATTTTTATCATGTATGCTGTTAGCACTGAGCCGTCCCATCCACAGACATACATCAGGGGTTCTTGTAGTAAAATACGTTTCTCTCACAGCCTGCTAGGAGTTCAGCACCTCTGCACTTATTTATTTTGTATTTTTTTCATAACACTTCTTGAACAATGGAGGTCAAAATGTGTATTTTTGTTATGTGTATTAATGTGTATGAGAAGAGTTGCTGTAACCCTGCAGCAAGTGAAAGTGAAGAGACCGGGGTGACCCTCCTCTTCCTCTCCTCTTCATCTTTGAACTTCCCTACTGAATCCCAATAACAGACCTGTCTATGCGCCCCTCTCCTTTCTCTCCTCTCTCTCTCTCTCTCTCTCTCTCTCTCTCTCTCTCTCTCTCTCTCTGCAGTTAATATGCAAAGTGTCGACCCTGCGAGCGCTGTGCAGCAGGCATACAGAGAAGCTGACCGCTTTCAAAGCAATATACCCGGACATTGTGCGTACCCACTTCCCGCCCTTATACAAGGAGCTCTTTGGATCAGACTTTGAGCAGTCCATGCCTGTGGACGGGTAGCGGCCCCTTCATCCGCCCCGCTCTGAGGGGCCACAAACGCCGTGGGGAATGTCGAGCATGAATCTGAGACACTTTACCAGTGCCCTGCACATACACACATACACAACACAGACACGTACACAAACACAAAACAGGACAGCTAACCTGCTGCACACACTTTCCTTTTTTTTTGTTGTTGTTGTTGTTTTCCTTTGGGAGGGGGGGGATGGGTACAGCAAGATGACTTTTATTTGGAGGGTTGATTTTGTGAGGTTTATCCCCTCCTTTTTTGACACAAGTGGGATTGGGAAGGCCCAGGGGAAAGGATGAGGAGATGAAAGATGCTTGTTCTCTCTCTCTCTCTCTCTCTCTCTCTCTCTCTCCCTCTCTCTCTCTCTCTCTCTCTCTCTCTCTCTCTCTCTTTTCCTGGCTCAACCTGAAGCACTCATGCGTACGACTCCAGAATGGTCCCACGATAATTTCTAAACGATCACCAGAAATAGTGTTTCCGTCCTATTGTGTCAAACCTTTAAATTCTTCAAAGAAGGCAACCATTCATTTGGATCGTTCTGGAAAATATTTAGCTTGGTCTAATTTTTTTTTTTTTTAAAAAATGATTCTAATTAGAAGAAATCAGTGAGTCATTACTTATTACACCCTCCAAGTAATAGTAGGCATGTGCTAGGCTTAGCCACCTCTCTGCTCTTTCTATCTTTTGCTGGGAAGCTGCTGCTCAGAATGTAAACCAGCAGTGAAAGAGGTCAAAACAGGAGAGCCAGATGAGGAGAGAGAGAGAGAGAGAGAGAGAGAGGGTGAAAGGGAGAGAGAAGGAGAGAAAGAGAAAGCATGGGGCACGTGGAACGGAGCCGTCTGCATGGGGTGACACGAAACTGACCCCTTTCTAAGGACAATCGTTAAAAAAAAAAAAAGAGAAGAAAGAAAGAAAAAATAAGTAGAATTCTGGTAATTCTAGTTTTTAAAAAAAAAAATGCAATTACTTTTAGCTGTCGAGCACTTCATCCACCGTGGTTGCTTAGTGAGATCATGTAAGGCCATCTGCTATTAAATCCTTTTTCTGGACAGATTATGGCAGTTTAACTGAGCACACCGCCACAACGCAAGGGTCCATTCCACCTGTTTTCTAATGTGCTACAGGGTATACGGTCATAAGTACTTACTATACAGAAAAGAAAAGTAATGTTTATAGAATCTATTTTAAATAACATGTATAATATTAGTAGCTAGACTATTCTTAATTGTCAAAATTGATAAGGCACTTTTATTTGCACCTTTCTTTAATTTAAGACTTGTATATTTACCTAGTGATGTGTTGCATGTGCAAACAGAAATACAAGCGAAAAACCACTGACTCACAGAGGCTACATGTTGGAAGCTCCTACAGGTGTGTGTGTGTGTGTGTGTGTGTGTGTGTGTGCGTGTGTGTGTGTGTAAGGATAAGATCAATGCTGGGTAAAGGCTGACAGAGAGGTGTATAGAGTTGCATCGGGGTTTTCAGCTCGGATCAGTTTTAGCGCTTTACAGAATGAGAAGTGTGGGCAAGGCTGAACCTGATCCCAGATCAGCATGTTCTACAACACCGCCAGTCCACGTCTCACCTTGTCTAAAACCGGTGTAACCGTATGACTTGTTAGCAAGCTTGACGTTTCTCTTAGGCATAATGCCCATTTTCAGCACAAACCTAAAGCACAATAGTTCAATCATTTCCATTAAAGTGTGTGGAAAGCAGGCGCCGGGGTTTAGAGTAATATATATTTTCATCGTGCAGTGCAAGTGAGGAGCTAGCCAATGGTTCCATCTAGTGGTGAAGATCCCACAGCATCTCGCAGCATCTTCACATATGGCTTGAGCATTCATTTATTAATGATACAGCGTGCAGAAATCCCTGTGTAATTCTGCCCCATCTGCTTCTGTAGAACAGAGATACGAGTTTGAGCGAGGCTTTCGTTCTCAGACCGCCTCTCTGTAACAGCCTTTGCCCAGCTGTACCGGTAGTAAGGAGACAGTTAAAGAATCAGAAGAATATTCAAAGCCTTGTCTGGTAGTAAAACTTCTATTTTTCTAATATGTACAGTGCATAAACTGATGAAAGAAGGGGAGGGAGAGAAAGAAAGTGAGATTATAAAGCACTTATTCCTGCAATAATTCGATTTTTGTCTTTACGTTTTGTCAGAAAGAATAGTGGTGTTAGTGTTTTTTGTTTTTTTTCCCCCTTGAATGCGTAATTGTTGTGTCCAGTTGTCGAGTCTAAGCCCTTCAAGCGTGCCATAGCAGTTTCTCCTAACGTTGAGTCCACAGAACATTCCAGTGAAATTATAATGTGACTATTATAAATTGCACACATGATACAGAAACACCACACTGATATCCCATGAACAGCCATTTCTGCCAGTCGTTAGTAAGTCTGTAGGCACCTATATTCCCCCCCACACCTTTTCATAATGCTCCTTATACAATATACTATGTATTTTCCTCAGGGAAGAGTTGTACTTCTAACTCTGTTTGACTCAGTTAACATTGATTTTTTTATGAGATGATTGGTCCTGCCCTCCATTATTTCCTGTACCTACATTCTCAATATATACCATAGTCATGTTAACAGGGTCAGCATGGCTCATTAAATGCAATTACAGTATAACACACTAAAATTAGATCTGACATTTATTACCATAGAGAATGTCTTTCAGTAATCATGCGACTTCGACTCAGTGCATCTGCAATGTATTTATTTGATTGTTCTTGGCCAGAGACTTTGAAATTACACAGAAACTTTCATCAAATCTGTGAATGACAATCCAGCGGAAATTGGCAGTGCGTGGACTTAAATACCAAATGCTCAGGGAGAACATTTTACTAAAAGTCAAACTGGGGCAGACCATTTCTTTAGCGTAGCAACATAACATTTCCTGACGTTTTTTTTTTTTTTTTTTTAAAAAAAGAAGTACTTCTCTGGTCAGTGTGTAAGATTCATCATCACATGTTCACTTTGTGCACCTGTAACAAATCCTACACGTCTCATCACGTCTCAGAAATGCCTAAAACAACAGATCAATACGGTTCAGTGCACTCGCATAATGCCACCAACAGGGTCCAACACCATACAAAAGCAAGCAATGAGCTATAATGTCACCCCTTTTAGTGTAACTTTCACACACATTGTATGAATCTATGTGCCAAATACCTCTTATACAATTAGCTCCGCTAGCAGACTCTGCCCATGAGCCAGGAGTGCGTCGTGTGTTACTAATACGGGTTTCGACAGGGTAGCCACTGCTGTGGAGTTCCCTCTGAACAAGCTTTGATACACAGAAGACTGTTGTAATTCTGTTGTTTTCAGTCTACTTGATCCATATCGTGGTGTCCTAGTTAATGCTAATTACAACGATACCCGTTTGCACCATTAAAAAAAAAAAAAAAAAACTGTACTGATTTTTTTGTCAGTGTAGTTTGTTTTAGGTATTAAAAGCAATACAGGCTGTAAAGTAGAAACTTTGGACAAATTTATTTTTTCAATCAAAAGTACAGAACCATCTCTGGATTTGTGGTATTGACATGTCGATGTACATATAAATACTCTCACTTGTGAAAGATCCATTTGCGCATCAGAAGTTTCCATATAGTGTGTTGTATTTTGTGTGTGAAACAGTCTCTTGAGATCTTTCCACCCTCTTTGTTAATTTTGTAAAAAGCAATATGAGTGTGTGTGTGTGTGTNGTGTGTATGGTGTGTAAGTCAAACCCCAGACAAGGCTTTAATAAAGTAGATAAGGAGCAGCAGGGTCAGCTGGTGAAGTAAATGGTATATGGATATCTTAGTTTTCCCAGGTTTTACACACTTTTAGTAGCAGGTTTGAACTCATCCATTAGGCTGGACAAGCATGACACAGTGCACGCCATTATCTTCTCCAAATCCTTCACACCTACATTATGCAAATCTGCCGCTGACGGGCCTATGCAGTCACAACTACCACAGAACGAGTTTACACTGTTCCACCGTAATAACTCCGTCATTCTTTCTTAGTGACGATACCTAGACTGCCAGAAGCCATTTTAATAATATTCGCCATGTTCTAATACATGGAATTAATGTGTGATGTCATGCTTGTGACGCCATTCTGATTTGAAGGTGAAATTGTTATTAAGATGTAGAGATTACCAATCATTTTCATTGCATTTTTTAAAAATGTGACCTTTTATCCCGAAAGCACAGCTAATAAAGTGAGATATGTTTTAGAATATAGAGCAAAAGACAAAAAAAAAAAAAGACAAACAAAAAAACTTTAGCCATAATCGAATGTCAAGCAATAATATATATGGTATATTATTATTATTATTAATATTATTATTATTATTATTATTCATCTTTGTGCATAGGCTTTGGACACCTGCATGTAAATACACCTCTTATTTATCATGTTTTGTTGTTTCTTTTCTCTCTCTCTCTCTCTCTCTCTCTCTGATTTTTTTTGTTTGTTTTGTTTGTATATTTGACTAGTTCTGTTCCCAGGTGGAGAACTAAGAACTTCATATGGCCTGTAAACTGTACAGCTTGATTTCCCTCTCTTTCTCTCTCCCCCCTCAGCTTTCCGCTTTTAATTCACTATATTTAATGTTATTATTGATCACATGTATAAAAGTAACTTTGTAACATCTGTCTGTATAGGTTTAAAAAAAAAACAAAAAAAAGAAAATACTGCTATTAAGACCTACTCAGTGCAAATATTTATCTGTTTATTGGATACATCATGCTGTACAGTATCTCTGTTTTTAGTATACTTCTCTCTTTTAGAGTTAGTTTGATAGCGGTAGGGCGTGCTGACATTTAATTTTGTGTTAAACTGACGTGTGGTGCTAGGTAAGTTACTTTCGTGAACAAAAAAAAAAAAAACAAAACTCTTGATTCATAGACAAGGCCACTCGATTAGTTCATTCATTTCACTAAGTATTGATGCATTCTTGATATTAGGACTCAATAAATGATAAGGATAATGATAAAGAATAACGATAGTGGTAAATTTCCTTTGAATCCCCAGCAAGTACCTGTATCAGTGTGCTAGTCTTGGGATCGCGCTCTTGTTTCCTTCTCACTTTAAGACTATAAGTAAAAGCGGTATCATCGATTTAAGATGCTATAATTAAACGTCGCATTTCTGATTTGTCACGATTTAAAAAAAAAAAAAAAGTTTAAGCTAAAGAAAAGCAGTATTGTGTTTTTGATTGTGAGAACCACTGGCTAGACTTTGTAGCTGTTCAATTTTGCAAATGCAATGCCTACTGGTACTTTTCTCAGAAATCCTACGCTGGAAAAAGTCTTTAGATACACGATACACAGATACAAGAGAGCACATACTGGATGATCGAATTATTGGCAGCCTCATTTTGGCTCTCTTTACTTTTTGACTTAGCCTAGACAACAGCTTCATACGTATTTATTTTTCTGCACTAATGTGTACGACATCACTGTCAATAATTAAACTTGGCGCGCACACACGCTGTGGGTTAAGTGTTCAACGTGCAAGAGGTTGAAATTGTCCGTTGTAGGTTCATATTTGCTAAAAATATTTCATTTTCTCTGTAGCAAGTATGACAGCTATCCTTGCAATAATACAATAATACACAACAAACACCGCTGAGTGCCTCTCAGTGGTCCAGGATGCAGAAATGATGTAGTTTTTCACTGTTCACTGTAGTCAAATGGTCATGTATTTGCACATGTAGGTGAATTCCATCCAAATTCTTCATGTCTTTTATATGTAAATGTTCTGTACTTTTGTTTTTATGACCATGTGAACATCTTCCACCGCTTGTAGTTTTCTGTGTGTTTCATTTCGCAAACTCTTCTTGCAGTGCACAGTCAGTGTTCCTTTCCTCCTTTACTTTTTTTCCTGACATTAATATAACCTTGTGGAATAATGGTAAAACATGCATACTGAATGTTAAATTTTCAGACCCTGGTTTGCGCATTTGTAAAGGACAATAGACAATCCACTCTGTGTTTCCCCCTTATTTACAATACTTCCAATTTCTGTTCGTTATTGCAGACAAATGACTAATGCATTGTATTTTAAGTATTCACATGTGTATGTATGATATGCATAATACACATTTGGATTTCTTTCCTGTTGTGTGTTTAAATGTGAGCTCGCCGGGGGACTGGGTTTTACTCCACACACAGGCAGCATATACACGGGGAGGGGAAAATGCCAAGACAAGTTTGTGGTTGTCACAAATTTTTACATCACACGTTTGCTACTGATCTAACCGTGGGGAGAGATGATCATGTACCTTTTTATCCAGCTCTTTTGAACTCTATTTAGGAGGTAGTATCTTCACAATAATAGTTTTGCTCCTTCTCTTTGTCTGATTCTTAAATATGAAAATTAAGTATTTTGATTCATTTTGTAAATACAGCTGTAAAGAAAAATAAGAAATTTAATGTTGTCTTTTAAATACTTTTCATTCTAATATGAATGTTGTTATATTGTACTTAGAAACTGTACCTTTAATATTACCTTTATTAAAAGTGCATTGGACACATCGATTTTAGATGTGCTTTATGTGCTGTTATCCCATAATAAAATTTACCGCTTGTAATTGGCTCTTAGTTACTGTGTGACTTTTTTAAAGGATATATTTGCAGTAATTGCAAAACGAATTTTGAATAAAAGCAGAAATAAGGGTAAGGTGGCACAGTGGGTAGCTTTGCTGCCTCACAGCTTCAGGGTCCTCGGTTTGAGCCTGAGCTCGGGTTACAGTCTGTGTGGTGTTTTATCGCATGTTCTCCCCATGTCCATGTGGGTTTCCTCTGGTTTCCTCACACCTAAAAAAAAAAACATGCTGGTAGTTTGGCCAGTCTACATTGCCCCTAAGTGTAAATGAAGTTGTGTACGTGGCACCTTGTGATGGTCTGAGTGTATTCCCATCTAGCACACAGTATTTAACTAAATATTCACAAATAGTCAAAAACTTGACTAAATTAAAGTTTGGAGCCAAACATCTACCTGAGTGAAAGGATCTGCATTTAAACTCAAGTATTCAAGAGTAAAAATAATTCTTTTGAACCAATAAAACATGAACAATTCAAATTTTTGTTCGTTTATTCTGTGCTATTTGTTCACAGCATTTGACATTTCTAATAAGTACTTTAAAGGTCAAAATGAAAGTGCAATTAGTGTAAAGCTGTTTTTAAAAAAATCCACTGTAAATTTACTTGAGTACAAGTAACAATACTAAATATTCACTAATACTGGAATAACAGAAATTTTCCAAACCAGTACTGTAACAAAGCAGAATTAGTATTCTCCACCCCTGGTTCCTGGGATTGGCTGTGGATCTAACTCAACCCTGACTAGGATAAAATGCTTACTGAAGATGAATGAATGAGTAGAAATGTTTTTGACATTAGTTTAGTTATGATATAATACTGATAAACTTGTGGTTTCAGATAGAGAGTCAGAGAACACCAAACACACTTGAACTGACTCGAGCACATTAGTAATGTAAACTGGATGATAAAATACTAATGTAACGTAAATGCTTAGCAAACACAGAACTTTCCCCTGACGTTAGCATATGGCTCCTGTTTTGTTTTTGTTTTTTTCCCCACCCAGCTAACAGTTTTTAGTTCGTTTAGGTTTTAGTTATAAAAATAAAACCTAAAAATAACCATTAGACAACGTTCTTTGCAAGTTCTTTTTTGTAACCAAAAACTAACGTTCCCAGAACGTTGCAGGGAGTTGTTTATTTATTTATTTATTTATTTATTTATTTATTTATTTATTTAGTAAAAACCTAAAGAGAACCTATACAGAACGTTCTCTAATGGATATTTTTAGGTTTTATTTTATATATTAACTAAAACCTAAACTTTCCAGAACCTTCTAGGAACCAAAAACTGTTAGCCGGGTGGAGAGAAACCGGAACAGGAGCTTTTGCGGAACCATAAGCACATTCGTTGTTCCTACACGGTCACTTTTTCCTGTTGTACCGCCCCTACCGGTCGAAAACATTCAACTGAGTATATAGCTCACTACATAAGGTGTAGAAACCGTTATTTTATATTTCACTTGCGTATGGAGGAGGGAGCTACTTTTGAGTCGATATTAACACTGCGTTTGTGTCCACGGGCATGGAGTTGAAGTGGTAAGATAACAGCTACTTAGCTACGGATTTTATGCTGAGTATACTGAATATTAAGTCTCGGATCAGGCTAGTCTCACCCGGACACGCAGCTAGACACACACAAGAAAGTAGTTTTGCTTATTTTAAACTGAAAGAACTTCTGTCCGAGTTAAACTGTGCTGCTCAGTTGTTGTGACTAATGCAGCTCTCTGCACAGGGATCAGGCTCCTGTCACAGACCCGGGCCCCTTTTCCAAAGATGCCTTTGATAAATTCTCTCTGGCGCCCACCATAAAAGAGCTCTGGGCCATGTTACAAAGGTAAAGTCACTCTGTTATTTTACAGTAGTTTCTAGGAAGTTCGTATATCCTTGCCAGGTTTCATACTGCGAAGTTAAAAAAGGGTTCACAACTGTCGACATGTAATGAAACTGTATTACAGCACAGCACTGTCTAATACAGGGGTTCTCAAAGTGTGGGACACACAGGTGTCAAAAAAACCCAAACCAATTAAATAAATAAATAAAACAGAAAACAGCCAACGGACGTAGCATGGAAGATGGATCGGTTGGTGAAAGAGAAGAGAAAAGCCATAGATGAGGTCACACCGACATCCCAGTCAGGTGCTGGTCATTCAGAAGCTGAATGCAGGAAATCTGATGAGGCATATCTTGCCTCTCTCTCTGCTGTTTGTTGATACTCAATTTTGTACGAAGCCAGTTGTGCTTACACTGTTGCTGAAGTGGCTTATACAAAATGACTTTGCTGCCCACAATATTGATCAACTTTTCTTAAAAAAAAAAAAACTCAAGTGGCTTTTGAACATAATTCGGATGTATCTTCTTCATTTGGTGAGTTTCTTGCTGTCCGCCGCCTGTGTTTTTAGACAGAGGACACACACTTAGGTCTGTCCTCCTCACCAACCACATTCACAGTCAAGCCGAGCGCAAGATATGCCTCTATATAAACTATACTGTTTTTCAGTTCCCTCTCCCCTTCTCATGCCAAGCACATCTGCCTTCTGTATGCACTATAAATCATATAAGAGGTGCATCCTAAGATTTATTTGGGACGATATCTGACTTCATCATTTGTCACATGCAGTTTTTTTGCAGGCAACATGTTTTTAAGGACTGCAGGACAGCAATCAGTGGCCCATCAGTCAGTTTAGTTTGCACCATGCAATTTTAAATGATTTCTGCCAACAGCTAACCCTGCTTTAGGAGAAGCCAACAAAACACATGCATTCATATCCCCCACACTGCAATACATTACACTTCCGAATACAGCAGTGAACTATCACCCCTTACCAGGTCTTCCAAATGTAAGTGGGGCAACAGATTGCACACATGAAGCCGTAAACTCAAAGGGCTACTCGGCTGAGCTTCTTAAATGTTGCTGGCTAGTGGCCAGGTAACACACACGATTCCTTCATTGTGTAGAAGAGCATAGTGAGACTTTGACTTCAGCACGATGGTATTAGATGTGGAGAACTTATTTGAATTCTTATCTATTGCTCAGACAAACCATTCATAAATGTCCCAAATAAAACGTTTTATATAATAAAGCATCATCTTAGATCTTTTGAAATGCTCCATGTCTTCAGCAACAATAGGTACCTCAAACAGACTAATGGGCTTTTTAAAGGGAAATCGTTTACCATATTTGGTGATTGGGGCGTTTCTCTAGGAAAATAACAGTTTAGAACGGGTGGGATTTTTCACTGTCCATTGTATACAGCTGTGTGTACGCATGTATGATAGATGCCAAATTTCCTGTACAGACTGGAGGTTCTTTCACACAGACTTAGAACTAGTTCTACACACACTTTGGTCTTGTGCACACCCCTGGTCTTGTGCTCTGGTTCTAGCTTTCCCTAGTGAGTGTTCCTCAGGGTAGTAACGTTGGTCCTCAGCTATTACTTATTCACATGCTGCCCCTTTGGAAAGTGTCTTCAGAACTAATTTCTTCCCCAGACACCTTTAATCATGTCAGTAATCTTTTCCTGTACATTCCTTGAATTTCCCTGAATAGTTTTATTTACTTCCGTCCCATCTTAAGAAGCTTGGCGTCACTTTAGATTCAGCTTTTGTCTTTGATCATGACATCAGCA
Source organism: Pangasius macronema (assembly GCA_037577455.1). Taxonomy (NCBI): domain Eukaryota; kingdom Metazoa; phylum Chordata; class Actinopteri; order Siluriformes; family Pangasiidae; genus Pangasius; species Pangasius macronema. The sequence goes on along the minus strand of CM074953.1, from coordinate 13,973,884 downwards.
TGACATCACATGTCTCCAGGACAGATTTTAACCACCCGAAACCAGTCTGTGTCAGGTTCTTCCATATTCTGCAGCAGAAACCATCACTCATTTGTCAAATCCCAAAGATTGAGTATTGCAGTATTTTGGCTTGGAGGGGCTGAATATGCTAAAACATGTTAAGAATTCCATGGCCAAACGTCACTGGTTTTCCCATGAGCATGATACCATGAGCATCTTACCCCAGCCTTAAACGTTTACTCTGGCTTCCGCCCTGTGCCTTCCTCTACACTCTGATTCATACGTTATAGACGTTTCGGTATTACAGACCCAAAACTGCAACGCTCTGCTTTAGCTTCTATGTTTACACCTCCTTGTCCACACAGTGCAAGATCGAATTTTTAATATGACTACATGATCTTAAAAAGAGAAAAAAAGAAAGGCTGTTGAAGGATCAGATTATATCTATAGCTGACATAATCAAGTTATAATAGGGTCTAACTTGTTTTGGGCATGTTCCACAACATTAAATGTAACTATAAATGGATAAAGAGTATATAAATAATAATCTAATAGTAGTAGTAGTAGTAGTAGTAGTAGTATTGGTAGTAAATAAATATTTGTGTTGCTTACACTTGTACAGACCTAGCCCAAACATGCTTTTTGTTGCCTATATATTATTTACTTTCTTACCTTAGTATTTTTGTCTTTCTTTATTTTGGATTTTTTTTTTCTACTGCATTTTCATTGTACAGTTCTGGCGTAACTAACGGTTCTGTTGTTGTTGTTTTTGTTGTCATTAAATCAGACTTATGAATGATATGCTTCTTTATAAATACATTCATCACTTTTAACTTTTAAAGCCCAGATGAAAAAGCTGATGTGAATAAAGACATGAAGGTAAATCCAGCAGCTCACGCCTCACAATCCATTCGTGCCAAAAGTAACAGAACCACGCCAGAGTCCAACATCAAACATGGCCACAGAACTCCAGACTGCAAAGAAGCTCTTCCTGAATGTGAGAATAAAGTTGCTGAGACTATGGAACAGATATGCTTCCCTAAACCGAAAGTGCCCTATCCCTGCTTCTCCTCTCTCAGCCGCAAAGAAAGAGTGATACGTATATGTTCCATTAAGAACAACAAACAGGACAATGTTCCACAGGTAAGTGGAGACTCAGTGTCGTCATCATCATCATCATCATCATCATCATCCTGCTTCGAAATTGAGCTGTGAAGAATGCTTAACAGCCTAGAAACATTCTTTCAACTTTATTCTATTTTTTTACTCAGAATTTAATAGAGAAGGTGAAGCAGGAGGTGGCAGAGTTTATGAAGTACCTGCAAGACGTCTCTAAAGTGTGCGCTGATGATTATAACTTCATGCCCATGGGAGCTACTCGCTATTCAGAGGTACAGCACTATTCCTCAGAGTGTTACAAATTCTGCATGCCCTTAAGCAGTGTCTCTTCTACTTGTCTTTGCATTGCATCTCACGGTCATTTAAATGAAACCGACTTTTTATACTTTGATTTTCTCTTGGGGTTAACAGGAGTATTTTAAACATTGCTTGGACCACATGAGGAACTACCCACAAGTTTACAGTATTCAGGAAATCACCAGTTTAACAGGGGGGAAATTTGTCCCCGACATTTCGCTCGGCTTCGAGAAACAGCTGCTTGCAATGGTAAGATACCTTTTATAATTTATCACAACATTGCTTGATGTAGGAGTGGGCAATATTACCAAAATATCTTATCAAGATTCTTGAAAAACATGTATCATGATATAAACTGTAGGTTTGCTCCCAAACTGCCAGCAATACAGTAGTGTTGCATTAAAAAAAAAAAACCTGTTTGACTGTTTTGTGCAATTTTTATATTGAAAAAAAAAACATTTATTTATACATTTTAATACTTGACAATTTTACAGAATTCTAACATCAATCAGGTGGCTCCAATCCATTTGTACTTATTATTATTACTGTAATTATTATGTAATTTAATTATAAAAAGATATTAAGATATCCATACTTAATTTATCACAGTGTTGATATTATATCATCATATCGCCAAGCCTTAATTTGATGGCATGTATTAATGACTCCTTTGCCTTCCCCTTTAGGGCACCATAGAGATGGTAGAAAAACAAATGCTGCCAGAAAACACACAGCTTGCAATGGATTATGAGTCCGTTTCAGCTGTGGATCCTCCAGTTAAAAAGGCCACTCGTTTCCACACAGTAAGTGATGAGGCTTTAACCCATCTGTGCACTGAATACAGTGGTGCAGTGGATAGCATTGTAGCTTCACAGCCCCAGGGTCCCTTTCAGCTCGGGTTACTGTCCGTGGTGGAGTTTCTATCCACGAGCTACCACGACCTTGAGCATGATAAAGCGGTTATTTCATAACAATTAGGAAATAAAGAGTTTTCTGGAATTAAAATTTTTCTCCTTAATTCAGTTTTTTTTAAAGAAGCATTTAAAAAAAGAAAGTTTTTAAACAATGCTAAAAGGATAGGAACTCTGCTCAGGTCATTTTGACAGAATAATAGCGAATCATACTGAGGAGAAAATAAATGTGCTGAATTTGTAAAATGGTTATTTTAGTTTTTGTCACATAGCCCTCATATCTTTTTTGTACTTGTACATGTGAACACACACGTCCCTTCAAGAGTATCTCTTAACAAGTGTCTTATTTCCATAATTTACATGAAACTATGATTTATTAGTTAAATAAATGTTACATTTGTATGGCTATATTAATCAAATCGAGATGTCTGGGGTTAATTACAATCTGCAGTCACTGGATGGACTCAACTGATTTGGTGAACTAGCCACTAGAGGGTGCTATTAAATCTGTTTTTGATTAGGCTGCTTGTGGCGATTGTAGTTCTTTCACACAAAATGGGGACTGTCCTGTTCAACTTTCTGTTTTTGTTTTGTTCTGTTTTGCAGCCTATCAGCAGTGACACAAATGCAGAGAAGCTGAGTGCTACATATGAGCCGCATGTGTGTCTAGCGAAAGAGGCCTTCCTTCAGCTGCTGAGCAACAGTGTAGGGTTTACTGAGGCATGGGAACTGCTGGTCTGTGTGAAAGCAAACCCTGCAAAAGGTATGAAGTCACTCATCATCCCTCATCAGATTCCAGTTCAGAATCAGCTTATCACTCTTGTCAAACTGTAATGTTACGATTGGAAGAGAAACGATATACTAGTTCTTAGCTAAGCTGAACAACAACTGGCATTTTCTACTAGCACACCATGCAATTAGTGAACACAGCCTGAATGTTTGAACACAAGCCCTGATTTGGAACTAGTTGGACCTAATGTGTAAGATGATTGCTGTACAGGTAGCACTCAGAGTAAAACGGTGTACATCGACCCTCCTCTGCTGAAGACAGAGATGACATGGAGAGAGAGAAATCACCTCTTTCTTGAGGAGAGTGTAAAACTGGCCTATAAGAAGACAGGCTCAAATCCTGTGTTTTTCCTCACATCAGAGGACTACTGCAATAGAACTGACTTCGCCACAGAAGTAAGTGCTCACTTCAGAGGAAACTGTCAATGCTTTTCAATCCTCAGCCACTGTTTTAGAAACCAGTGAGCACACTGATCTACAACTGATCTTGATTAATTTGTTTGGTTTTTTTTGTGTGTGTGTTATATGTTCTTTATGTTGTTTAGAAGGTGAGCAGTAGACCAGTTGTTTCATTTGACAGCACTGATATAGATTTTGAAGCAGATTTGACCGACTTGGAGTCATTTGGGGAGTCTTGTCAACTGAAAAAGAAAGTCAAGGACAATGTTTCGAAAAATCAAGCACCCTCTAAAAGTGAAACGCTGGAATTCTCAAAACCTAAAGTAGAATTAGATAAAGGCAAAACCTCAAACACTTTACCTGAAGAAGCCTCCCCACCTAAAGACATTATATCAGCACTTTCTACACCAGCAAAGGAAGAAGCATCCAGGACGAGTGTAGAGGACACCTCAGTGGACGAGAGTCCTGAGACTACTTTGAATTCTGTATCTGAAGAGGACCCTTTGAGCTCTACTGTAGAAGAGACCGCAGAATGTACACCAACCAAGCGAAAGAGGTATTCCTCTGTAAACACCGATTCTGATGAGGAACACCTCATTATTGATGACCCAGGCTCCCCACTGAGCAGCGTAGCAAATAAGAACAGCCAGGTCACCCCAGCAGCTCCGGAGAACTTCGCTGACCCCAACACATCCTCTGTGAGTGAGCTGAATGTGCTCCTAAGTCCCAGCAGCTCTGCTAAAGGAGCTAAGAAAGGAGCCACAAGACCCAGAGTCTCGGCAGATTGCGACCAACTAGGGCATATTTTGCGAATGCAAAATGCCATGCTGAAATCCAAGACGGCTAAAAGCCAAGAACCTCCAAAAGCACCAGCTGCAGACTGTCGTCCACCAGAACCAAAGCCCAACCACCACACTGTGTCTCTGGTCAAACCTAGTGTGTCCTCGTACCTGGACTTGGAACACAGAGAAGGGCTGCAGAACGAGCCCGCTGCTCCTGCCACCTCTCAGCCCACTGCACAAAGAAAACGTTAGTATTCGGGGTTTTTTTTTTCTTTCTTTGGTGGATGGCTGTAAAGTTAAAGGGGATGGACTGTTTTTCTATGCCTCTTGAGAGCGTCATCGTTACTAGTGAGAAATTGAATTGCATTAGTATATCTGTGTGATTGACACCTATGAAATTATGAAGCTTGTGATCTAATAAGGGGTGAGTGTCACTAACAATACAATCGTTATGCTGTGCCTGGAGTTACCAGATTAGTTGTCACCTCAGGTATGAAGCGTGTTGGAGTTCTGGTGCTCTGAGAGTCGGTGTTGAAGTGTGTGTGTGTGTGTGTGTGTGTGTGCGTGTGTGGCTGTGGCTGTGGCAGGGCTGCTGAGAGAGGAGCTGCTGGTGAGTGCCGAGGATGAGGAGGACTATGAAGCTCCTGAGGAGGGCAGTGTTCTGTATAAACTCTACAGCCTGCTAGATGTGCTGCTGATGGTGCGAAGCACTGTGTCCATTGCTCATCCCAGACATGACCAAGAAACTTTCAGGGTGAGTGGGGAAATTCCAAGAAGCTAAAAACTAAAATTTGTGGGTATATCCTGAAACACAGCAACAATCCAGTCATTTAGAAAGAACCAAAAGCAAGAATCCAAAGTTTTGTTATGACTCCCTCAGTCAGAACTGAGTTCAAGAAAGCAGAGTATGCCATCTGGCGGAGTTGTAACAGATATGAAAACCCTTCACCTGGTCATATTTTGACATTTTCTACTATATAGCTATGAAAACTACAGGTTTTACTGAACTGTCATGTGTTTCCCTTTTGTGTGTTTTTCAGACAGCAGTCAACGTTTTAGTGTAAATTCCATTTACACTGAAAAATGCTTCTTTTACCTCCACATTTATAACCTAATCTACTAATGGAGAAACTTTACTGCCAAATTTTATTGTATAGGTTTGCAAGAGGAAATGAGCTTTGATTATCAGCATCATCCACATCAGAGCTAAAAGTCACTCATAGTGTTTGACAGACCGGAGCCTCATAATTTTTTTCACTCGTCTGGTCTCTGTTCACGCTAACATCGCTGGGGAAATGATCGAGAATTCAGTCAGAATTCAGAAATTCAGTCACGTCTGTTTGGTTGGCAAGATTTCTTGTTAATGTTTGACAGTGCAGGTGCATCGCAGACAGTTTAAGAGCCAGTATCTGATTCCAAACTGAATAGATCAGGCTTATGTCCATTACACTCTGGCATATAACTATCCAATAACATTGATCAGACTGTGGAAAAAAAGCACACTCAGCTGCATTTACTGCTGCGTATGTTAAACTAGCTCCTTAACCACCATTATCTTTTCAGGCAGACAGCAAAGCAAGGTTGGAAAGTAACCTAAATAAAAACATTCCCACTCCATTTTGGTTAAATATATTTATTATTTCTTGAAATAGAGATGGCAAAGTATATTACTGGTGCTCAGTTTTGGGCTGCTTTTCCAAAAGTGACACCAGTGGGGGTTTTTTCTGGTGTGCCTGTTCAGAGGATATGAATGAGGTTGGAGGCAGATGTTAAGGGAAGTTTGGGCATTTTTTACATGTGATTATGATGGAACAGCTGTGAAACCTAACAATATAAATATCTTCTTGGTATAAAATACATTTCAAACAAAGATCCAGCAAACATCAGCTGATATGTGTTCTTAGATTTCATTTTCCACTTCAGCAATTTACTTGAGTTAAAACTGCAACTTAATTTGTCCTGAGCAACTTGGATGGAAATGTACAACATGGCAACTTGTAAGCTGATGACTGAGTTACACTGTATGGCCAAAAGTTTGTGGACACCTGACCATCAGACCCATATGTGCTTCTTGAACATCCCATTTCAGATCTAGTTCCCCTTTGCTGTTATAATAACCTCCACTCTTCTGGGAAGGCTTTCCACTAGACCTACACTAGAGTGNAGTGAGATCAGACACTGATGTTAGGCAAGGATGCCTTGGGTGCAGTCTGCATTCCAGTTCTTCACAAAAGTGTTCAGTGGGTTTGAGGTCAGGACACTCGAGTTCTTCCGGTCCAACCTTGTCTTCATGGACGTCCCTTTGTGCCCAGGGGCATTGTTATGCTGGAACAGGTTTGGGCCTCTCAGTTCTAGTTCCAATGGAAACTGCAATGCTACACCATACAGAGACATCCTCTACAATTGTGTGCTTCTAACTTTGGAAGAAAAGGAACATTGTTTTCTGTGAATATTTGTATTAACACTGGACAGCATTGAAGTTATGGGATAGCTTAAGTGTTCATCAAAAAAAAAAAAATCAGATTTTTGGGGAACTCGCTGATTTTAAAGCCAGATCCTGGTATTAGGTCATAGCATAATTGTCTATTTGCACATTGTGGTGTTTTTTGTCACTAGGACACACACACACAAGTTTACTTTATTATGGATATGATTAGTACAGGAATAACTATTGATCTAGTATGCAGGAATTGTATTAGTTATTTAATCTACCCTATAATTTCTATATAATTATATAATCTATCCTACCTTACCCTGTGGAGCCAAAAATAGGAAAATAGCACAATTTGGTGATTCCCCTCTTCTAACATACCTATTAAATGTGGTATTTAGCTGGAAAGTGGCATGAAAGCATGAAAGTCTGCCCTCAAGGTTGTGCACCCCCTGGGTCTAGCCTAACCTTATAGCTCAACTACTACTTATAGCTTTTTTTTGTAAGGTCTGATCAGATTGTGTGTGACATAAATGAACAGGAGAGTGTGCCATCACTGATCTGTTTATAGCTTAACAGTGCAATCTGTGTTGGTACAGGCGGTCCCTGTGCATGTGCTGCCCAAGCTGGAGTACCAGCTGTGTTACGGAGTCGAGTGTCTGACCCATACAGAGGCGTGTCAACTGTGGGCTGAGCAGCAGCTTCACTCCAGCACGGTATCTTTCATAGGTAAGATGTTCACACAGCTTCAGCCAGGCTGTATATTTGACTAGGGCTTCTATGCATTTATCATCAGGTAATAATAGCTCTGTACTACTGAGAGCATGGCCTTGTAGTAATGACAGACTAATGACTCAGAAAGCCCTTTAGCTGGGGCTGGGTCTAGCAGAATAAACAATGTCGCCATTAAAGTAAACATACCATACATAGAAGTCATTGTTTGATACCTTCCACGGACGTACTCAGAAATGTTGGTTATACCAGTTAATGCTGGAGAATTTACCATTAAAATTAGTACTGTACAAGCTTAGGTAAGGTTTTCTGCCTAGAGTAGCTGTCGAGTGTCTGAGTCAGTGCAAACAGGACAGGGTAGGGTCAGTCCACCATCTCAACCGCCTCCACATGCCTCACGCATGACGCACATAACCTCTGTGACTGTTTAGAGCCGCTATTGCTATAGCAACCATTATTTTAACAAAAAAAAAGCCAATTGCTTGGTCAGCAAACTGTGCTGGTTTTCAGAAAGATGAGTAGTTTTCACTTTTTTCTAGTCCTGGATAAGAAACAGATTATAAATCCACACTGGCTGGGTAGGTAGTCTAACAGTTAAAGCTCTATGCGTATAGGTCAGGGTATAGTTTAATATACAGAAGTAAACAGAATGAGGAAATTTGTGTGGTTTTTTTTTCTGAATGTTTTTGAATTGGCCCAACTGATTCACTAAAGAAAGCACTGGCTAAATAAGTCTGCAGTCCTAAAAGAATGCAAAGGGAGGCACGGTCTTATCCTCTCCTTTCAGTCAGACATTCCTTTAGCTTTGTTAAGGAATCTAGTCTTTTTATTGGGTTTAGGCCAGGATCTAGCTTGCTCACTGACAACCTGCCCAGCCTTGGCCTTGCTTTCACACTGAGTTGATGTATTTTTCTGGCATGGCTGTATGAGAATTTGTACCCTGGCATCAGAAGGTGTTTGTCTGTGCTTTTGTTAAAGTGTGCTCAATCCTGACAAGTCTGACATTTGCTTTTTAGGTTGAACTAAATGTGTTATAACAATGGATGGACCAGTTGATGAAAATGTATAACTGATGGATCTTTGGAAATACTGTGATAATATCTTTTTAGAATATACTCTCATCAGAGAAAACAGAGAGAGATAGAGTTCTGTATTGTGTGTCATGTTTTCTAAGCCAAGTCCAAAATGCATTCACTACTAACCGTCCACAGAAGTGGAGTGGTTATGGGTGTTGCCTAGACTTGAATAAGCTGGCTCACTGGAAAGATTGTGTTGCTGATTGAGGTACTGGGTAAAAACTGAGTTGTCTTTTGAACACACAGCCATGCACATAACTCTACAAATATTAAATATAAGTAAACTTTTATGGACATTGCCAATTATCCATGTCAATTGTTCATGGCTTTCTTGAGACCCCTTGTCTATAAACCTGACACTTTATCTTACAGTTCCATCCGTAATGAATAGCTCATGTTGGTGATTGCATTTATTCATCTCATAGGTGGAGTACACTGTTTATGAGCTCTCTGTGATAATGCACTCATTCATTCTATTGGATGTTGGATCACTGGGAAGTTCACACACACAGTGTGTGTGAACTCACAGTTCCTGAGCTCATGCAACATGTGGAGACGTGTCTTTTCTGTATGTTCTATTTCACAATACCTTACATGGCCTTCAGAGTCAGAGATGAGTGATGCAACATTCACTTTGCAGCAGCATGTCATTGCCTGACCTTGCTCATCCACCACCATCTATCAAAAGTGAAGTTAGCATATTAGGAAATCGGTATACCAGCAGAAGTGCCACCATAATGGTACTGCCTTAAAAATCACCCATTACTGCGAAAACTGTGTTACAGTTCTCTGTGTGTGTGTGTGTGTAGGTCGGATTAATGCGCACACATCAAAGGTAGTGCAGCTTCAAGAGCTCAAGCCTGACTGGATCCAGAATACCTCCTGTGATTTCAAGTATACTCACTGCATGTGCTCATTTCCCTTTCCTTTCTTTTACTAGGCTAGTCTCGGTGTGTAAAGTCAGATATCACATAATTATATATCATCGTTATTGCACACCTGATTGCATGCGTTGATGTTTAACTAGCCTAATAGTTTTGACTTCTCCCATGTGGATTTGTCTTTATAGATATTATTAACATTATACAAATGCATATTTGTTGAACTCTTTTAATCCTTTTTTTTGTCTTCCAGACCAGCTAGGTGCTTGAACACTCTCCACCACATACTGAAAAAAGTCATGAGGTAAGACCTTTTCTCTAAGCTAGGGATTGATCTTTGTCGAAGCATTTGTACTCAGTTATTCCCAACATAACACTGGTTGGAAAATTAAGCCATATATTAAGCCCATATTTCCATCATTTGACAGCTCTTTTTAAATTTAGTGTTGTTGATAATTATGAATGGTAATACAGCTAATTGTTTCAGCTATCTATTGTAAACAGTATGGACTTTAATGTAGTTTGAAGCATAATTATCCTCTTTTGAGGTATTCCTTTTATATTTCATAGCATGCTGCATACTCTTGTATAAACATTTCTTCCCACATTGTCCAGCATAGGTACGGTCATTAGCCATACCTCACGCACTCTCCTCGGAGGAATCTAATGAAAACTGACGCTAAACTGTACCATGTTACAAAGCTCACGTGCAGCTGGTGTGTTTGTACAGGAATGTTGTTACCATGTGACCAGGCTGTCACATTTCTTCGCTTGGTGTTTGCTTTGTGGCATTTTAAAAAGATGAAAACCCTATCTATTCTACACTTACCTATGTGAACAGATCTCTGACCTATAACCACTTGCATGTGCACCTGTGTGATGAACAAAAAGAAATGCCAAGTTTGTGTGCATGGGAGGAGCCAGCATTGATACATGCAAGCCCAGTTAAGAGGCACATAAAAAAAAAGATACAAGCTTCAGTCTGACATGTCTCATTATGATTGCATGAACATGTATTAAATGTGGATACACTTTAGGGAATACTCTTTATCACCTCATCTAATTCACTCCAGAATCTCTCTTTCTCCTTTAACTCACAACCTACCTGTGGGGCATAACCACTAANCTACGCACTCTCCTCCCTCCTCTACTTCTTCGACCAACAGTAGCCCAATTTCCACCGGCGCCCTGTAGGTCAACAGCACCGATGGCGGTTGTTGTTAACCCGGGCCTCGACCGATCCGGTATGAAATTCAAAGTACTGATGATTCGCATGATTAAATTTGGCAACGTTTTATGCCGGGTGCCCTTCCTGATGCAACCCTCTCTATTTATCCGGGCTTGGGACCGGCACAGAAGTCACTGAACTGTGACCCCCATGGCTAGATTCTACTTTTAATTCCTATGAATGCCCATATTCTTCTGCCTCTCTTTCGGCCCTCCTGGCTTTCCATTTTCCAGAGTTTGCTATGTCTTGTTTACAGTTGTTCCCTGTTGTAATTAGTCCCACATGTTCCTCATTGCAACCTTCCATGTTTAAGGTCTTTCTGAAAAGTTTTCCTGGTGCTCATTGTGAATTATTTAATGTTTGTTACTTAAGTTCTAAGCTGCATTTCCCACTGACGGGAAATTCCTAGTGATTTTCCTAGTTCCAAGTTCATAGCGTCCAGTAGTTGTGTGAATTCTGAATTATTGAAGGTCTTTAAATAATTAAACAATATTAAATAATTGCTCTGAATTGTAATCCTAGGTTTTACCAATGACTTGACATCGCATATGCTAATATACGGTATGAGCTGATAATTGTGACTCTTGGACATTGCGTACAGTACAGTTTCTGTCTATAGAGCCTCTTCATAAGTTCAGTTCCACTACACTTTGATTCATTCACACCATTCAGCAACTGCTGCTGACATTTCAGCCCAAAACTTTAAACCTCGCTGGGCTTGACACATAGATTGTACTGTGTTCAGTTTTTGTCACTTTGATTCACTGCATGCTGAATCCAGCACATGGTGACATGAGACCTCTGCTTTAGATAGATGTTTTCAAACAGAATCAACAGTTTTTAGGTGGTCTTGCTTGTTTTTTTTTCTTCTTCAAACTTTGTGGTTTGGCCTTAATTACAGTTCTAGGAATTGATTTAATACAATTGTAAATGGATCCACACAACTCTCCACAGTTCTTTATTACTTTAAATGGTATACCTACTGATTTAGTTTTCTTCTTTTTTTTTTTTTGAGTTTATTTTAAATGTTCTAATTTGTCACATTTTGATTTCACAGCTAGGTTTTTCTCACGCAAATTTCCACAGCCTTCCTTTTATCATTTCATTGCCAGTCTAGCATGTCTTGCAACTTGTGTTAAGGAATGTGTGAGTATGTTGTCACTCAGTCTTATCAGCCAGAACCTGTATCCAAACTGGGTTTGTGCTGTTTCACAGTTGACTGTTGTCATTGATTATTTCCTCCCCGCAGTCACTTGACTGAGACTCATTTTATAAACCAACACCCTGCAGCATACCTTTTCAGTCTTCATGGAAAACACGCACTAAACCACAGCCTTGTCTTTCTCTGTGTTTGTCTCTCATCTGTTTCAGCTTACAAGAGGGGAGATATCTATTGGGTCACAAATCTGGTGAGGCTTTTTTAACCATATTCAAAGCCACTGATGGAAAGAAGCCCACTCGCAGTGTCTGTGACCTCCAGGCTGTCCACTGTGGACCTCCTGTAATCCCAGAGGCCAAAATTCCCTGGGTTCCAGTGGATCCCTTCCTTCTTATGCCGTTTCACAAGAAATTCTGTAGACCTCCATGCACCTTCCCTCCACGTCCACCCACACAGCCTAAGGTATAACCAGCAGCATAGTTCTTTCTTTTTTGAAAGAATAGGAATTAATCAGGATTTCTTGCTAACCTATGATTCTTTGATAAATTGGTTAGGAAACTGCTATGCGAGTATTTAATAGACCCTGGACAGTATACCAATAAAAGCCAGCATTTCTTTTTTTAAAGGAAACCCCACTAAATAGTCTTTTCTGAACTGTGGCCATTGTCTCCCAACCCCTGTCAACTGAGAGCACATAAATGCATGTTTCTCTTATCAAATGGGCTGCATTGCCTCCCACTCCATTCACTGGAACAGACTCACAAATCATTCTTGATGATGTAACTCATGATGGTAGCAGCAGAATGCATTCAGAAGTCCACAGAAACATTCTGGCTGCCAATTTACAGAGAAATGCATCCAGTGTAATTGGGTGGATCTTCATCATGCAGCAAGACAATGACACTGCCAACACAACAAAGGACTTTAGACTGGCCGGGTCAATCACCAGACAACCCAATTGAGCATGTGCTTCCCATTCCATTCACATGCTCCAGAAATCACAGAAACTCAAACTAAAGCTCACTCTCTGAAGCTCATGTTGGGTGTATGTTACTACAGGCCCAGACATTAACCCAGCACTGTTATCTCATAAATCTGGAGAGCGTAGCCTTAGGGGACATTTTGTTTCTTACTCTGTTAACATAATAATAATCTATGAAAATTACTACAAACAATGAAAAGTTTATTTAATACAGTCCCTTCTGTAGGCATTGGAATGACAAGGCCAACTCTTTTTTTTTTGGCTATGCAGTGAAGACATTTGGGTTTGAGATCAAACGATGAACATGAGACGATGGATCTGAATTTCGTATTTTGTTTCATCATTTTTACATCTAGATGTGTTAAACAATGTAGAACTTGTTTGAAGATTTTGTTTGAACCCACCATTTTATCATGTGATCAGAAATATTGGAACAATATTGCCCAGGTGTGCCCTGTTAGCCTGATTGTTTAAACAAGTAATAGCTCTAATGTCTACTCTTGGTTTGAAGCCTGGGTTTTGCCTGTGAAGCCTGCATTTGTTGTTAAAAAGGGATAAACCAATATGAAGACCAAGGAGCTGTCTAAGTGAAATGAAGTGAAGTGAAGTGACTTTGTGGCCAAGTGTGGTGACCCATACTCGGAATTTGTGCTCTGCATTT
>CM074953.1:13920893-13958052 GCA_037577455.1 Pangasius macronema | reverse complement strand
CCATTTATTTCTGTAAAGCTGCTTTGTGACAATGTCCATTGTTAAAAGCGCTATACAAATAAAACTGAACTGAACTAAATTTATACACAACTTAACTACAATACTGATAAGGTCAATTCAGGTACTTCAGGAACTGTAAGAGGAAAAAAAACAAGCACAGAAAAATGCATGACTTCATGGTGGATATTTTTTTAATCAGTGATTGTGATGCTTTGTCCTCAGTGCTGATATGTGATGAAATGGCTGCCGTTTGCTTGCAGACGGTTATCTGATGTTTTCACATTCAGAAGTTAATGCTTAGTTTGAAACCTGTTATTACAAGACTTAGTTTTGCTCTCATGAGCTGTAATCAAACACTAAAGGTGTATTTCGGTGTCTAGGTGGGACACAAACTTTAAACAAATACGGTATGATAGACACCTCCAGCTAGCTTCAGCGAGAGTAGATTACTAATAAACTTCTGTGCATAGTATTAGTTGTAATCTCATCATTCTTGCTCAATATTTCCTTTCTTACTCGTAATACTTACTCATGAGATACAAGAGTGTATCTTGGCTTGTGTTACAGTAGTGTCTGAGGATATTGACATGCTGGAATTGAGTCCCACCTCAAAGAACACGACACGTTATCTCCTCCTCCGTGACTTCCCTCCCTTGTTGAGGACCGTCTCCGACACGTATTTAACCACCACACCCTTTTCACTTCTCATAGCTGGAACTCTTCTGTGCATCATCTGCTCACTTAGGTAAGTACAAACCCCAAAACTACTGATGAACTATGATATAGGTGCTGTAGCAGTTGTAGAGTGTATGGAGGAAAAATGTTGCAATGGCAACCTTGTTGAAGCCATTCCTTCCTGCTGATGTGTTCATCTCAAGTTAAAGCTACAGTGCTTGTTTTCTCTAGCACTAACATATAAGGCAGCTCTTTACAAGGAAGAAGGACTTTACAAGGAAGAGTTTAAATGTTATAAATATTTGCAAAATTTGTTTTGAGGTCTTAATCACAGTGAGTATTTTAGGGAGCAGAAGTAGACATGGCATGATTCTCTCTCACATGCTTAGAGGATTTTCCCAGTGTGTCCCCCCCCTCTTCTCTCTCTCTCTCTCTCTCTCTCTCTCTCAAGGGTGTGTCTTTTCTAGGTTTTGCTAATGTCAGTATACATTTTATCTAAAGTCAAAAGACCAAAGGACATATTTACATAACTCTTATCATAAAAAGAATCCCCACCTTGTTATAGTATCTTGTTATGGTAAGGCTGTAGTTTCACTGTTTGTTTGGTTCCTATGCAACTAGGGCTGTTTATGGCTGATTTTGGTGAACAATAGCCAGGAAGTGAAAAAACTGGCAGTACTCTCAAGAGCTTTGCTTTGGACCTCTGCTCCACAATGAAATCATGGCTGGCATTTAATCTGCCTGAAATTCTATGTTTTTGTTGATTTTTGTATTATTCAGAAGCAGGCTAATAACTAATAGAAGCACCTACTTATGAGTCAACACAGCTCTCTTTGTGCTAGACCTTAGGAGAATTGGAGCTTGGTGATATTAACACTGATGTGATCTGTCTCACCCTAGGCTAACATAACCTTTACTTTGTTCAGCTCGATTGCATAATGCTCACTCAGTGACTCAGGCAACATGGGTTTCTTAAACATTTCTGTTCTCACTTCCCATTCAGCTTTTTTTTTTTTTTTTTAAGAAAATTGGACTGCAACAAAATTAGAAGGTATAACTGTTATTAACATGCACACATTATCTCTTACAGGACATCTAAGATGGCTTTGGTATCTGAATTCCTGGGTCAGCTGACACTTAATTTTGGGGTAGGTTTTCCTAACATTAAAGGAAACGCATTTCTGTTCGCCCATCAAGCTGAAGTCCAAACTATAACATTGCATTCTTTTAATTTGCATATTTCAGTCGAGCGAGCCCTCTTACCCCACTGTGGTTGCTGCAGCTGATTTTGATCCAGATAAAGATGCCGCCAGAATAGAGACAGCTATCAAAACTAAAGGTGAGCTAAACATTATGCTCCCTCTCCTTGTCTTTCTAGTTCCTGGGGATTTGACTACAGTATTCACTTGACTGAGTTTAGCAAAGAGCAAATGTTGGCCAGAATCAGGAGCCTTCATGAATGAGTCACCATCCTGTGTGGAAGCTCTTACCCACATATGGAAAGTTCTGGGTGAGGCATTTGTGGCTGTAGCCTGCAATCAACTGAATACATGTTCACTAAAGCCTTTTTTTCTCTCCACCAGTGGAAAATTCAAATACAGAATAAGCTCTTGCGTCATGTTAACAAAATATATATCAATCAAACAACCATAGCCATGTTCCCCTAATTATCCTGGAATGTTGAAATGGTTTGTAATTGTATCTGTACAGAATAGCATTAAAGGTTTTAGGAAAAAAAAAACAAAAAAACAAAAAAAAAAAACACTGACTGTGTATCTTAGGTGTGGATGAACAGACCATTATTCAGATCCTCACCAAACGGACATACGGCCAAAGACGAGAAATTGCCTTTGCATATGAGAGGAGAGCCAAGAAGGTCAGAACAATTATTCTTTCTTTTAACAGAGACAAAATGTTTTAGCAATAAAAACACTGATTTTTTTTTTATGCCTCTCCTGTTCAGGATATGATTACTGCCCTGAAGGGGGCACTGTCTGGCTCACTCGAGGCCGTTATTTTGGGCCTGATGAAGAGCACTGCTCAGTACGATGCCTCTGAGATTAAAGCCTCCATAAAAGTAAGCTCAGCCTAACAACAGAACCACGTCTCCTTCAATCAGCTGGGTTAAACACTACATTCATGCATGTGTATATATACACCAACTGCTGTAACGTGTCTGTGCAGGGTTTAGGAACAGATGAGGAGTCCCTGATTGAGATCCTCTGCTCTCGAAGCAATGTAGAGCTGGTGGAGATTAAGAAAGTCTACAAAGAATGTTTCACACTTTTCCACGTGTTCAGTTGAAATCGACCAGTGTCTATTCGTCCTTGTCGTCGTTCATTTACACACACACAGTGTGTGTGTGTGTGTGTGTGTGTGTATGCAGTGTTCAAAAAGGACCTGGAGAAGGATGTGGCTGGAGACACCTCAGGAGACTTCGCTAAGCTGCTGCTCGCCCTAGTGGCGGTGAGGAACTGTCTGCATTCTGTCCATGATGGAATACTTACCATGCACAGCTTATTAAAATAAGCACTCGAGTCTGAACGAAAGATTTCATTTAATTTCATATTTTGTTTATTGTGTACTTATTCTAATATTCCATTATTTTCCTTTAGCATACATTTAAATTATGTAATTTATTTGTAGATAGTTTATGTGCTTATCTGTCTATGTATATCTATAGTCAAAGGTTGTGTGTTTAATATGTTATATGTGCTGTAACCAAGACAAATTGTGTAACATACCTGGCAAAAAAAAAAAGAAAAAGAAAGAAAGATTCTGATTACTGGAGTCATTTGTAATTTTATTATAACTCCCCAACAGGCCAAGCGTGATGAGCCAAGCACTGTAGTTGACTATGGGAAAATTGATGAAGATGCCAGAGTAAGTCATAAAATGTGGATTAAATTTGACAACTTGGTTAAATGAATGAAGAGATAAATGATGATGTGCAGTGGAGAGGAGGATTTACACTAGGTGCGATACGAAAAAACGAAGGGTCCGTGACATAGAAGCTGGAGTGAAACGGAAAGGCACTGATGTCAAAACCTGGATTAGCATCATGTCAGAGAGGAGTGTCCCTCATCTGCAGAAAGGTTCTTAAGCACCTTACGTTCACCTCTGTTCTCTATAAAAATCAAAGCTAATGAGAAATGCGTTTTGTGCAGAAGATGTGTTTTAATCATGCATATTTATCTCTAGTGTTTGACAGATACAAGAGCTACAGTCCCTACGACATGCAGGAGAGCATCAGGAAGGAAGTAAAAGGAGATCTGGAGATATCCTTCCTTACACTCGGTTAGACTCTTTCACTAGCCTCTGTACACGTATTCATAGAGGTGTTACAGTCTCACAGAGATATGGACATACTCACTGTATAATGTATGTAAACTATAATGTCTCCACACTCTTTCTGTGCAGTCCAATGCTTTGAAAACAAACAGCTCTACTTTGCCAGCAGACTCAATGATGCCATGAAGGTAACTGCATTTTGTCCTGTTTTTCTTTTCTTTAAAAAACTTTTACTTACAGCCTTAAAAGGGTAAAGTTTATCTGTGTAGTAATTTAGCCGCTGTTGTCACAGGAAGCTTATTTCAGGGAGGTTACATCAGGCAGCACAGTTTTTTGTGTGTGTGTGTGTGTGTGGGTGGGACACCCACACACAAATATAGAACCACCCCTGGTTTACAGGGGTGTTCTTATCCTTATAGACGGTTGAAGTTTGAACCTTGGTCCCCATGAGGAACACTGCCTTTTTTAAAAAACCTCCAAAAAATGCAGCTTGTATTTAAAAAAAAAAAAAAAAAGGTTATGGTTATGGTTTATGTATGGGCATAGCATTAATTAGATGCACTAATAATTATAACAGGGTAAGGTCCTCAGAAGCATAGTAAGATGTGTGTGTGTGTGACACACACACACACAAAGTCTCATTTCCGCGTTTCCTCTTTCACCACTGTTCCTAGTACTAGAGTGCGACACTCCAAGACCTTAAGAAGATCAGGTCTGAGTTCAAGGCCCAGTTTGGAAAGTCTCTGTACAAGACCATCTCTGTAAGTTACACGTTAATCACATTCATATGCACCATGCATGTCTCCTCCACATTTTTACAATCATATTTCCTTCCATTTTCAAAATATCTGTTCTATTGTATATACACATGCATGGTTTTCTGATGGTGCACTCTATCTACAGGAGCACACTAAAGGAGACTATCAGCAGGCTCTGCTAAGTTTGTGTGGAGGAGATGATTAAAGCAGAGCAGGTAACTCTGGTTCCAGGACCCTCGGATGCTGTGATCCTCAGGAGCCTTTCATCTGCTCAGCCCTCAGCTCTCATGTACTGTTCTAGCTTTATGGATAGTCTATAATCTGTATGGATCAGTCTATCTCTAACTGGAGTCACAGCGTTTCAAAGAGACCAAAGACAAAAATCCCAATGATGTCATTTGTAGGCTTCTGAAGTAATGACTGCTGAATGCTCAAATCCGGGGTTGGTAAACTCATCTGAGTTACATTATCCACAAAGAAGGCAAATGTATTTCTGCATCCCATAAATAAAGGGACAACGCTGTATTAAACTGTGCCATAGTTGACCATTCTAATGCTTTAAAAAAAAACACATGTGTATGTATTTCTATGGTGCATAACTGCTGTATTTAGATCCTGAGCAGAAGCTCTTGGAGAAGGAGTGCAGTTTGTGTAGTCCACCACTAGAGAGCAATAGAGCATCACAGGGCTTTGCTTCTTAGCCTCATGCCAACCATCTGCTACCTGCTGAAGCTTCATTTTGCTGTTTTGAGCAACTTTTTTTTTTTTTTTAATAAATAGTCCAAAAGTATATGATCTCCAATATTATTTGCACATTTTATCCCCTTGTTTCAGAAGAACCTAAAGCTTTTGTGCTCATGATGATGCAGCTCACATGTACAAGCATTGCTTTGATTAGAGACACTCGCCTTACTGATTTGTTACTTAAGGAAATCAGGCATCATATTCATTCCAAAACCATTTACATAATAATCACATAATACAGTAAGCATGCCATCCATCTCCTCGGCGTTATCTGCCACTGACTGCCAGTGGGTTTGGATGGGACTCTCCTTCTCTGCCATGGTTTATGACAGTAATAAAACTCTGTTCACGCTGCCATGCCTTTGGAATGAAGCGGCTTTATTTAGCTGCTTTAATCATTAGTGGGTTTTGACGTGTTTGTTTGGTGCTAATTTTTTAATTAAAAGTGTTAATTTAACCTCCAGCTAAGCTAATTAGCATAGCAGAAAGCGGCTGGGGCTTCTGTGCTGTTGAGGGTTTGGTCTCCGAGGGTGAGAGAGTAAGCAAAGCGTTGACATAGCATTCCTTTCTGCAAGCAGATGGAGAATGAAGACAGGTACAAATGAATAATATCTTCTTTTACTGATTAAACCCTCATTAATTAAGCCTTTCGGCTTTCAGGAGAGTCGCTAGCGCTTGGGTTTTATATGCTCAGAGATCAGTAATCACATGTACTGCCACAAGTAGCAAAGCAAAGGAAACTACTTTTCACATTACAGCTATATCCCAACACACACACACACACACACAGAGAGAGAGAGAGAGAGAGAGAGAACAACATGACTAATATTATCATTAAAACATTCTAAATTAAAGCTTGTATTTTAAACGGCTTATAAAACTACGTGCTAACTGATATAACCGCTAAGCATGCCGGGAAATATTCAAATAAGCAAACCATAATTAGACTCAGGGACGCCTCTATATTATATGTATAATATATAATATAATATAAAGTAATATCATAATATAATCTAATATTATAATAATTTATAATAATTTAATATTAACATAAATGTTATTTATATTTATTGATATTTTGTGCTCTATTGACACTTTATGATTCATGACCCGACTGGCTCTTCGTATCATCATTAGAAAGAAAGCTACAGTTAATGCTGAAGCTCAGGAGGTTGAAGGTTAGACCTGCTGTGCAGTGAGGTACTCACAGTCTCCTAACTGCTTTGTGGTCAGAGTGGGAATTCCTTCAAAAGCTTATAAGCCTTCAAATTTATTGTCATTTTGTAATAATATTGATGAGAACATTACCCCTTTGTGCTGTTTTATGTTTATTGCCAATAAAAGATAAAATATAGTGTAAAGGCGAGTAAAACAGTATTTTGCAAAAGCAGGGCGCAGATTTACGCCAGGCCACGCTGACAGATTAATCTCTGCATCATAAAGATGAGAGTAGCGCCCATATTTTTTTCCTTTTTATGTGGATGTACAACATGCTGTTGAGCTCCAGGCTGGCCCAGGGGACTTCCGCCACACCCGAAGGAAAAGCTCTCCTGGATTGAAACGATGCAATTTGCCATCACAAACGCTGGCACTCAATCATTCAGATAGGACCTCAAGCCCATGAATGTCAAATGCAGAGCAAGTCCTAGTGATGCGACACACACACACACACACACACACACACACACACAGAGTGCATGAGGGAAGGACAGTGACAGTTTTCACATTGTAAATGTGCAGTGATGCCCGGATCTGATCACTAACTCTCTTACTAATACCAAAGAAGATTTATTTATTTTTGCATTTTCCATAATTGAAATTGTAATAATATTACATAAAGCAACCAAGGTAACACTTTCTATGAAGGCCATATTCATAATGAAATGAACACATGCATAACATGTTATAATGTTATGTTAGTTCTGTTATAAGGTCCAACATCAATATCTCCAAGATTTACACTTCCCAGAAACTCTTTATGTCCATATCTCACCCCTTTTTCAGTGGCTAATCTCATCTGAATACTGTGAAAGTAAGAACTTAAGTACTTAAGAACTGCTGCTGTAATCATAAACGTTCTTTCAACACACTCAGTAGTGTCTGACTTTATAGCATAAAACTGTCAAAGAGAAAAGATTTATAATCCCACTATCCAGCGTTACCCAGAAAAGGATGGGCTATATTTTTAATCTGGTTCCTCGCAAGTCGTCTCAGGAGGTTTTTCCTTGCCACTGTTGCCTCTGGCTTGCTCATCCAGATCTAGCTCTATATCCAGATTTCTGTACAGCTGCTTTGTGTCATTGTCTACTGTTAAAAGAACTATACAAATGAAAAAAGTCTTTATGAATAAAGTGTAACATTTTATGAACATTTATAACAGTGTGTATAATGTCTTATAGATAGAGTATTTCGAATATATTCATAGAGTATTTTAATAGGGCCTTCATAAACGTGTTATGGGAACCCATTCAATAAAAGTCTATTTTTGCGTCGGATATAATTCTGACTCTTATAAACAATGCTGTGTGGCATGGAGGAGCCGTGGGTAGCATTGCTACCTCTCAGCTCCAGGGTCCCAGGTTTGAAAGGGAGCTTGAGTTACTGTCTGTACGGAGTTTCTGTGCATGTTCTCCCTGTGTCTGTGTAGATTTCCTCTGGGTCCTCTGGTTTCCTCCCACCTCCTAAAACCATGTCAGTAGGTGAACTACTCTAAATTGCTCCTAGGTGTGAATGATTGTGTGAATGGCTGTATACATGATGTCCTACGATGGACTAACGTCCCACATAAGCGGTGTATTCTGACATAGTATATTAATTTAGCTCATTTAGTTAATGTTAAAAGCAACTGGTCTAGTTTGCGTGCATAATTTTTGTTTCCATTCACAGCACCATTTGCTGGTATTGTTTTTTTTTTCACAGTTTTTCCACACTATACAGAATGGCAGCTGTTTTAAAGATGCTAGAATGATGCCATACATAAAGTACTACATCACTTTTGCCCATTCCAGCACTCACTGAAACACTCACTGACGATGGTATACATGTTTTATTCATACTTGTTGCCCTGCATAATGTGTGTAAAGGTGAGAGATGTACTTAAAAAATTGGCAAAGTTAGAACATAATCAATTCAGTTCAATTCAATTTTATTTGTATAGCACTTTCATCAATGTACATTGTCCAGAGCAGGTTTACAGAAATAAATACATTCAAATTAAATTAAACCAAAATAAACTGTAAATATGTGAATTTATCCCTGATGAGATAGCCAGAGTGCGACAGTGGCAAGGAAAAACTCCCTGAGATGATATGAGGAAGAAACCTTGAGAAGATCCAGACTCAAGAGGGAACCCATCTTCATCTGGGTGACATCGGAGAGTGCAATTATCCAAGTACTATTAGCAATCAGACTACTATATAACATTTTCTCCAAAAGCTGTTCTATATTATCCTACAGAAAGGACTAACAGATTTTCTCTCTGTCTTTGATTAGGTTTTACCATCCATGCCTGTAGCAAGCCAAGTCATCCATGTTATGTGTGTTATGGTGTGTTTAATTATAGAACAGGCTTCAGTGATAGTGGTGTGTGTGGGTATATGGTAGATGTGGTTTGGGAATGACTATCCCTACAGGCAGGCTAGTAGTGCTGGATGCCTCGGTACCAGCTCACACAGTATGCTGAGACACAGAGGATGCCAGTTCCATTAATGTTTTTTTAATTATTATTGTTTAAGTTTTCTCAGTGAGCCTACAGTCAGCTGTCCTTCTGTTCCTCAGCAGTGAAGCCATTAGCGGGAGAGTGGAAGGTGGCAAAAATGGCTCCATACCAAATCTCTCCTTCCCTTCAGGCATTCAGACAGTGTGTTGAAGGGCAGCTCTTCTGAGACTCTCTCTTTCTCTCTCTCTCTCTCTCTCTCTCTCTCTCTCTCTCTCTTTCTCTCACTGGATAAGGACAGGGAACTGCAGCCTTTGGTGTTGACAGGGCCGCTTCCTTTTATGAGGCTCAAAGTAAGACAACAGAAGCGGCTCTCATCAGATTTCCAGTCCGTTGCCTTTGTAGGGGCATGCTGGGAACAGCACAGAAAACATGAAATAAGGTCCTGTCTTTTGCCTCTCAGACCCTCTATGAGTTATCATCTAAAAATATTCACTTCTATAGTTTGATATATTCACAAATATGCAAGACAACTGATGATCTTATATTTTGCATTAGGTTGCATGTTCATAATCAATAAACCAAATATAGCTCTTAGCTCACTTCCTTCCATTTAGCCCTGTATGTATGTATTTAAGTAAATTCTGAATTTCCGTACACAAGCCTGAGCGTGTTACAAGCATCAGTATGTTACTTTATAAGTCATCTGAATTAACAACTAAATTGTGTTTTGATCATTACAGCTTAAAGGATAGATTTTCCCCCCCAAAGCCTCACAAACAGCTACTTATCCTCAGGACCGATCTTGAGTTTGAAGATAAATGTGGCTCCAATGACATAAAATAAAGCATTGTTACCTTTAAATTATTTAAAAACTATCTCAAAAATGAAAATCTACTGGGATTGGGTTTGAATCTTTGTAAAACTGATTATAATTCTACACAAAAACATTATAAGTAATTATTAATACCAGCATAAATAATTGTTAGTTTATTGGCGGATGGCTTATTTGAGATGTACATAATTTTTAGTTGGCAGATAAATGAGTACATAGTTAACATTTTATGCTCCAATCCTTTAAACCTTTGCCACACACACACACACACACACACACACACACACACACACACACACACACACACACACACACAGATTGTTCCTTGTCCTCAGGGTGTGTTTTCCGGGCTCTGTGCTACAATAGACTAGCAGTATCCATAAGGAGGTGAGCAGAGCCATGGCGCAAAGCCAAAGACGCTAATCATGATTGCCCGTGAAGTGGCTTAATCATCTGTTCCAGGTTGTAGCCACTCTCCGCTTGTTTGTACAAGCTGCTGGCTCTGTGCACGGTGTGTACATACAAGTTATTTGTAAATGTAATATTCTGAGAACTGGTTAAGACAAACATTACAAGAGGTTGCATATTAATGTGGGCATTCCTGCGATAAAACACAGCAGTTCACCAGGAGGCCTGTTCTGTGTGTGTGTGTGTGTGTGTGTGTGTGTGTGTGTGTGTGTGTGTGTGTGTGTGTGTGTCTGTGATTTAGCACTGGGTTAATGAGAGCCGCTGCTGCAGGAGTTTGTCCAGGCTGCACACTTCCTCTGAGTACAAATATAAAATGATAAATATCAGCATGGTATGCATGTTTGTTCCTTACTTCACTGCTTTAATAGGGTTGATAAATAATAATGATGAGAAAAACATTTTATTCACTATCTTCATTTTAGTTCATAATTCTGTGCACAAACCACACATGCTAATGCATAAATTACATTAAAGTACCTCTACACTCAAAAATATGATTTTCAAAAAATGTCACTAATATTGAACGGCTTATGATTATACAGCTAGTAGTATTTGTTCCATTTTGAACAATTTCTCCCTAAAAACACTCCTTTCTCAGTAACCCTGTATAGAACTGAAGGTATGGCATATGAACTCAGTTGTGGAATCACAAAATAGGGTCCACATCTTAAATCAGTGGTGGTTTTATATTCTAATTTTCTGAGGGCGTCGCTGTAATTGAAAATGTTTAGCAGAACAGAGTTATCTGTGTTAAACTAAATATCCACCCTTAACAAGTTGCAGATTCATTTTTAGAATTACTATATGAACTTCAGTGGCATCCAAGATTTATTTTTTAATGAAATTCTTTAGCATAATTTTAGTATAAACTTTTTTCATCAACTTAAAAAAACATTTGACTACCTGCTGGTAGTGGTGCCAGTGGGAATTAGATCTTGCTTCCTCTCTACTTAAACAGGCCGATGCAGCAGCGCTTTAGTTCTTTAGTCTGTCCAGCTCTTTTACCTCCTCATCTGTACACCTTGCTCAAACAGATAAGCTTCCAGTGCTTCATGTTTCATGCTAATATCACCCTCTGCACCATTGTACGTCATCTTGTAGATTGTTAGCTAACAGTACCTTTGCTGTAACTCATACAGCTGCATTGCATTCTACAACTTTGCTGTTTCCACTATTTCTGTGTTGGATTTCTCATTAATACAACACCGAACATCGCTGGAAAAATGAGAGTGAGGAAAGAAGCACTTGCTCTTCTGTCTTGAGCGATATCCCTTATGTTTGAAAGGCACTAGCAGTGTCCCCCAGTGAGGCACACAACATCTACCTTCTAACCAACAAATCAACACCAGAATCACTATGCACATCACAGTTATTTCAATATATTCAAACTATTCAATGTGTTTCAGGGTGACTTTTCCTTCAAGCTAGCTAGCTAACTTGGCTAATGTCAGTGATGAACAAACCATCATTGTTACAGCATATTGTTACAGGTTTGTCTGTTAAAGACAATGCTGAGAATATAGTAAAATATAACACAGTTGTTCAGTAGCAGTAGTTTTGTCAGTAAATTCAAGTTAGATAACTGAACATACTGTGCTGATATGGTGATTTAGCGATGTAGTGATTTCTTAGGCATTAAGAAAAACAGGTTAAACTTTTATTCATCTTTTGGGTACTATACAGGCCAGATACTATAACATGAATAATGTATAAAGCTCTAACTTAAAGTCTGACTTGGAACTATCCACACTGGCAGCCAATTCATGTGTATGCATGTGTGAAATTTTGCCTTTGTCATTGAACCGCTAACCTGTGAGGAAGGTGGGATTGGCTGAAAGTGTCTTTAATCCATGATTGTCACGCTACCTTAATACCATCTCCTAAAGGCAGGCCTGTCTCCTGTTGTCCTTGTGATAAGGTAGACACACACACACGCTCAGTCACATCTTCATGCGAGAGATGGAAATCAGCCTGCTAGCCACTCAAGCATGAACCAAATGTCAGTGGCGAGCCAGGCAGAGGTAAGAGGACCTGGTATTAATTAGTCCACTGAGGAAAAATCTGTTTGTATCTGTAAGACAACAATTCAGAATATTGCCTTAACACAGGTGATCCTCCACAGTGCTTAATATGATATTATGAATGATAAAGAGCTTAAAGCACTAACGTGGAGCTCTGTGACTGAGTTCATTCTCATCAACAATCATTCTCTAGTGTTCAAAGGAAAAAAAAAGGTAGCATTTTGGCTCAAACGTATTTGAAGTACGGAATAAAACCAGATGCTGTGTGCTGCTATAGGAAAATAATCAGTCGTTATAACAGACGTCGGTTGTCATAAAGACTGCTTTCGTCAGTTTTATAAAACTGCTATTTATAAAACTTTCTGAAAACCCATGAAGTCATGACCATAAATTAGATTGACATTGGGTCTGATGTTTGATGTGTAACAATAATCGCCATTATGGGACCCTTTAAACAAAAACCTATGGCACTGTCACAGGCATTATGACAACTTGACAGTAAAACTAACCAAATGACTGGTGACACCTAGTGAAATAAATGCTTATGTAGGTTTAGGTCAGTTGTCAGGTAATTCTAGGTAAAATATAAAATTAGGTAAAATATAATGGATTTTTCATACTTCTCTTCTATAAACCCACCTGATCAACCCACAAAGTCATTTCATTTGTAAGTCAAGCAGAGCTACAAAGTGTGCAGAGTGAACAATGATTTTGTCAACCAATTTAAAGCCTCTGCGTGTGGCTCACGTGGTATTAACAACCATTGCAGGTGATCTCGAGACACACAGACATACAGATAGCAGTTTAGACGTCATTTTCACATGTCTTGAATATGTCTCCAGCTGAGACAGTCAACTGGCAGGTTTGTAACAGTTGTCATTTTGTGCACAGCTAATCACAGTTCAAATGCTTTCTACAATCACACAAATAAGCACCTCTGTCTTCTAAACCAGTGACTATAAACACTTCATCTATGCGAGAAAAAAATCCAACTGATAGGTAGCCGTGTCAGAAGTATACTCACCACGTGCACTGATTCACACACAATCATTTTTCCCTTGTTGGAATGCATAAGTGCAATATACATATGTTTATTGTAGCGTTTATGAGCTTAAAAAGCTCCCTGGTTACTTCAGATGGGCCTGCAGCTCATAAAGCGGTGGAAGCTGAGGCTGATGGGCCATGGAGCCAATGAGAACAGCTTTACCTCAAGGTGATGTCTGGAGGTACAGCAGATCAAAGCAGTGCACTGGGACCTATACACAGATGCTGAGCAAGCACTTTTTCAAATGGCTACCGGCTCTGCGTCCTGGGCTTCCCAGAGAGGAGGATTAAACACGTTTTCCTTCAGCGCTCTTCAGCTGAGAGCTGTCAGGGGCTGATTATTCAACGTTAAGGTCTGAATATTCCAGAAAGAGGTCAATATTATAGAAAATGTCATTCTAATAAATAGTACATACATAACATACAAAAATACTTATCACCCAAATGACTACTACTCGTTAAAGAGGGATTCCAATGTTTTACTGAAAACAGGCATTTCCTTCCATGACGATTCTTTGTTGTCCAAATTGCTGTATAACGCATCAACAAAATCAGAAAACAAATTCCTAAAGAAGAGAGCTGGGGCAATATGGGGAAAAGTCTTTGCAAATAATAACATGCTCCATTAGACAACCTCCACCTAAACTACTACGCATTCTGATGTTTTATTCTGGCCATAGGTGTTTGATTATTGAGTGCAGTAACTGAGCGTCACTCTGAAAAAACAAAAACAAAAAAAAAAAAACATTACATTCAAAAGTGATTTAAGCCAGAGGTGCTATCAATAAGAAGACAGGTGAACACTTTTATAGTCAGGCTACTTTGACCGAGTGAACGTTGCCAGTAATTGTGTAATGGCACTAGCATAATTAATGTGGCCAGCATTGGCATATGGGGCATTTTGTGCCTTCGTCAGATCTTGCTGGTGCATGCTGATGCCAAGTTCCTCCTTTAAAGCAGTGATGCACATGAAAGGTACCATGTGGAGTCTCCTCTGTCTTCTAAACACAAGTGACTGAGTGAGTGAGTGAGTGACTGAGTGTGAGTGAAAGAGCCAGATCCACGAAGTGCTTCACATCTAAAAAGAGTAAACACTCATACAGTTATTTGAATTTAGATTTATTCATTTGGCTGATGTTTTATCCAAAACAACTTACAAATACACTGAGGCACCACTTCCCTGTTCTGCTTTTTTTGTTGATTCTGTTTATGCTTACTTAGAGGTTTTTGAGTTTTTCTTTTCATTTGACATGAAATGCACAAGCAGGAAATCATTACTGCATGCACATACCCAGACTATGAGTAGCCAAGTCAGTTACTTTTACTGCAACTGAAACACACTAGACATTATTAGTTGATTCTTCTTGATCTTCAAGAGTGACACTGGCTTAAAGATTTTAGTCAATTAAAAAACACGGATTGATCGGCATTTGACTGTGGGAGTTTTATGAGTTTTATTTTAAACAATGTCTTGTATATAACTCACTAAAATATGATTTCGGATGCACATTGTTAGGATTCATCCTCTTCTGAATGTTATTTACTCATTTGTATTCCACTTGCATTTTGATTTTAATGACACCACAGATCGTAGGTCAGAGAGCGATTTATACTGTGTCCCTTCCTGCCTACTTAGTAACATTGCCACATTTTTAATCACTGACTATGTGCATGTCTTTCCTGGTTCAAAACACAAACTCCGACACCCTTGTGCAGGCTTTTTGAAGTATTATTGGAAAAAGACAGAGACAGGGGGAAGAATCAGGTGTTTCTGGGTGGTGCCTGAGGGAACAGGTCAGCGAGACAAGGCTGAGTGACTGATAGAGAGTGACAGTTCCCTGACGACGGCCCTTCATTATAAATATGTTTTAAGGGAAGCATGGCTCAGTGAGACTGCACGGGGCACAGGCATATCAAAAAGAAAGCTGCGATATCTCAGCTTCAACACTCCTCTAATGACAGCTTCCCTGACAGTTCCCTTTCATTTGATAGTCTGTCCCTTTATTCAGGGGTTTCTCGACAATTAGTATGAATATTTCATCTCTGCGCCGGAACAGAACAGGCAGTACAGAGGGAAAGAGAGGTGCTAAGATCTGCTAAACAGAGGCAGCATCCCACATGTGCTACTGTAGATCCAAGTGGGAAAAACAAGGCTTAGTAGACAAATGTTTGGCAAATGTTTGATTCTGCACCAGTGCTGGAATGTAAAGAGGTCACGATTATACTGACATGGAATAGCAAATGTTAGGAAAGCAGCTAAATATTTCTACTGCTCTAGAATGGTAGTCAGTATTTAATCTTCTAAATCTAAAGAAATTATTGCACATAATGATTGTGTCAAGCCTGATTCAGAACAGTGAAGCATCTGTAAAATTCATAAATTAGGAGAAAGTATGAATTCATCAGCTGAAGTTGTTCATATTTTGGCCAAACATAGCAGGTATAAAGCTGAGTTTGACTTAACAGGGAATAATGCCATTTTCAACCGCTATGCATTCGATCTACAAAGTGGAGAAATAAAACATAGTTAGTCTTTTGTTAGCAATAATATAGCAAGCTAACTGTGATGAATGATGTATATTTACCTTCTGAAAACAGTGAACTAATACTAGTATATACCGTGTAAGTCATTTTTGCTGATGCTGTGATCGGCCATGTTGATTTGACACGCTGAACTCAGAGTTGAGGAAACTGTCCCTAGTTTCCAAAGAGGAATTCCAAGTTCCAAGAGTCAAACACAGCATGATGACCCACAAACTGCTGCTTTCTTCCCATTAATTCTCACTCCAGTACAGTATTCTCTTTCATTCCAGAGACAGACTTCTGCACACTCCTCCAATAGTTTTAACCTATAAAAAATAAATATATGCTTACATTTTATTCCAAAGTACTTTGCAAAGCCTTTTCCAGACAGAACATGGCTTACAGACATTTCTACTCTGGTATCATGCGGATAGGAAGGGCACCATTAAAAGTGGACGAAAAGATTAAAACAAGATCTGAAATGTGCTCGTCTTTGCAGCTCTTAAAAAAGACTCCAGCTCTTCCTCACTATTTGATTCCTGCTCACTGGCTCGAGACTGTAGGATTTTAGCTTTGAACAATCAGTTAAACACAGCGGTGCAGCCCAGATTCACAGTAAGAGAGAAGATGAAGGCATGATGCTTCAGCATATCGCCATCTGTTTTCTTCCCGTGTGTGACACCAGTCCTCTTCAGACCTCCTATCATCAAACACACAGCCTGCCATGTTTGAGCTAATTATACATAAAAACGAGACCACTTCAGGGAACAAGCATGTGGTATGTAGTGGTAATTACCTGGTCTTGAGCTTTTGTGGTGTCGGGAGGTTTCTGTCAGACCTGACCAAAGGAAGGCTAGCGAAGGGCTTCCATTATCACATTACTGATGGTCCCTCATGGATAATGGAACAAGGAGTTCATTTTAATGATAAACACAATGACTGGCAGACAGCGAGAGGAGCACAGCCCCTCCCCAGTGCCTGGCCTGACGGACGCTGCATATGCAAAACACCACTGTACCTTTTGGACTTCAAACCTCTTCTCTGTGTATCTTGGAGGCATGTAGAACAATTACATATCTACACAACTAAGATCGCTACAAAAGAGAAGACCACTAATGCTATGCACTGGCCTTTTTTTCATGTGTCCCACTTTCATCTTATTTTTTTTCAGATGCTGTTTTGTAATATTAAAATGCAGACTCACACCCATGCCCACTAATCACTGTCACACATCAGTGCATCAGAATCCTTTGACAAGTCGCATATGTGAATTTATAATGAATAATTCTCCTATTTTACTTTTACATAGCCCTTACTCCTAAGGAAAAATAAAAAGGCAGGGATGCTACACGAGGATGCTCATAAACAAATTCCACCGCCCGATTTTAACAATGTTTACTTCCTTTGTTTATTTTTATTTATAGGGACTTTTAATTCAAAACAAACTGCATATACTTTGTGTGTTTGCTGACAATAAAAAAGAAAAAAAAAACAGAACAAAAACAAAAACACCTTGAGGGAGACGGTTTGACTGTGTGCGACTTGAGCAAAGATGCTATTTCAAGTCCCCACAGATGTGATGTAGTCTTGCTCATCGAGCATCACAGTTCCTATTAAAGCATAGGTGCTTTCAGAAGCAAATTTAAACAGAGGAATGCTGAATATATATTGGTTAATGTGCTTTAGACAGTTGTGCTTATCATCTAAGTTTTCCACTTAGTAACACACAGTGGTAGTAAGTACACAGACCTGTCAATCATACACCTTGTAGTCAGATCAGTTTGTTAGTGATCTTTCATCTCTTTGTGAGTAAATGTAGGCTTTACTGCAAATATAGTCTGCGGTTTTCTTTTTTTTTCAAGGCACTGTATAAGGCACTTATATAAGGTAGCTGTTTGAAGGGGGGAAAAAAACCCAGCCTTTAAAATCAGGCTTGTTTTGCATTCACAGAGTCACAGTCCTGTTAAAGAAGTTTCACTTTTCTTATGCTGTCTTTCACCAGCTGGGACTAACTGCTGCTCAAGCTCCAGATCATCCTCTGATGAGATCCAAAGTGGGGAAATTAACACCCATCTGGAAAATTCTACAGCGTCTTACCAATGAAACCTTGCACCCTTTCCCCAAAGTTGATTCTGAAGTCTGAAGCTGATTCTTTCCTAGAACAGTACACACTGAAGTGTTGTATTGCTCATACAACGCAGCAATTTGCCAACAATAACCATTTATATTTATTAAAGAATAACATACTACCCTTTATGTGTTTATAGTTGTATCTGTTGGTAGTTGTATTTAATGTTGTGGAACGTCCACGAAACAAGTTCATTCCTGTCATCACTTACATTCTAGCAGGTATAAACAGTCATTCCAGTCATCACCAGCTTCTCTTTTTGAATTTAATGAGACAAAAAAAATGGCAGTTTGTCATGTTATAGAGAAACCACAAAGCCCTTTATCCTAAAGTTACAGCTTTACCTCTGACTGTCACAAATCACTGGAGACTCCTTCCAAAAATACTAAATAAACATCTCATGGACAATTTCACCATATCAACAATTACATAGAATCCATTTATGCACCGTGCCCCTGTGTAAGTTGTTACTATACGAATAACAGTTAGAATGAGAACATTAATATAAATATTTGATTAGCACTGATTAGTCTGAACTAACGTCAGAGCTGTGTTGTTTTAGAAAATTAATCAACACCTTCTGACCAATCAAAATTGAAAATTCAACACTTCTTCTATGTAGTGACATAGTAAATCTGCTAGTTCTTGACAGCAACACTTCACATTTTGCCATAACTGTTCATTACACAATTCTGCATGCTTTAAAATGAACTGTTGCTAATGAACTTGCATCTACTTAAGTAACTTTGAATGATAACACTAACTAATCCTTTTTCACCACAAAGATCCTTCCAGATATTACTGTCTCTGTGGTATCACAGATTCTTCAAGATTCATCAACCAAGAAATAATTCTTCTAAGGCATCACCTGTTTTTTAAAGAGTGTAGATTTGTCCTTTGAAAGTGTTTCTTATGTGGAATGTATTGTTTTTAAATGACTCGAGGGAATGTTACAACCGCTTGGGTTGTTCCAATACAGCATTGAACACAGCATTGAAATATCCTCTTTAATTGAAAATCAGCTAGATTGTATTCATAAACATAAAATGTTGTCCTTTCACATATATACCCTGTAATTAGGATTAAGCAAATGCATTGTGATGGGTAGGGATTTTTGTACAAGCACTAGATAAGATTAAAATATTAATGGCTGTATTCCCTGAGGGAAGCTTGTTAATTTGCTAGTATTGGGTTTGTGATTTTATGCAAAATATGTTGTACTGCAAAAAAAGACATAAAATGTCTGTAAGATAAATTGATATAAACTGTGATACAAACCGATTTGCCAAATAAATAATGTATAATATAATGTATGTATGTCATGTAATCACTGTGGATGAATGGCCCTTTCCAGATCTAAGATTCTGGCCAAAGTAACTTGGCTTTGTTTATACTCTCAGTAAAACAAGTACTAAATTGTACCTTTCCTTGTCAGTGGGTTGGTACCTTTATCTTTTGTTCCACTGATATTTATCTCTCACTTGGAAATGGGGATATAGTTTAGCTACCTTTACAAATATACAATGCTCATAATCAGACCATAATTACCTTTTAAATTAAAATAAAGCTTTAGAGGTACACTACACACACTTTTTCGGTAAAGGCTACATACTAAAGGTACAAAAAAAGGATATATTTTAGGGTACTACCCCAGCGACAAGGAATAGAAAGTTTAGTTCTGTAGAACTAAACAAAAGAAACAAAAGAGAAAGCAGAACTTGCTAAAACTTACTAGAAACTAATTCATTCATACATTATGTCTGTATTTCCAGTAGTGAAGTGCTTTTGATTACAGACATGAGAAGATTAGATTTTGCACCCTTTTTCCTACAATAATGACTAGTGTAAGCTGGATTTGATTGAATTTGGATGAAAAGTTATGTTGGCCTTCGCATAACAATTACAGTAGAGATGCACCGATACCGAAACTGGTATCAGCCCCTCGTTTACACCTACTTTGTTAAAAAAAAAAAAAAAAGTCTACAGACAGTGCTAGGTCAGTGAAAATAGTAGTTGGCCTGTACTTAGAGTTGTACAGAAGCACTTTTCCAAAGTATGTTCCAAAGTTCTACTTTCAACCCTACTTGAACCAAGGTAACTAATGTAGCTAGCTAATGCACTTCATGTAAAATCAACTACCTAATGTTAGAAAGAGAAAGCCTAGGAGCTTGCGTGCACGTGTGCACTTGTCATGGCCACTATATAAACTGGGGGAAATGTAAACAGAGATAAATAAAATGTCCAGTGAGATTACTCCCCTTTAGTAGGGTTACAGTAGGTGACATATTTTGGTATCAGGATCGGTAATGGTAACTGCATGCACCATAAAACATGCACTCATAACTACTTGGTCTGAAAAACTGTCTGAAAAAAACACAGCCCTGAATTTCAGGTCTTACTAATCTTTTGAGTCTACTTGTTTCCTTTCTGTCTTTAGCCTTAGCCTAGGCTACTTATAGAAATGTTGTCCCTGCACCTGCTAGGCTCCTGCTATCCTCCTTCACTGCAGTAAAGGCTAGCCATTCATAATTCATAGGCCTAGTTCCCAGTTAATTTGGCCCCAGGCTGTGTTTTATTTCTGCTTTGTGTGAGTCAGTTTGTTGACAACTCTTGAGCATGTCAAACTATCACCGCTAATAATTGCTTAAGGACGTGGAACTTTTGCAAATGTTGGTTCCAGCACGAAGCTAGCCTGTATTCCTCTCACCTTATCTACAACTCTGTCTGATGAATTTTTGATTCTTCCCCCCCTCTTACGCTTAACAAGGATTCCTCTGTAATTCAAAGCGATAGCTGAGAGTGAAACAGAATAAAAAGAATAATGTAGCGCTCCTCTGAAAGCACTTCCTTTTAAATGTGTGAGATGAAATTTTGCCAAGCGTGGCTCTTTTTTCTTTCTTTCTCTCTCTCTCTCTCTCTCTCTCTCTCTCTCTCTGTTATTGACCAAAGAGACTCCGGTTACATTTACTGTGCTACTGTTGTTGTAGTAGTGTGTGTGTGTGTGTGTGTGTGTGTGTGGACCCTGAGGCGGGATCTATTTCTGCGGGTCACCGGCGCTTCCCTTCTGTCGGCGCCATTGAAAGCGCACGCGCTGATTAGTGCCAATTAGAGCTGCTGTCACTTTCCTCGCGCCGAGGCCCCGCCCCGCGCCGCGCCCTCCCGTCATCCTCCGCGCTTCCCCTCAGAGTCGGCCGCGCGCGCTAAAGTGAGCGCTGCGTGATTGCCACGCAGGCTTGAGGGTTTATTTTGAATGCGAGGCGAAAACAAAAGAAAAGCTCGAGGAAGAAGGAGAGCGGAGACTCGACAGCACTTCCGAGACGACGGTGACAGGAGCGTGTCACTGGGGCTCAGTCAGACGTCTCCTCGGGCTTTATCCTTCCTCCCGCAAATACAATATTCCCCCGTCGTGTCCCCGCACACACACGCGCCGCGCCGCGCAGGCCTACTCAGCCTCACAAACTAGTAGTAGTTTGGAAAATTGGACGATTCCGTTGATCATTAATTGATTGCACCAGCATGCATGTGCATACAAACTTAGTAGGGAAAATATTTAGAATATTAAACTATTGACAAGGTGATGGAAAAACTGTGTGTGGAAAGAGGATTGCATGGAGACAAGAAATGAAAAGCTGGCTGTAGGTTTATTAATAGCACGCTTAATTTAATAACATTTTGTTTTAGCTTTGTGGTGTCGCATGCTAATGTTTTATAGGTAGCCTATAGGCTATTAAAATGGCTGATTTAAAGTTGAAGTTGTTTTTCCCAGCTGTAAGAGATTTATAATTCCCTGAACGCTTTAATGTTGCTATCTGCAGGCAAACAAATACGAGCAACATATTCATATTTAGCTTAATGCACTATTCATGAGAGGTGCGTTGTGCCTTATATAATAGATTGTCTGTTAGCAGGCTATGAGAAGGCAAATATTTACATACTGAACATCCTGAAACCAAACGTTCAGGATTGTAACAGAATATAGGCTGGTGGAGGCCTATGGGCACTCTGTAGGTGAAAGTGCTGATTAGCCTAAAACTAGTCTATTTGTTTTGATTTATCTATTTGATTTCTGTTAGCATAATGACATATCAAATATTTAATGTAATTATTTGAACAAAACAAACATGATTTCTTAAGCGTGGACATTTACGCAGTGAATCGTGTAATCGTGGTGAGGGAAAATTTGTATTTGAGAGCTTTTTGTTCGGTCTTTCGTGGCAGGATGGTAGGAGGACGTGTTGCCTTGCAGGGAGCACAGAGGTGGAGTTTATATTATAACCAAAAACTGCAAACTCCACTTCAGTGAGAGACTGATCCGTGTCACTGCTCCCTGATCAGCAGGTCTCATATTAAAGCACATCAGCACAGTAGCCCGAGTGAACGAGTCAGTGAGTGAGTCAGTGACTGAATGAGTCGGTGAGTGAGCAAGTCAGTGAGTAAATAAAAAAAATAATAGAGAGACTATCAATCATGCCGTATTTAACCTAATAAATAGCATAATGAATTCTCAGTTTCATTACTTCTTGCATCTAGGGCCAGTTGTGAGTGCAAAATCTGTTACTTTTCTACAAACAACAAATACAAAGAAATAATGTCCCTGCAAACAATAATATACAGAACCCTGTCAAAATCCACCAAAAAAAAAAAAAAAATAAATCCTATTCCACTAAGCTCTCTGGAAGAGCATTAGGCTCAGATCTGAAGTGAAGAGAAAGCTGGTCCTGATTGCCATTAGGCAGTGAATGGCAGTGACCACGCTAATGAGCTAAACCGCAGCATTATTTCCGCTTAATTATGTGGCACGCGTTTCACCTTGCTCTGTGCCCGGGTTACTGCCTATACTATTACCGCATTAATATCCGCACGGAAACCATCCCAGCCAACTAGTCACGGCTAATTACACATTTACATACAAACACCCAACAATCTTTTGTCCTCTGTAATTTATACCATCAATATGCCGTTTAATCAAAACAAAGGGAGGGGGATGTGTTTGCGGCAAACATACTAATTGGCACCATGCTGACTCTTCGCAGTTTCGTGAGGCTTAAATGGAATGAGAGTAAGAAGGGTGGACAAAGCCTGACTTAGAGATGTGCATGCATATAGCCGCCATACAGAGCTACTATAACAGGAGACTTGCACAAGTTTTCAGTTGTCAGAACAACAAGCGCGCGCGCGTTCAATCAGTATTGATTTGATTGGACGACGCTACTTTCCGAGAGCCAATCACAGCGCGTTTTGCAGCCTTGGCTCCTCTCTGCTCTCCAGGCCACATGGGACACAGTGATACTGAACCCAAAACACCTCCTCTTTCATGATTTTTTCCCCAGGAAGTGTTACTGTGGAATTTCTGGCCAGTGGCAAAATACTAACATCTATCTTTTTTTTTTCTGCACTTACTGTTAGGCGCTGTTGCTATTGTTGATGAAACAGGACAGAATAAAAATAACTTTTTTTCATAGACCTAGTCTTTTTCACAATGCCATAAATAGAAAGTAAAATGCCTGAAAATATTGCTCCATGGGATATAGAGGATAACGCAAAGAGGACACTTGCAGTGCGCCATGGCTCCACCAGGGGGAGTCTTAACTAGCAGATTTTGAAACAGCCTACTTTTCATAGCATATAAGATTATTATATATTGTACAAACTATATATCTTACGTTAAAAAAGGAAATATAGTTGTATTGTACAACTGCATATTTATTTATTTATTTATTTATCATTAGGTTTTTGACTGGTTAATTGAAATTAATGTGTTTAATCCAAACCTCAAAAACAAGTCGGACTATAAATAATGTCAACGTGGAACCTGATGTTTTCTTTCAGCAGAAAGTTCAGGAATGAAAAGCTCCAATAAATAGCCAGAATTATTATTAGTCATATTATTGCACACATTTAAACAAACAAACAAACAAAAAAAAGAAATATTTATATGGTTAGATTTGTCAGATTATGTATGTAAAATAATACGTTATGTTACCTGAAATGTCCTGTATGTTGAGGTTGAACAGGGGTTGATAAGCACAGATGTAATCTTGATTAAATAATGTTTGACCTACACCAAACATTATATGTGTCTATATATCTGA
This sequence comes from Pangasius macronema, assembly GCA_037577455.1. Classification (NCBI taxonomy): domain Eukaryota; kingdom Metazoa; phylum Chordata; class Actinopteri; order Siluriformes; family Pangasiidae; genus Pangasius; species Pangasius macronema. The sequence goes on along the minus strand of CM074953.1, from coordinate 13,933,818 downwards.
CTATAAACACATACACACATAGTGAGAGAGAGAGAGAGAGAGAGAGAGAGAGAGAGAGAGCAAGAGAGCGCGAAAAGCCTTTTATATCTTTGCCAAATACTAGGGCTGAGAGTGTGATTCTCTCTGCCCCTAAATAAAAGGCTGAAAGCATCGCTGCATACCAACAACAGTGTCTGTTCCTCAACCATTTGGTGTTGGTAAACAACATATTTAAGCCTAAAACAATGTGTTTCCCTGATGACCAGAATTATTTATGAAACTAAACAGAATCCGACTGTTAGCCATATGGGAATTCTTTCTAGATCACTACACAAATGCTTGCTGCTCTCATTTCTGGTGTCACCCTGAACCTCTAAACAGCAAATACTCTTTAATCGAATACAAACTGTTGTCTTTTATGAACACATAATAAAGTCCCATATGTGGTTAAAACATTCATTCATTTCATCAGAGACTGCTAATTAAGACCCTGCAACTGGTTATCATCCCCAGACTCTTCACATCTGTATGAGAGTAGAAAAGTAAGCTTTTAAAAGAACTGTAAAAAATATAAGAATAGACCTTAGCTGTTAAACTCAAGGGTTATCACAGTCAGTGTCTTGACACGCCACAGTCAGCCAGAAGATGACAACAACAAATGAAAGGAGCCACTGGCTTTGTAGAAAAGTGCCACACCTCATTGAAACATATGTGCCTCTTTCAAGTCTTTGGTGTGTGCTTTGGTCTGAGAGGCTGTTGTATTGGCCTGTGAGTGGCTTGTGCAGACTGGTGTGAGTGGAAAGGGGGTGAATCACCTGCAGGAGTGCTGATCCTGTCTCTTCCCAAACATCAGAGCCAAGGGCTTGTGTCAGAGCAGAAGACAGATGCTTAGAGCTTTCGCCTCTATTTCAGCAGACACTGTCGTTGGTACGCAGACAGTCAACCACCGTCAACACAGGAAATTGGGAAGCAATTAACACTGCCCTGAATTCAGTAATGGATTGGAAAGTTTGTTTCAGAACATTTGTTCATGCCTACTTTCTTCTTATGGCCTCTTTAGTTTAATGGGAGCTAAACTCCTAACCCTGAAGCAACCTATTGATCAGTGCCATCCAGGAGTCAAATTTAGTTGTAAGCAAGCACAGGTGCTAACAAGTTCCCACTATTTATGACTCAGCACTTCTGAGGTGACCAGTGATTTAATCTGCTACTGCATTTTCAAGTATGAAGTCAATTTGGAAAGCTGTAAATTTTGAAACCTGTCACTAAGTAAGAGGTTTGTCATGATGATGTTTCAAAAACATTTAAATTTTTTTTTGGTTTTACTGTTAACTATAATTACACTAACCTACTTTTATGTATTACTAAATTCATATTTTTTTCTTATTATGCTCCTCATTGAGCAATTCGCCATTATCTAGGCTCAGTTCAAAAAACTGATTCAGCATTTAAAAAGTACATATGGCCAAACATTTGTGCTCACCTGACCATGACATTCATATGTACACCTTCCCCAAACTGTTGCTACAAAGTTGGAAGCACGCAGTTGTATAGAATGCCTTTGTATACTGTGGCATTATAATTTCCACTGACTGGAACTAAGAGGCCCAAACCTGTTCCAGCATGACAATTCCCCTATACCCAAAGTGAGTTCCATGAAAACATGGTTTGCCAAGGTTGAAGTGGAAGAATTGAGTAGCCTGCACAGAGCCCTTACCTCAACCCCACTGAACACCTTGGGTTGAACTGGAATGCCCCTTCACCCAACATCAGTGCCTGGTTTCACTAATGCTCTTGTGGCTAAATGAGCAAATCCCCACAGCCACGCTCCAAAATCCAAAAGCCTTCCCAGACGAGGCAGCAAGGGGGGGCTAAATCTGGAATAGGATGTTTAAAAAGCACATGAGTATCATTGTCAGGTGCCTACAAACTTTTGGCCATATAGTGTATATTTTATATATGACACATAATCTGTGAAACGTGTGTGTGTAAACTCTTTGAAATGTACTGTTATTGGGTGGAAATTGAGGAAAAGAGAAGATGAATAGGATTCAAACGATCAGGCTGTTTATCCACGTGCTATTTGCGGTGTCGATCAGCAGCGGGTGAAGATATGGGGTGAGTTCCCCAGAGAGCTCTGGAGCCAGCAACAGAGCACTAACTAATTCATCTTCCTGTTCAGCCTACATCACATACCTCACATAAACAAGTTGTCTTATTCTGACTGAATATAATTATAAAATGAAACGTTTGGATTAAAGACAGACATAATACACAAATAATGAGTACCCTGATAATGTGTACACCTCTTAGAATGTGTACTGGATTTACTGTTGTGCAAATATACTATTTGGAAATAAATTTTGGAAGCAATAAATAATGTAATTGTTTTTATAAACCCAAGCAAAGGATAAATATTTATCACTGATGATTTTGTTAAATTCTAAAAACCTATAATTTGAGCAAAAAGATAAAATAAGGAGGGGCTGGAAGCTTTATTAACACAATGCAGGTTCATGAATCCTGGAGGGAAGATGAATATGGGAGGCTTGCTAAATTAAATGGTATTTAGCCTTGTGCATAGTACAGCAATAGATCTGTAAAGCAGACACATAACCTAGAATCCCTGCATCCCTGAGGCCTTCAAGTTTCCCACTGCAAGAGGTCAAAACCTTCCATGATCTCTCATAATACAAGGCCAAGCACCAGGCTCTCACCACCACAGAATAGACTCTCATTCTTCACATCACAGCTACATGTCTGTGAATGGTATCGAGCGTCTGGGCCATATGAATAGGAACAATGCTAATGTGGCGTGTACGGATGCAGTACTCCTGCAGGACGTCTGAGAGGGGGGTTAGGCAGGGAGTCTCTAAGCTGCTGTCATACCTCACGTAATTATGATTAACGATGTACCTGGGAAGATGTTCTCTCCACTGAGTTTACACTGAGATCTGTTCACTAAATATTATCACTGCGGCGGGTGGCTGCCAGGGGGTCCGCTGATGGGGCAGGAAACAGGAGAGGCACCATGCAGGAAAAAGGCTGCCTCACATTCACATTAGGGAAAGAGACTAAATACCATTTCATTTGCAATTTAGGTGTCTAAACCTTGTGCTATTAGGTATGAAAACAAATGTAAATGTATGTCACAGCGCTGCCAATTAAACATGCTTACTAAAGAGATGAGAACATTCTTCATTAATTCATTATGCAAGCAGTGCTGGTGATCCATGTATTTCTCACAGGAGCACCATAAATAACATGAAGGAATCGTCAGTCAGCTCAGTAACAAAGACTACGACTGAAGTAGTAGCATTGTGTTTTATAGAGACTGGTGGGATCACACATTGATAGAGTTCTGACCAGGCCTATACAAGAAGCTTTCTCAACGTATCAGAGATCTCTCTCTCTCTCCTTCATGCTTTCACTTTCTCATATGCTCTCTTACCCTTTCTCTGTCTCTCTTCGTCTCTCTCTTGCTCTCCCTCTCCCTCTCTCTCTCTCCTTCTCCCTTACCCACAGGCTAGATTGTTATAAATGCTGTTTATGATTCTGCTATGACAGCTGTGAAGGGCAGGGATGGCAGAGGATGCAGCCGCAGCATATTTCCTCAATGTCTGAATATGTTATGACATTGTAAAGGATCCAGTCTCATAATGGCTAGACTCATCGTAGCTGTCCTTCTCATAGTTTAGCAGAGGCCTGGTTCTAGTCCTGTCTTTGATTTCCTAACCATTGAGGTTAATATGGACCAATAGATTTCATTCTCATATGTGTGCATTTAAATATTAAGTTAAATATTACAATATGGCATCCCAAATTTGACATTTTAAAATTAATAAATAAAAAAAATCCTTTCAGTAGTAGTATGAAGAAATATAGGAAATGTACATAGGCACATCCAGTGATGTTACTAACAAAATAAGGCATTTAGGTTGGTTTGTATATATATGTGTGTTTATATATATATATATATATATATATATATATATATACACACACACACACACACACACACACACACACACACACACNGTGTGTATATATATATATATATATACACACACACACACACACACACACACACACACACACACACACACACACACACATATTCTTTGGTGCCTTTTTGGGTTATATATTTATATATATATATAACCCAAAAAGGTACCAAAGAATATTCACAGAAAGAACCAACAATTCCAGTACTGCTTTTATTCAAACAGGAGGAAATAATAGCAGTGCTGAGAGAAATCCACCACTTTAAATGTCATGGACATAATTACGAGTGGCTTCAGTAGTTTTGATTGTTTTATGGCCTCTCCACTGTAAGGCTGCCACACGCTATTATAATGCATCATCCACTTTCATACATCTTCTGCTAAGAAGAGTGACTGTGTTGGGAGACAGCCACCCCAGCTAGACATCCTTGTCCTTCATCCCTCTCCCTCAGCCATATGCTTTATAGCCAACAATAAAATATTTTACTGCTAAATAAATTGGGATCGTATTGAAATGCTGCTCCTATATATGTCAGCGAAGACCTACAATTATTTTTTAGCATTGGCGAGCCCATAGTTTATCATAATGTGAGAAGTGCAACTGGCGCTGGTACACATCATTGGCTTTTCTTGCTTAGTTAGATCGTGAAGGTCAGAGTTCCTTAGGCTTTTATGGCTGTTTAACTTTGGAGAATTATCACATGTGAGGACGCATGCTGATTTACAGCCCAGAGAGGGGCCGCAGTCAGACACGCAGAGTTTAAGGGCTTCCAGGCCAGGCTACTTAATAATCATCTAACCCAGTGCAAGTGTGCACATAGTAATATAAGATTAATTGGTTTACATGTAAAATGCATGACTGTTTTTTGCAGCCAAATAAGTGAAAGTAATTGATTAAGATATATTTGTGTTAAAATATTATTTCCTGCAATTGGCCCTTATTGCAAAAGACAACTCCCACCTGACTCCAAGTCTGTGAGGCAATTTAAACCTTTCTTCAATAAAAGCAAGGAGCACTATTGATGGAAAATGGCAAGGTGACATTCAATTTCCATTTGTTAATTAGTATTTTCATGATTAGGGCAGATTCTACACATGCCCAGGCCCTGTAGGTCTACAGGCTCACAATAGTATATGCTTTGCAGCATTACAGATAGTCTAGTCTGCTTAGACGGATGAGAGTCGGTATCAAAATACATACACAGAAGAAGAAAAAAAACATTTAACAAGATATAGTTACTCAGTTTACTTTATTCTTGAGAAATTGATACAGCCGGCATGGCTGCAGGTTTTTATTCCACACCTGATCCCACCTGTTTATTTAGTTGTGTTTCGTCTTCAGATGACTACTAAGTGCGTTGCTCATTTGTCTGGGGTGAAAACCCTCAGCTACACCGGCCCTTTGCGGATTAGAAGATTGAAGAGCCCTGTTGTAAGGTATATCAATAATCATGGCCCAACTGATAAAATATAACATAGTATAGAATTACAAGATCCATTGTGGGCAAAACACATCCTTTACCCAGACCCAAGGCAAACAGCATATAATTTAAGAAAACAAGATTTAATTATGGAAATGTTCAATTGATTAGATGCCAGGATAATAAGTCTTTTTAGCCTCCTATGAAACTCTCTCTCTTGTCAGCATAATCAACACAGTGTGCATAATTTATATTAGTTACTTAAAAATGCTACACACGATCTGAGCGAAAAAGTAAAGAAGTTTGTTTTTTCATGTTTGTGCCTATTAGCCCCAAATTAATTAATCCTTTCTCCCATAACCGAACTGAGCCATGAGCTATATTAATACATAACAGTTTCCTCAGTAAGGAAATGAAGTACACGGGGAACTGCTATTATTTTCACAAACATTTCCACAATTAGCCTACTATTACCATAGCTGAAGAGAAATGAAAACAGATGTGTCCTATTTCTTGAACTAAATCATGATTTTTTTTCCTTCCTAAAGAATTCATTTGTAGGTGTTTGCAAAGAGGTAGAGACCAGAGAGATAAACACATGGCACACACACAAACACACACAGAAAGCTTTAATTCAGCCACTAGAGGGAGAGTTCATCTTCAAAGGAGTACTGCAGCTCTCTATGAACTCTTAACTCCAATTTCAGCCATGACTGCAAACACATTATTGAATACTCAATTGCATATTATAACAAACCCATCCTGGGCCTCCTGAGCATACAGATTAAACTTCATCTACACAATGAGGGAGGTCCAGTAACAGAAAGAAATTGGAGTAAACTTCAGTTGTCCTTTCTCCACAGTGTCGGCCCTCTTTTTTTTCCAAGAGTCTGCATTTTACCCCTTGCCATCCATCATCCCATTCTGAAATACTTCATTGCTTTTTTTCAGGGATTGTTTGTTTTGTTGTTTGTCAACATGACAGAAGAGATGTGCTTTCTAAAGCGCTGTGTTAAAGAAGCACCCTGAAGTAGAACATACACACGGTTGCCATGGAGCCCATTCATGTGCAAATGTCTTCATTTAAATATTTTTAAGAGGATCAGTTCAGATTACGCCAAAGTTTGACAGAGATAATTCGATGGCTTGTGTAACGGCTTTGTTCACCAGGGCAATAATTCATGGCACGTCAGTGTACCTCAACAATCCACATATTTAATTAAGTTTACTTTGAGAAATGAGGACTTATAAGTGGTTTCTAGAATTATGTCAGCTTCCTGAAAGAAACCAACCTTGACACACTCTCCAAATGAGAGCAACGTTACTAATCTGGCTCACTTCAGACTTCACTCTTTGGTTTTAGGTTCAGTACATATGTGAATTACAAATCACACTTATTAAGTATGAAAAAATCAAACAACAACAGAGTTTAGCGTAAAGTTATTCAGAACGGTGAACCATTAACCACTGTAAACAAGCAAAAACCAAAATATCACACACTGTTGTTCAGAATTGTTCCAAATGTAATGCAAAGCCATAGCTGTGTTTGCCATACAGTTATATTTGCTCTCCAGCTTGCATTATATGATAAACATACCATGGAGACCCCCTAGTATTTGGGACAAGTAAGGAGTGCTTAAATATTTATGCCTAAGCCTCTTGAGGCCTGCTATTAGTTGTGAGATGTTTTACTTTCGGAGACTGTCACAGCGCTCTAACGGTCATTAACTACAGGGGTGACAGGGACCTCTGGGTCAAACATTTTGAAGCAACAAAAGGCAGTGATAGAATCACTTGGTGAGCCCCAAATTACTTCTGTGTCATTGCTGAACAATATTTCCCCCAAAAGCATTCCTCCCTCCGTTAACGCCATGACCCCTTTCACTGCATATGGAAATGATTGTTTGTATATGGCACTAGGGGATGGAGATGGCAAGCAGTTCACGGACATTGTTGCTGCCAGCGTCGACCCCCAACAGACCGAGCACTGCCCTCCCCCTGTTTTGTTGTGCTTTGTGAGAAAAGTTGATTAAAAACAGGTTGGGACTGAAGACCGGGAGTTGAGAATGAACATGTTGTTGGGGTGGAGCGGTGAAGTTGGGGAAACCAAACATACAAGACCTCACAGGGAACAGCGTAACAACATCAACAGACATGGGAGTCCTTCTGCAGACAGAATTACTTAACATGGCCATGAGCATGGTTTTATACAAGGAATGAATTGGAAACAAATTAATTAATTTTCTGAGCTCAGAAATAATTAAAAAAAACCACTGGTAGCTAATTTTATGTTGTAGACTGATAATAATCAGCATCCAAAAAAAAAGATTTATTCTGTCAATGTGACATTTGACTTCATCACATCTCTGCCAGATAGTGCACTGAAATCCTGAAGGATGCACCTTCCTAACCTGTATTCCATCCTTGACTGATAATGCAGTGGGAATAATGTATGAAGAACACAGACCCAATCAGATGGATGGCAAACAGCTTCCAAAAAGGGGCTAAAAGACAGAAGAGGCAGGGAGGCTTCAAATCCCCTCTCAAGCCTAAGTGGGTGGTCCTTTCACTGTGGGGTAACCGAGCAGTCGCCAAGCATTCGGAGAAAGGCCAGTGAAGGCTCGCTCTTCAGCCTCACAGCTCACCAATGTGGCCCATACATCCACAGAATGATATTCACGCAACACTGGGTTTATTTAGAGCCCTAGTGCTGGCACTGGACGATCAAATGACAGCCAGAGTTTGAGCCCCCCTGAGGATTAAAATGATTCAAGGGAGAAAAAGGAGAATGACTTGAGAAAAGAAGTGATTCAGGGAAAAGGACCGTTTTCAGGGATTTAATTCAAACATGAACTAAAGTTACAACAGCAGGCTGTAGTATAATAACCTGAACCAAATGTGGGGCAAAATGTCCCAAATTCAGGAAAGAAACTAATTCTCACTATGTTTAATAACCATCTTGATAATATGAATCTAATGACATAACAGCGGGAAGCACTCTCACTCTACCATCTGCTGCAAAATCCATGGAAGCAGTATTTTCAGTAAAATATTCCTCTCTCTCTCTCTCCTCTCTTCTCTGTCCTGCCTCCCGGAGGCCATGGGAACACCGTAACATGCTTGAGCAACCTAGTGTAATGCAGATTTACTACATAGTGTCACACTCATCACACCTTGCCATGTCAAATAAAAGGCTGTTAAAAACAGCAGAAGAAAAAGACTGACAGGCAGGTGGATGCCTGTGTCAGAAACACCGTTCTCTCTCTCCAGCTCTACACAAGACAAAAGAGAGAAGTGAGGAGGAGTGTGTGAACACTTGTCACATGAAATGGGATTTTATTGGAAATATTGAGGGAAAATGTTCAACTTTGACAAAGAGTTGTCAAAGAGTCAGACTTGAAATTCATCCTGCTGCATACATTAGCTATCAGAGAATGTGAAATTTAGTGTTTTCTTGAAAAGCTAAAAATTTGAGTCAGGTTCTGATTAATTATAAATGACTCAAATATGTACTGATTATTTATAATTACTTAGTTTATTGCATTCTAGCAAAATATATGCAGCGGGCCAGCTGCCAAACAATAATACCTTTTTGAACTTAAAGGTTACAAATTACCAAGACCCCTCCAAAATGGCACAGCATCCGAATGAGGAATAATGAGGTGCTAGTGCCTACCAGCAAAGCACATTAGAACTGTTTAAGTTGGCCCCCACAAAGTCGCACATTTCAATTATTTCAATGCAGCCTCCAATTAAAAGCTGCAAACATGCCTTTTGAATGCAAACTAACACAATTAAAAGTGTTTCAGGAGTGTATTAGAGGAATCAGTTCTGAATTAGTCCGCTGAATACACAAGCCCCCCCTGGTTTCATCTCCCGCTTCTTTCAGCCAGGCCCAGGAAAGAGGGAGAGGGCTCTTTTTGAAGTCAAAGGGGTTTTCTTTTCTCACTCTCCTTCCTCTCTTTCTTTCCCTCTCTCCCTCAGAGGAAAAGAAGATTGAGTCAGCCTAATCTGCTACTTGTACATTTGAATGTGTAGTGAGCAGAGATGATCCCAGTTGCCTGATAATAGCCCAGGTGCAGAGACAGTGGCCGTGGCTAACTTGTTCTCAGCGGGGGCTGTATATCATGGAGGGGCAGGCCACCCTTTGAAGATGCATGCCTGCTTTCAGCAGCTGATTTGTGGCTGTGAAGGCCAGAGCTTTACAGCCGCGCGAGACCTACAGCTGGAGAGAGTATAGAGAGCCGCCCGGCTTTCTGCTACATGCTTAAGGGCCCTCAACTACATCACTGAGCTGCCTAAGCAGATGTTAGAGGCATCATTTATTTAAAGGAATGTTACAGTAGCAGGCATGGGTGCTGCTGCCATGTACTGGGAAATATTGCACACGTTATGTATGACAGTCAACAGAAGGCAGTGTATCATGTCAAATTCTGACTCAAAGTTGTTAAAACATGTTGATTTTAAAACATGCTGAAAAATATGTTTCATAGCTACACCCTACTGTCTCTTTCTCTTTTCCAGACTGTTACTTATTCAGTGATCAAACTTCTGGCTCTGTTTGCACTAACCATCAAGAAGGTCAAGAGAGGCAACTCTGTTTGACTTATTCTTTGACCTGTGTGACAAGACAACAGCCACTGTTCCCTCTTCCACTCTCATGCTGCCCCTCCACAGTGCCACCTAATGAAGTCAAAGAAAGAAAATTAGCCGTGCATTGCATGGGCCCCATTGACAGTGTCATTAAGGTGGCCTGGTACAGGGTTGCCCACGCTCACTTGCAGGGTCCTGCATTCCTCTATTTGTTATTGAGATGGTTATTTACACTGGTAGACAGAGAAGCTGGCGGCCCGGTAGCGGGCTCGAGGGGTGACACGCCAGTGTCTTCCTCCCCCGGCTGGATGACAATTAGCAGTGGGGAGCGGCTTTGGACAGCCATTCATGTCCATCTGAGGCTGGGAGAGGGAGAGCAGTTTTACTGCCATTGAATTATGGCCATTCTCTTTTCTCAGGCCCTCGACCGCACACTAACGGCTCTGTGTTAAAGCCACCCATCCTGATTACTGTGCACCTGTGAGCAAGAAAGTGCCCTTTTACACTGAGCTAGATCCTTTACTACCAATAATCAATGCTTCAGTAATAATAATAATAATAATAATAATAATAATAATAATAATCAATGAACTGAGATTTTCAAAAAATACAATGAAATGATAACAACAGAAAAAAAACCCCTGAAAACAATAATAAATAATCATGTTTAATACAACAGTATTAAGTGCATAGTTTTTGGGAAGACAGTGAAGATCTTGGTCCCATAGCAGCTAAACAGTTACTCCTCGCTTTTGTTTTTAACATGGGTTTGCTGTTGTTTGATCTAAGAAATCAAGCATTAACATATTTAACTACTCGCTAAAAACATGTCAGTCAGAAATTTAGTATTTTCCATGCCTAAAGTAAATAGAGATTACGACACATATAGGTAACAGAGTAATAAAGTAATGAGGCCCTGTGACAGTCCGCTAGTCACTGGAAGTAAGAGAATGAATGTGAGAGAGGGTGTGACTGCCATAATGGAGGCACCTTAAAAGACAGGATGGATGAAGGCCAGAATGTCCAGGTTCACTTGTGCTGTTAAATAGAAGGTGTGGGTCATACCGTAGCCTGAGGTAACACTTATATTGAACCCTCAGCTAAAACCCGTATTTAGGTCAAATAATCAAAGCTACAGGAGTTAGCAGGTTTGACCTGTAATTCAATTAGCTAAACAGGATTATTCTGCATGTTGACTCCACATATTCAGTCAAAATTACCAACAGCACACTTTGCTAATGTCCATCATTTCTCAAGTCTTTAACAATATTATGAAGCTGATGTCTACAGTAAGAAAGAAAGTGCTGATGGAAACAGAGCCTTTTTTTTTCTTTGTAATGGTTGATTAGGAACCATAAGCCTTTTATTTCTCCCTATTTCATCATTCTGCGCTTCTTTTAATTAACTCAAAATAACCTACATTCATTGTCATAATCAGAGTAAGAAAGTGCTCCTCTGAGAAATTCACATGTCTGGGATTGGGCATAGTGTGATGGAGCTAACTCCAGGAATGAAGTCATTTCTTGTCTTGTTTATTTACTGCCTCATTAGCATCCTCAAGCATAAACATGTTCAGCTACAGTAACCAACAAAGAGCCTCCTGAGTATTGTGGTTTCAATGGAAAGCTCCTTTTAACTGAACTCAGTTATTAAATCAATGTCTAGGTAGCCTTCTAGATTGACTTCTGATTTCGGTTTTATTTTCTTTTTCTAGCCATAAAACCAAGAAATGATAACCATAGAAATCCATAAACATAGGAATATTTGTTACATATTGGTAAAAGATATACAGTATACGATGCATTAGATGTATTCATAACATGTTACATCACCAAGCCCCACGTTATAAAGTGTATTATGAGAAGATAAAATGGTGATATAATATAATGTGTTATAAGCACTTGGATACTTTTAACAATTTATAAACAATACTACAAACTGTAATACCTTACATAAATAATTACGTTATATATTTGTTCATTCGTTTTTAAAAATAATGATCCGTTACATTTTATATTATATAAAGCATAACATTTTTATGTTTGCCAGTTATGTCAATAACAGTTTATCTCTCTCTCAGAGTCTGAATTAATTACTTGCTTCACGAGTAAAACTCAATTGCACTGTGGATCTTCTCAGGAGTCTGGTCTGTCCACAGATTTGCAGATGGTTTCAGTGTGTAGCTCTTTTTCCCGTGGAGGATAATCTCACTGGGGACCCTGGCACAGGCACAAACCTGCACAGTGCGCCCTCCATTCAGAGATGTCTCAAAGCTGCCATGGGGGAGACTGGTGACTTAACATAAATTAGACCACCAGGGAATGGGGAAATCTTGCTCTGAAGGAGGGCAATATTGTGGCTGAATGAGGAAAGTCTATATCCGGTGAGTTCATGTGTAAGGGACAGACTAGTGTTAAGTGCTCATAAGGAGTTTAGGTGTACATGTGCTCTTACTAGTGTCAATAAATCAAAAACACACAGTCAATGTCAACATTGTACACCAAATTACTATTAATATTAAGATTTTTTCAGTATTACAGGAAAGCTGAAAAAAAGGAAATTTAGCACAGTATACATTTTACATGCCATATATTTTTTTGGTATTTTTCTTATCTGTTTAGGTCCAACAACAATCTTCACATTTTTCATACATTTTTCACTTGGCCATTCCAACACCTTGATTTTTTTTCTTCTTTAGCCACTCAGATATTGATTTGCTGGTGCACTTGGGATCATTGTCTTTTTGCAAGACCCAATTTCGGCCCAGCTAAAGCTGCTGGATAGATGGTCTCACACTTGTTTTAAGAATATTCTGGTATAAAGTGGAGTTCATTGCTGCCTCAATGACTGCAAGTTTCCCAGGTCTTATGGCTGCAAAACAAGCCCAAATCATCACTCCTCTACCACCATCCTTAACAGTTAGTGTAC
>CM074953.1:13888498-13920825 GCA_037577455.1 Pangasius macronema | reverse complement strand
CTACTACTACATGAGGTAGCTCTTGGATTTTTCTTTATATCTCTGACCAACAACCGGTCTGATCTTGGACTGAATTTGCTGGGACATCCACTCCTGGGAAGCTTGGCAGCTGTCTTGAAGAATCTCCGTTTGTAAACATTGTCACTGTGAATTTCAAATTGTATGGAGATGACCTTATAACCCTTCTCAGACTGATGAGTAGCAACAATTGCTTCTCTGAGGTCATGGCTGATATCCTTTCTTCTTGGCATGGTGTAGACACACACCGGAGTGCTCCAGAACACCAGACCGGCAAAAAATCTGCTTTTGTAGAGGTAGTCACACTTCTTGATGACTAAGTAATCTTGTGCATTTCATTAGTAACACCTGGCTCCTAATTGCTCTCTTAATGATTGTGGAAGTAGGAAGGGTGTACTTATTTTTCTCCCCATCTGGTTTCTGAATATTGTTTTTTACTTTTTTGGGAGAAAATGGCTGCATGTTGAAATCTGTTGTGTTTTTTTGTTGTCACCTGAGGTTATTTGTTTGTTTGTTTATAGACATTGTGAGGACCATGCAATTGTTATTTAGGCACTGATAAATAAAAACATAGAACCTAAGGAGGGTGTACTTTCTTTTTCCCATGACTGTACTCTTCATACAGTGTCATGTATTTACCAACTGATCACATGTTGCAGATCTTAAAACATGTTCACGTGAAATGTACGTGATTTTTCCCCAAAGGGTATATGGAGTCATCGCTCAATACTTGATATTCAGCTAGCTTAAACAACTGGCTACACCTGAGAACTGGATATAGCATATACACAGTCCATCCAGAGCTGTCATCTAAATCTATGTTTAACAGCTCACGGTTTGTTATTTTGCTGTTTGTTAATGGTGGGACCTTGGCTGTGTTTGCAATGGCTGTGTCTGAGTGTAGTGGTTTGCTGAAGAGGATACTTCAAGTTTGATTAACTGTGAAGGAACACAGAGAGCACCAGTGGCTGCTAATTAACCCCACATTGTGCTTCCCTAACAAAGGCACAAAAGAACAAAGTCGAATTTAAATGTGAGAGATTATCACGATAACAAAAGTAGTGAATCATGCTCTTGATTTGGAATTTTCACACTGATCGTGACAACATGGGATTAGATCAAAGACTGATCAAGTTACATTAGCGGGACAATGGGGCCTTGTTATTCGACAACAAGAGGCATCCATCTGCATGTCACAGAGCCCCATTACAGACAGCTTCCTCTGGATTTAAATACAGTACTGTGAATTTCAAGTCTACAAAAGATGTGTCCTGATTGCTGATGGATGTTCCTCAGGGAGTGCTGTGTAGTATCTAATAATTGTTCACTACATCCTCTTTTGTGGTGACTGACATGGTCTTGTTTTAAACAAATCCACCATTTGAAGCAACCGGTTTCTTTAAAACCTCTGAATAGCCATTACGGCTACCTTCATAGTCTTGATATATTTCACCGCATCTCTAGAGGTTCTCTAATGCTGATCTGGCCCCATTCCTTCAACAGGGCAAGAGGAGGAAGAGGAGACAGAACGATTGTGGCTGTCAGGGTTCACACCTTAAATTTTCCCCCCAGTAGAGATATGGCCCGGGTTAAAGATGACCTCCACTGACACTGCTAATCATCAGCAGCTCAACTGACTGTTGGGTCTGGCCTTTAGCACTTCTTGACTCTTTTTCTCACCTCTACTGGCCCTCCTGCCTTTGAAGTACAAACGAAAGTGTTATTTTACGGCATGAGATAAAGATCTCAGAAAAAAAGAGGGCAATAAATTAACTTGTTGTGGCAGCTCTGCTGAGGGGAAGAGTCAGGGTACGAAGAAATGCAACAGAAGCTGTTAGTGCTTTAACATATGTAACACCTTGGTGTAAAGATCCCTTAGCACCCAAACACTGTGCTGCAGAGTCCTAAAGAAAGATACATTCAGTATAATTACCTAACATTAGCCAAATATGCAAACCACTGTTTGGCTGTTTACTTTAAGCAATGCGTTTACTTTGAGCCATCCACATGACAAGCCAAGACAAAGCGAAGGATTGTTAATCACACAGACAACCACTGCCTGCTCAGGGAATGTGCAGCTCACACACACACACACACACACACGCACGCACACGCATGCACGCACGCACGCACGCACACACGCACACACGGTGTGCTGTCGGTGGGACTAATTACATTTTATACTCATGTAGTCGTTTAATAGACGAAAATTTACTTTACTTACGTACACACAGACATGGTTATCTATGGTATGCTAAATAGCAAACAGCACAGCAATCCCAACAGTTAATTCTGATTAAGCATCTGAAGTAATCTACAAGTCAGCACTCATTCAGCAATTCACACAGGTACATTCAGTTTCATACTGTAATAATCTGGATGACCGCCAACCCATATTGTCCTCCAAGATAAATAATGCAGATTGCAAAACTCAAGATAATAGCCTGTTTTTCCCATTTCACAGTTTGTGTCAAAACTCTATTGGTAAAATCTAAGAATGTATGCTAGTGGTCAAATACATCTGAGCTTTATGAAATATGATGTAGAAAATGAGTTGGGGGGGGGGGAGCTTGGGTCTGGCGTGTGATTGGGTGCTTGGCATGCTTAGAGTGTGTCGCTGCTGCCAGAGCTGGAGTCTGAGGTGTGATAAATGGCAAGCGTTGCAGCTCACGCTGGGCTGTGTCTGAACCTGTGAAGCACCAATGAGGCTACACGGTTCATCTGTGTCTCTGCAGGCCAAAACAGGTGTGGAGCACTGTTAGATGGTCTTGTATGTGTTATGACACATGTTAATTTATGAGTTTTATTTCTGAAAAGAGAAACAAAATACTGCAATATAGATCTGAAAAAAAAATACTTGCTGTAGAGCTTACCACAGTCTTATCTGCACATGAATAAGCATTTCAAAAACATATGTAATTAATAACAAGGTTTTACTTTTAAGGAGGTACGCTGATAAATTAGGTGTGAAGAGGTGAACTCAAACAAATGTGCTTTTGAGACTGCTGTTCAGCTGACCTGGTGAACCAGTAAGACAGGACAACACTTCTGGAGAGAGTTCAGGTGAAAGCAAAGACCTTTAAAACTAAGATCCTGTCTAATGGTTCCTATTATCGCCTTCCTGTGATAATACACATCCTTATCTTGAATAACAATTAGTCCCACTTTCCTTGCCCCTGCTATGCTAAGTTGTTCCCATTAGCTCTAACAGGGAGCATAAGAATTGGGCATTGGGTAAGAGACCAGGTGCCCTCAAACAGGAAAAGACCTTTTAGTGTCATTTGTAATCCGTACTTGCCAAACTAATAAAATGCCAATGAATAAGAAATTTTGGTTCAAGTAAAAATAAACAGTTTATTTGTTTAAAATGCTAAGGAGATTATTTAATATATACATATGTAGATGGATTTAATTAGAAATTTTGACTCATTTGTAATCTGAGTAGTCATAATTTAATATTGTGTTTAAAAAAAATGATATGAAATCATGAATGCGAAGATGGAAATATTTTCCATAATCTACTCACTTTTGAACTAAGTTTTACGATACGATGAAAGAAGTTTCAATGCAGTGCCATTACGACTCCAGTTTGTCCCACATTCAGCAGATAACCATGTCTCAGTGGAACATGGCACATGCCTCCCACTGACATAATTTGTTTCACAGTCACTGCCCAGCAGTGTGAATCAGATGTTGACATTCTAATTTCATGCACATGTGGGTGTTTGGCTCAGTCCAGCTCCCTCTTCATCACAGCCTCTGTTGCTTTGCCTGTCCACTATAGCCTGCTCTACCTGTATCTGTCAACCACGGCAATCCGCCTGACCTCCAGCAGTGAAGGTAACATATTCATAATCTGTGTATGTGTAGCAAGGAAGCGATTTACGCCCAGTATTGTCTCTCACTATCGTTACGGTTCGTACACTAGTAAAATTATTCTCGGTTGTACATGAATGTTATCTCAAGGAAATGACAAAGATCATCTTTTTATTTATGTTTAATCATGAAAAGGCCACAGAGCCATAGGACTATCGATCACTTATTACATTAAGATATTCTCAGGTAAACTGCACAATGCACTATTCATGCTATCTACTTCTGTTTCAAAGTACCTTCACTGGAAGGAGATTTAAAATATTTATTTTATGTGTTCTTAAAAAAAAAAAAACCGTTATACATAATATCTTCTTTTATCGGTGGTCCTTTCTTATTTGTGTAGTTTTGGACAGATGCTCTAGCATACAGTTTGGCACATCTGCAGAGTAAACTTAATGCAACTTTTGCTTACTATAGATTAATTTTTATCACTTTTACAAACACTTTGCTGACAGCTCATAATACGAGAGAAATATGAAGGGTCTGTGCTGCGTCTTTTTTCTGATCTCATTCTGTCAAACCTTTAAAATTCAGCACAGGCACAACTTTAATAAGGAGAGTGCGCCAACAACAACCGCAGTGTTGCATATAAACTCATATACATTGTGTGTGTATGTGAATATGTGAAAATTTAATATGGAAAAAATATTTTTATAGTAAAGAATGTGGACATGGTATGACACCAAAAATTGTAAATTGGCAATTATTGACACATTCAACTGAACATTTGACTTAATACTTTGGACCATTTTATGTGTGTATGATATCATGCATGGTTTGATGGAATGGATTTTGTTTCATAACTAGCAGTTTTAAGAAGAAGCCTTTACCAGTGCTGAAAAACAAGCAAAGATTTAATATTAACAAAGAACCAAAGTTCTGCTAGCTCAGTAATAAACATGTTAGAAATAATCAGCCACTGTCCATATCAACTGCCTTCACTGGAGGTTGAGATTTTTTTTTTTACTAGCCATGGATGGCATGCATTAAGCAAATCATAAATTATGCATGCTAATTACCATAGGCTTCCACTTTAATGAATTCTTTTAATTAAACTACCACATTGTGGTTTAGCATGGCATGCTCTATATTTTATCCGCCTGCCCAAGATGACCTTCTTCTTTGTAGTATTGGAGGGGAGGGAGGGACACAACAACAGTTTTGTCTTTGATTAGACAACACACATCATGTCTGTTCTAATGAATAAAGCAAGCTAAGAGGCAACATGCCCTGCTCAGAGCTCTAGAAAGTACAGAGATTTGCATGCTGTAAGCTAGTTGTCTATGCATCAAGAATGATGGCTATGTCCAACGAGCATTTAAACACAGTGAATTATGTCGAGAGGATATGTTTCCTGCTGACGATGATTATAACTGTAATTCCCAAACTAAATTATTGTTCTAGGTACATTCATTGTTGGCAATGCTGAATTATTTTACCAGGAATGGACTGTAGAAATGTAGCATATATATATATATATAGCAATTGTTATTATTATTGTTTGTTTGTTTGTGTTTGTTTAACTTATTTTTCTAGGTTTAAATATAACATATGTACACCCCAGTCTCTACTACAGCACAGAGTAAACAAGGATATGCCACACACAAATAAGAATAAGAATAAAACCCAGCAACTTGCAGTGTTGTGCAAACACAGTCTAAAGGGGGAGGGGTTGGATTTAAATTCCAAAGGGCTCTCCGAGCTCGTTTCCTAGTCCCCCAGTCAGCTATGTGTTTGTGAGAAATCAGCCTTTTTGTCTCTTTGGAAAAAAGGCTAAATCTACATCGGTGGCCCAGTCTAAGTTTGCAATTCTTTGCACTTTCTATTCAGCTGAATGGGAGTGAATGAAGTGGCCAGAGACCCTTTTATTTGATCAGCTCAGTTGCATAAAGTGACGGAATTCTAATGTATTTGCTTAATATCCCGGAGAAGGCTGTTGCTCTGTGCCGCCTCTACGTTTGTTATGTGGACTAAGAATGACAAATCGGTAATCAGATTTAGACTTTTATTTATTTTACTTTAACTAAAAAAAAAAAGTGTTCGTTTTTTTGTTTTTTTACGAGCGTGAATTGAAAAATAGAAAGGGGGATTTGCTTAATTTTAGCCCCTTGATTTTTGCCTATTTTTTTTATGTTTTGTTCTTTTGATGAAATAGATCCCTTTTGTGAATAAACAATACAAATGAACAATAATTAAAACGAAGTATATTTACGTTTCATCTGACCTAAAATAATTCTAAACAAAACGACAAAGTGAATTTATATTTTTATTTTTTTTGCAGTGCTGCGCAATGTCCGCTCCTCCATCGTGATTTTAATACCTCCTCCTTTAATTACAAACCATATTAAAGTGTGTGTGTGTGTGTGTGTGTGTGTGTGTGTGTACATTTGCAGACGCGGATGTGTAAAAGAGTGTGAAAGTGAGCGGCATGAATGAGTGGCTGTCTGTGCCTGTGGCTCTTCCACACGAGCTCTGTGCATCCTAATCAAGCCCGCGCTTCATTCAGCAGGTTGAGCTCACTGCGCCTTTTCCAAAAAGCTACAAATAAACCCAATGTGTGCTGAGATCCTTCCCATGTGAGGTCTGAGTGTAAGTCAAAGAGCGAGGGGAAAAAGAGAGAGAGAGTTCTCAAAACATCATTAATGTGCAAATCTGATTCTGATGCTATAGTCGAATTGGTTGTAATAATAATAATAATAATAATAATAATAATAATAATAATAATAATAAGGTTCTGTTCGTAATTAGAATAGAAGTGAATAGTAAGTAGAAATAGTGCGCAATTATTTATGAGCAAGCCAAAAATTAATAATACAAATTAAAAAAAAACTGATTTAAAAAAAAAAATGAAACAACAACATGTTTATGGTTTGCATCATTTTAATGGAAAAATATTCTGATGACCAAGTTTATAATTTAATGCAGACGTTTTGCACACTTCTTTAAAAGCTCGCATGCTTGCAGCAAAACAACACAAAGTTTGGAAAATGCATGCTTTACATCTGAACATAAAAAAAAAGTTTACAAATTTACGGCATTTAATACACATGGTCACCACGGCTTTAAATTAAATGCTCCACAAAACATCTCCTGTAAAATAGAGATCATCTAAAACATCGAACTAAAAAGTGCATCATTTAACACAATTTTATATCACTTATTTGCAATTATTCACATATACACGCCTTTAGCTCACCTTTTAAATGTAGCTTTCAAGTTTTCAGTATGTGTAGACCCATATGTAAAATCTAACGGTGATATAGTTTGGTATGAAAAAAAAAAAAGAAGTAGTTGTTCATTTTGTTGTTTAGTGGAACAGGCTTATCGAAGAGCATTTCAGGTTTCCCTTCGTCTGCACTCATTTATGTCTGTTTTATTTCTAAACTTTTCAAACAACGTTTCAAACGGTTTCCACGAGTGTGGTGTATATGGACATCTATATAACCAAAGTGAGTTTAACTTTGGGTCCTGATTAATGACCTTATTAACACTACAATTATGAAATTAGAAGGACAGCATTATTTTTAGATTATTCATTTTTGCCAACGTCCTTCCAATTAGAAAAGATCCTGGTAATGTCAGAGTTAAACTCTTTTTTTTTCTTGAGGAAAAAAAAACTATAAAATATGCCTCTATCTGTACTGAGTCGTGTAGTCAGACGAAAACTATTTAAAGCAACACACAAAATCGGAAAACACGTACACATAAATTAACATCACTGCAACACAGATATAGCTCTTGCCTTGATTGTATAGCGGTAGGCTAACTTTGTGGTAAACGTTTTCAAGGGCTAAAATAAAAATTCAACTTTGGAGAAGGTATTTGGCTACGTCCTCCACCGCACACTGCGATATGGCAGGAATAACACGCCTGTTTCTGGGAAGCTGCAGGATGATCTGGTGCGTAAAAGCGATAAATACAAACCAAACGCACAACACCTCACCAAGCCAACCACAGCTGCGTGTATGAGAAGTTGTGCATTCGCGTGAACTAAAACCTGTTGTAGCCTATTCATATAGACTGGGGACAGTTTTTTTTTTTTTTTTTAGAATTGTAAAGTCTTTAGTGTGGAGTTGTGAAAACTGCATTAAATCCATGAGTCAATTATATGAATGTATATGAAACCTCAGATGGCGTACTATTCTGTATTTAGTACAGTAGTGTGAGGTTTCGGACGTAGCCGTGAAGCTGTCTACAGGCCTCCAGTTCCTTGTCCCGGAAAAATTTCCGTCAGCTTTGGCCCGCGTCAGTGCACGGCGACTGACTGCAGCGTGGCCGGGCCGCTCAGCGTGTCGCTCGGGTTGGCCGGACTGCTTTGGCCGGTTGCCGTGTGAGGGGATGTGGGGCTTAGAGACTGTGGAGAGTTCGAGAGAAACGCGGACAGGTGCGGGGGCATTGGCTTGATGGGCACTGGCACGGCGGGCAAACTCTGCGCTCCGTGGCACAGCGACTTGATAGGCATGCCGTACGCGCCGTAATCGCCCGCCACGGAAATGGGCGCAGCGCTCTCAAGAGCTCCCGCGCCATACATGTGCGGCCAGGCTGTGGCGAGCTGACCGGGTAACGGGTAACCGGCAGACATGGAGGGCATAGTGGAAAAGGCCAGGCCGCCCGGCACCTTGTAATCGCGCGCGATGATGTTCTCAATGGCGAACGGGTGTTTGAAGGTGGACGGCGGAGGTGTGGTCAGGTTGTAGGCGGGCACATGTGGCAGGTGCGCTCCAGTGGCGGCCAGGGCGCTCAGACGCAGCTTGGCATGCTGTTGCTGCAGGTAATGTGCAGCTTCCGACGGCTTGCTCGGTGCCAGCGGGTCCGACGTGAGCACCTTGAAGCGCTTGCGACGCCGTAGAAAGCTGCCGTTCTCAAACATGTCGCCGCAGTTCGGGTGCAGCGCCCAGAAGCTGCCCTTGCCCGGCTGATCCGGCCGCCGCGGGATCTTGATGAAGCAGTCGTTGAAAGACAGGTTGTGCCTCAGTGAGTTCTGCCATCGCTGGGTATTCTCGCGGTAGTACGGGAAGCGGTCCATGATGAATTTGTAGATCTCGCTAAGCGGCAGCATCTTCTCGGGACAGCTCTGGATCGCCATAGCCGTGAGAGAGATGTACGAGTAGGGAGGTTTTTGGTCGCTGTAAGTGTTTCTGCCCGGGCGAGGCATCCTCTTGTTCTTCAGAGAACGGCCTGAGTGTCGAAACTAACAAATCTCAGAGCGAGGGAAGAGCATAAAACAACAGAAAAGGAGCAGTTTACCGGATGTCGCTTGTCCAAGTTTCAGAGCGCTGAAAGTTGGGAGTCCGATGCTGCAGCATTCGCTGTGGATGTGAGGCTGCGCTGCTGTCGCTCGTATAAAAAAAATAATAAAATATATATATATATATTTAAAAAAAAACAAATCTGCCCTTTTAGACGAGTTGTAGGTAAGCTTTAGCCTATAAGCAAATGGCGAGCAGCTTCCTCTTGCCGAGTCAGACGAACAGACGAGATCCCCTCTCTCTTCTTGCTTGATAAGGTGAGCTAAGTGCCTGCCTCCATGGCCTTCCTCGAACCATCTGATAGTTTTATGTGGTGACATGAGCAGAAAAGACCCCCGGAGCGGCGCTTCATTAATGTGCCACTTCTTTGCTATCACATGACAATCGCCTTGGGAGGAGGAGGAGGAGGAGGGGTGGGTGGGAGAGAGGCATAATCTGGTTTCATTTACACCTATTTACACGGACACCTTGGGCCAATAGGAATCATTTCCATTTGAAGACAGAGCAAAGGGGGTGAAAAGGCTCGGCAAACCGGAATTGAACCGCGATGGCACCCAGTAACAGTGTGTGAAGGTATGCGCTAACCTTTCTGTGGGCTTCGCAGGGTGCTTGGTCTGCAATTCACGCGTACAAATGGAGCTACTAAGCAATGGGATGTTTGACATGGAAATTGGCTGGCACTAGCTCTCAGTTTGCATTGTATTGTTACGGCTACTTTCTTAGGTTTTCTGTCACTACAGAGCTCGCATGACTTTTGCTTTGCGCTTTGTTAAGGCTCTTCGGAGCAAAATGCCAATTGCACCGACAAACAAATTTGACACTATCTGTACCATGAGGAGATGCTGTGTATTTGCATTTGAATCTGTTGTTTGTCTAGTTATCTAATATATACCGCATGAGCCTCATACCCCTAACCTTCTACCCATATTTCCAACCCCATGCTCATCATGTCTGAAATGTTTATTGCTAACAAGTCGCAATAAGTGAGCTCCATCATTTGCAGGTGTTAAAAAAAAGTCATGTAGTTAAAGTCATTAGATTAATGTAACAGAAATTGCAAATGTGTGCTATTTAAAAAGACCTAATCTCACCATCGATATTAAAATATTAGCCAGGCTCATTATTTCTGTTTTAAATGCGCATACACATCCCACAATATTAAGCGCAACACACGAGCACTCGAGAAAGCTCTTCATATAACAATGGAGAGCCAGTCTAAATGTAAAGACACAAAGTATCTGAACGGCAGAATACACACAAGACTAAAGCACATAAATCAACAATAATAAACACACAATTAATGCCATTATCTGCGAGAGTTAAGGGGGAAAAAATTAATGGCAAACAACATTTCCTCTAACACTGAAAAGGAATTCCAAAAGGTAATGCATATGATTTATAAAAGAAATAAAATACTCGACTAAAGTTTGAGATAAATGAAAGAGAAGATATTGGTTGGTTGCCTACGGTTTAAAATGCGGGATTCGCAATGGTGCGCAAAAGCAAACGCACAAACAGCTATACAAAATAAACACAAAACCCTCATTGAAACGAAACTTCATGATGCCAGGCAGCCTTTTGTGTTCGTGTAAAACAAATTGAAAAGTACTTCAGAAATGCAAATAAAGCCTTTAGGGTGGCGTTGCGAAAACTGTATAAAATATCCATAAGTCAATTATGTGAATGCGAAAACCAAATGGAAGCCTATTTTGAGCAATGGCCATTCAAGCT
Source organism: Pangasius macronema (assembly GCA_037577455.1). NCBI lineage: Eukaryota > Metazoa > Chordata > Actinopteri > Siluriformes > Pangasiidae > Pangasius > Pangasius macronema. Next base: position 13,909,951 of record CM074953.1, on the reverse strand, counting down.
TTATTTTTCAGAGCTCACCAAGGGCCACCTTTCCGCTTGGTGGATTTGTAATACGGGGGACCACACACGCGCTCGCGGATTTGCTCATAATTTATGCAAATGTTCTTCCATAAATCCACAATGCGACCCTTCAGCTCTCTGACAGATCACGAACAGAATCGGTCACCCAAGTGATTGCAAGCTGAAATACAAGGTTTATTCTGATGCATTTTTTTTTCTAGGAGCAGTTTGCAAATGGTGACTGGGGAGTAAGAAAGGCCTTGAGAAGAAAAAAAAAAATGACCGGGCAGTTAATATTTACAAAACAGGGTGAAAGTAGGGGAAAGCCGTAGAGTTTCCTGGGTTGCCACACAATCTCCGTGTCAGCAGCACTTTCCACTTTCCGGGATAGGAAGTCAGCTCCACGCTGCGACTTTAGCACGGCGCTTTTTACATGTCACCATTTCTTTCTCTCTTCTTCATCAAGTAACTCTTTTAACGTGTCATTCCTCTGTTTGTGTATTGACAGAAAAGGGCCAAAGGATTCCGATTTTCCAGGCTTTTCTTTCCGCAAGAAGTCTTCCAAGCAGTGCCGGCGACGTCGATCAAACCCAAGCCAAACAGCAAGTATTCTTTATAGACCTGACACTTCAGACCAGCCTTACCATTATGCCTTCTCAATATATATATATATATATATATATATATATATATATATATATATATATATATATAGATGGGTGTCCTGAAAGTGTCCATACACAGGGGAAATTAATTTTTCATACTTAGTTTATATTATTATTATTTTTATTTTTTTCAGATAGCATTTGCGAATGCCTTTGACAAAAGAAGAACATACTGAAATCATTCTCATGGCTGCATCGGGAAGCTGTCACATGGACTTTAACAGGAAACATGGCACAGCACATCACACACCACTCTGTTGCCCAACTGGGAGCCAAAGTTGGGAGAGAAGACTCCGTGTGTGTTAAAGAAATGGCAATCATATAGAGGATGCTTTGCAAATAAAGTTACATTTAGCTAAAAAGTGTTAATTTCCTCTATGTTTGGAGACTTTTGGGGCAACACATACACACCTCTATCTATCTATCTATCTATCTATCTATCTATCTATCTATCTATCTATCCCGACAAACGATTAAATCAGGCTGCAATGTTTCACACTCCGTTATTACAGCAATGGCACAGTACAGTATCAGTGTGTGTGAGGAGAGACCACCCAGCTCATCACACATTTCCAAAACATTTAGGGCCAAATTAGCCTGCAGATGCCACACAGAACAGTTTTGCCCTTAATTTACAAGTTAACCAAATTAGACGAAAATAGCTCATATTTGCGCAATTAATAGTATTTCTTTATTTATTAGCTTTTTTGTACTTGCTTTTATTTTCTCTCTGTATGGTAGTGATATTCTTTGCTTGATCCCTGAAAATGCCACCCTCCTTCACACCGTCCTCCTCNCGTCCTCCTCCTCCTCCTCCTCCTCCTCCTCGTCATCCCAGAAGCTGGGAATCGGGGTAGCAGCAGTAGATCAACTGTACAATGCGTGCGTGAGTTTGGTCATTTGTAGGCGCTGAACAAAAGCCGCGCTTAAGCCAAATTGCGCTGCACTTGTGAACCGGGACTCCGGCCTTAAGTATCTTTTACAGCGGGGGTGTGTGTGAAGGTGTTGCGGGTAGGCCATAACAATTTTGTGTGCGTCCAAAAAAAAAAAAAAGAGGAAAAAAAGGCGCTCTCTGCAAGCATCTCAAAGTCGAGTAGTGAGGCGTAACATTCCCAGGGCGACGGGACACAAAAGCTTAAGGTCACGGGGATGAAAAGGGGAATCAAACAGCCACTTTCACACGTCTGCCCTCCATGGCCACTAAGCCAGCACAATGCCAAACAAATGCTGCTCAAAGAACAGCGAGCACATTCGTCCTGTAATGTGGCGAATGATAGCAAAAACAATCTCGTCAGATGGCATACCAGCGCTGGGATGTGCTGCACCACCCCTACGCCCGAGGACAGAGGAGACACCGGGAAGAGCAAAGGACACAAGGAACGGAAACCCCAGTTAAACAGCTTTAAAACAGCTCCAGAACTTTCCAAGACTTAAAATAGTTTATTAATACATGAAAGGTAAAATAGCAGTAGGTAGAATACTTACTACTAATACTGCTAATAATAATAATAATAATAATAATAATAATAATAATAAAAACTGTATAATATTTTATTTTATTTTAATATAAAATTATAATTTTAATTTTATTATAATATATATATATTATTTGTCTTCATTCTTCTTTTATGTACAACATAGAGAGTTTGGCCGAAAAATGAAATGTGCGATATAAAGTATTCATCATCATCATCATCATCATCATCTTCTTCTTCTACTTATTATTATTAGATTGCTTTTTTAGCTTGTTTACTGATTATTTATTTATATACATGTCATGGCCAACATATGCTGGGATTATATATATATAAATAATATATATATATATATATATATATAATGCTTTTAGTGTAAAATGCTGTAATTTTAAGGAGGCAGTAAACGTGGATTTGTCCACCTTTTATCCTTAAAGGGCTGTGGCCATTTCTCCTCCCCTGCGCTGGATTACAGCCCAATTACGCGCATAATTTGTAAGGAAATGCATAAATATTAAAAAAAAAAAAGTCAATGAATTATCAGACAGGGAGATATTCTGCAGATTATTCTCTTCCCCAGTCCTAGCCAAGCTAAATGTAAAGTCAAACTGAAATGTGATTGGAAAACAAAGAGAGAGCGCGTCTTAAAGCCGGGCCTTTTGGCCGTTTTGCTGTAGGTGGGATGCAGATCATTTCCCACAAAGGTTAGCAGGATAAACACGAGGGCTGGCCCATATAGCGACTCCCATATTAGTATGCATGTAAAATTAATTAGCTGCTTCTCGGCGACATCAAACGAAGTACCTGGGAGAACAGCGCCTCCAGGGCATGGCCAACATATGCTGGGATTATACTTAATGGACTAATTACACGAATTAGACATTCATTATACAGCACATCAGGTGTAAAGTGTGTCTCAGATGAGCATGGGATGGGACGGTGGGGCATCAAGAGGGGGTTTACAAAAAGCCAGGTCAAGACTCATTTGTCTTAACCACTTTTTCTTTTTTGTCCAGAAACTGCAGCAAAGGTATCAGGGAATAAAAAGTCGAGTTTGTCGTCTGTATACTAACATTTTTTACATTTTACATTGTCTTTTTGTGACAAAAGGCTGAAAATGGATAGTAACCTTTTTGTTTCTTTTTTTTTCTTCTTAGGTAAATTCATTTATTGTGTAGTTTGACTACAAGCCATACAGCCTAACGTAAAAAGTCAACAACAGACAAATAAGCTTTTAAAAGCAAGCTGTGGTACTGCTGTTGTCTGTTTTGCTCTGTAAGCAGCAGTTCCTTAGTTTGGCCATCAGGTGGGGGCAGCAACTGTGTGGTGCATTGGGAAAAAAGTCATACCGATTTTAATACCAGTGACAGGACCATTAATAAATACAGTAACACCTAGAGAATCATTCTAGTTTCCACATATGTGCCTGAACTAATCTTGTTGACATATGACGCATTAATACAGCACCAGGAAATATCATGCACAGCATAAGAGGGGATTCAGTACCATGGAAAGTTCCATAACTCATATCCCTGGTGTGGACATTACAAATCTTTCTAAATAACACTAATTTCCCATTCTTAATTTCAAATTTACCTCAGTGTAACAAGTGTCAAACTGAAAGAGAAAGACAGCATGTGACAGGCAAACACATCTGGCACCCCTCAATAGAGTAGATGCAGATTGTGGCACAGCTGGGCATCAGTGTAAGAGTGAACGGCACCCGTCTATGAGCGCGTGCTGTGTGTAAATCGATAACTGATTGCATGTACGTCTGTGCATATGTGATGTGTTTTCTAAAAGATGCCGCTAACATGGGTTGGGAGGCTTCTGGAATCTCCCCAGTTCAGTGACTCCATATGGAGGGAAACAGCAGGACCGATGAGCGCCTCACCTGGGTTCAGGGTTAGGGCTAGGGCTATCAAGTGTGACTAGGAACAAGGGGACTTCCCGGCCCTGCCCCCCTGCATAATTCATTGCAGTCATGGTGCTCTCCTTAGGTTTGGTGATGGATGACACTGATCACCTCCTAAAAAAAAAAAAGAGCTATCCTTGCTCAGACTGATAGCAGTTCACTGTAACCTAGCTCCTCTCACTGTGAACATAATAAGAGAAGCTTGAAGCCGAAGCTTCATGAAAGGCAGCTTTACAGCATGCAGTACACAGTGAAGATCATGGACACTGACAGCACTGATGCTTTCAAAGTTAGCACAAAGCTCATCAGATGACACTCCAGGTCTAATAGACTGAAATACATTCAAATCCTGTGCAGAGAAGTGCTAGTGAATAATTATCTGAGCTGATTAAAATCCATGCAATGAGTCATCTTTGCAATAAGATATTCTTTTGAAAAATGAAACAAAATGTAAAAAAAAAAAAAAAAAAAAGATAAAAGAGGATATTGTGTGAAACATGTATGAATTAGAGTGGTTTCATTATATCTCGGCTGATTTCACAGAGAATAAAACTATGAAAGTGGGCTTTGAAATGGATAATAATGGATGTAGTGTCAAATAGGAGGTGGTCTAATGAACAGCATACTGAGACACAGTAGCTAGTCACTGTGCTTTCAAATCGCACACACACACACGTGTGCGAGCACACACACACACACACACACACACACACACACACTTTAACTCTCAAATTAAATTAGCTATCCACAACAAACACCAAACTTACACCTCATTATACGTTGAACTGTGGTAAGAGAGTGTTTCAGAGAGTCTTCTAATGGCGTAAGAACAATTTCATTCATTTCATAAAACCTTTGGCAAACCCCAGTTTGTTTTACACATATGCTGAGGTTACAACCACCAGTTTAGTATCTTTGTACAGTTTGTGCCAGGGCCATTATTCCTTAAGTCAATGTCAATGACATATTTGCTTAATGTTATTTTATTAACACATTGTACCACACCAATATAGGGCTTCTCTTTTAACATCACGCCCTTTCTTTTTAGGCACTTTAGCAAATAGTATGGCCTCATCTGATGATGAACCCTTTTAATTTGATCAGGAGTGGCAGTGACGCAGTGGATCTTTAAGGCTTGTGTGTTTCATTGAGACCTTGATAATGAGGAGGAGGCACTTAGCCAACTGGGACCAGACTTTCATCTCTTGTATCTGGGGACGGCCTACTCTCCCCGGACACCACTCGTCCTGCTAAAGATCACAGCCATATGCCACACACCAGCACCTAATTTGGTGTTTACTACATGGATAAGCAACACTACTTAGAACTTTGTTGAGAGTAACAAGAATTGGGTGCATAACTGAAATGTCCTAGACTGGGTTATTCCAGTCCTTCACAGGTTGAAATACTAACATTTCACATGAAATGTGTTTCTATTTGCATGTATCTCAACCCCAAGTAATGCATTTAAAAGTCTGGTTTCCATCTTAAAGACTGGATTTGAGTCTATTTCCACAGCAGTGGGAGCATCATGGATATTCTGATAGCTGGTAACTAATTATAAATTCAACTGACTAGGCTTATGTCCATTATGTCTGGCATGTAGCTATCCAAACCTGACATTTAATGTGTGAGGAAATCACACTTAGACATCTGTAGGCAGACTGACTGTTTTGACTGCTGTATTTGTTAAACTGGCTCCCTATACAACATGATCTTTGCAGGAAGATAGCCAGAGGGCAAGATTATGGCTAAAAGCAGATTTTTCATCATTTTTGTCTGTTTGCCAGAATTAAGCCACAGCGTCATCTGGGTTTTCTCAGACCACCACATACATTTTAAATGTCATATTTAAATCTTTAATCTGCTATTTTCGTAATAATCAGATGTTCTAAAAGACAAAGCGTCAAAGTCAGTGCACAATTAGAGTTATGATAATGGAGTTTTTGCACATTATGACAAAGTGAAACTTGTGTAATAGATACAGCGCTAACATTGGCCTATCCACTTATTTCCCTGTCTGCTGCTGTCTATGTTTATGAGTGAGTATCACTTTAAGCTGTTAGGGCCTGTCACAGGCATTCAAATACTTTAATTGGCTTTGATTTACATCGCTCTGAATTAACAGCATTTCCACAGTAGAGTGAAATTAAGGGCCTCCCAGTAAATCATGAAGCCGTTAATAAGGCCATACAAACAGTCAACTAAACATGACAAGGCTTTCCTCTGGTCCTCATGAGCTGACCAGCTCTGCATGCCTCCTGCTGTAAGGTAATATCCACGACAATTTTGCAAGCACTAATTCATTTGTTTAATAAGGAGACAAGCGAACATGAGCCAGTAACGAGGTGTGCTATGAGACAGGCAGAAAGGTCTTATTAATCCGGAACTAATCAAAAGCCAGGGTGTCACACCGGCGCACCTAAATACGCTGTGTATTGGACCTTGTTTGTTTTGGATTTGTTCACTTTAACAAACCTTTGCATATGGGAACTCACTTTACTCTTGACTTAGCTGTATCAGGCCAGTGTGTTAAAGAATACCAATAGTGAATGCCACATGCTAGAGGTACCTTCATCCTGTTTAATCATTCTAGTGGTCTGTCATGCCTCTTACTGCCTGACAGAGAGAAAGTCCCCAGTGCATACATAACTTATAAAGGCAAAGTCATATTGTTTTGCAGGGAAAACTCTTCATGAAGTGCTCTCCATCAATTAACTACAGCGGGAAAATCCAATCTAGAGCACTACAAGAGGGAGTGACCATGGTGTTAGGTCTTCTTCCATGTGAGAATTTTAAAACATAAAACACTCAACAATGTCTACTTATAAAGCATTTTTCAGCTGAGGGATAGTAAAGATCTGACTGAAAAAAGCCCTATAAACAGATTTTCTAGTGATCACTAGCTGATGTATTGCACATGTGCATAATCATACTTTTAATTAATTCCTTATGCATTTTACCAACCTGAACATAATTAGATGAATTGATCAGGTCAACCACTTAGTGCATGTGTAATTAATTACATGAGAGCCCCCCCTCCCCTTAGAGTAGTCCTAGAGAGACCCATCCCCTTGTTAAATTCTCCTTAAAGAGAAGACCGGGAGCAGTCCAAAGACCAGCCACAAATCACACAGCCATATTCCAGTTGACCTTCATCTGAAATCCAAACAAACAGTCACTGAATGATGGCCACTATAATACCACTATAACACTTTTTCAGTTATAAAAAAAAATCTTGTGTGATCAAGCACAAAAACATGGATTTCACTAAATGTATAGAAAAATATTAAGTGTCTTCTTCACCGCTTTAGTTCTACAGTGAGACTATTTAATGCTGTGTGCCAGAGCCCCAATAACAAAAACAGAAAATGGCACTGAACAACCACAATTTGAATAGGCAATCTTAAAGGTCAAGACATCTTCTTTTTACGGTTTATGTGTGATACAATCACAGGTTATGGTTCAGTGGATTTACTCCCCCCTTTAAATATAATCATGATGTACGGTCTATTCGTCTAATTGCTACACACGTAATGAAATGGTCGGGTACGAGTGTCTAAATTGCCTAGAGTAACAGTAACGAGAGGGTGCAAATCTCTTTGGCTCAATGATTGGAAATTAACGTCAGAATTCTATTTGCCATTTTATATTCCAATTTAAAACAGTATACATGAAATGCATCACAAAAATACCAACAGTGCTAAAAAGAAAATACGCACACAAGACAGAGAACTAGTCATGAATACTGAATTCATTCACATAAACACTGTAGCTTTATGTGACTCAGTAAAAGTACCATATATACATTAGTGCTTGTTTCACTATTTGGACTGTTCACTGGCTTTTAATATGGACTGTGAAAACAGAGCACATTTTTATTATATGGAATAAACAATTCAACATCCAGCCCAATAATACCTGAGAAGGACATTACATTCTTGGATTGTAATCTCTTATCTGAGCACAGAAGCACACCTTTTGGATTCTGTGACTAATCTGCTTCTAATAAAGTTCTAAATTTATACATAGTAGAATTTAATACCATTTGCACTACAATATCCTCAGAGATGTCAGAGCGGCCGTGCAGCAGCAGAATATTCTCCTAGGGTTATGAGCAGAAAACCAGAGCGTGCCGATCTGACAAAATGTCAAGTGCCACTGGATAGTAGAAAATACCCGCGTCTCTGTCTGACTTGTGGCCCACTGCGCCTTTAAGGGCCTAACTCCAATAGTTAGGGAGATGTCCAATTCCCCTGTCTGGACAAAAACCATTATGAGCCCAAATAATTGACTTTCAAAAACCTGTTACCTTAGCAACAGACAAGTCATGGATAGTGGGAGAAAGCAGAGGGCTGAGCTCACCTGTGGAAAGCTGGTGGTTGATCAGTTTGTCAGAAAACTGTATTTATGGAGGAGGAAGCAGAGCAATGAAGGAACTCTACTCACATTTCATGACAACACTGATTTAGATTTCGATATTGGAAAATTGGAAATTTAAGTAAGGAATATCATTTAGTATCTACCATGAATTTTTCAGTTACTACATTGAAACTATAAAGGAAAGGTCTGTATATAGTTACACATGTGAGGTGCCAACAGGTCCTGGAAGTTTAAAGAGTTGATAGTGGATTGGACAGCTCCAGAGTTCCCAGTTTGGATCTGAAGCTTTCGTTACTGTCTGTGCAGATTCCCAAAAACATGCCAGTAGGATGACTGGCTACTCTAAACCATGATGGACTGGCATCCCACCCGGGGTGTATTCCTGCACTTCCACTTACTCGAGATGAATGAATGAATGAATGAATGAATGATTGAATGAGCGTATGTCTACAACACACATGCCATGAATACTCTTCCAGAAGCACAGCTTTTTAATCACTGTCAGACTGCTAAAAGACATCACAACAGCAGCCACAGTGCTCACACATCAGAGTTTAACTATGCCTTTAACTGTTTCGCAATTAAGTCAATTAAACTGGTTATTAACCAACTGAACACTGATTACAAAAAAGAGAGCCCCTTTTGGGGGTGCAGTGGAAATTAACCAGTTACTGAAGTGATTACTGTAATGTGGAGGAGTCTGTCAGTGTTAAATTGAGTCACCAGGGCTTTGCTTCATTACTGCGTCGTAGGCTCTGTGGAGCTCACTAATCCATGTGTGAGCACAGATTACTGTGAATTCAGCTTACAATTATGAATCACTGACTGATCTATTAGTAAAGTAATGGCGCTGAAAAGAATCAGCATTGTAAAAAGATCCACACGACAAGAGGTGAACTACCCGACTGAATGATATACATTACAACACTGACAGAAAAGTCTTTTTGTATAGTTATGTATGCAATATGATGGACTAATACAGAGAAGACTGCACACAATAAAAGCCACACCTTTATTTGTATAAAGTAGTGAATGATTTTCTTATGGAATATTAAAAAGAGGTCATAGCAGTGTAACACTAATAATAAATATGGGAAATTAGCAGGGAAAAAAAGTCTCATAACAGCTTGGAACGCCATGCTCTCAGAAAGCTCTGTGGGACCTGTGGTCTCATTTTTATAGTTTGTTACAGCAGGTACAGATCGAGGCCAACAAACATTTGGTTAGAGTCTAGTTATAGCATCTTAAAAATTTTATTTTGGGTACCTTGTCCTGATGAACTTCAGAGGCATGTCTAATATGTGCAAAAATACAATGGCATGGATATATAGATAGCACAACAATTAACATTTTGGGATGCTTATTTTATAAAGATCATACAAAACAGACAGAGTAGAGCACATCTCCTAAAATAAAGTCATTTTCTGATAGTACAGACACAACTTGATTAACACTGGCATGAAATTGGGACAAAAACATTTCAGTGCTCATGTAATTATATTAAAATATAATTAAATGTCAATATCTAAATGCATATCACATTGCCTCAGTCTACATTACTGTCAGAGTAAAAGTGATCTTATAGATGGAGTGTATCAGCCATCAAATGACTCGAGTCGATGTGACCATCGTTTACTTTCCAGCATGAAATGTGTTAGGAGTAGCCGATTATTCTAATACCACAGTGGAGTATACGATCTATAAATCAGAAAGTAAGCAAAACATCCACTGCGATTAAAGTCAGACATACTGTCAAAGAAGTAAGTAAGTAACAAAACAAGATTTGCTATTGTTGAAAATAATCAGCACCAGTGCGATGTGATGCAGCCCGACACAAGATACACGTTGTACTATGTACAGAATACTACGACATGTACTTTTTAATTGTTTGTAGTGATGCTCAATTATGTAATCATTAGTGATGCTTACATTTACTGCATTTGGCAGAAACCCTTATCCAGAGCAACTTACATTTATCTCATTTTATACAACCGAAGGGCGAGGGCCCAGCAGTGGCAGCTTGGTGGTGCTGGGATCTGAACTCACGACCGAATGATCAGACATCATTCCTTCACCCACCTCTCTTTTCTCTCTATTGCGAAATAAAATGCAGCTTGTGATGTTATAGAGAAACCTGAAGACCCATGTTGGAACAATGAAAGGAACTGCTTTACCTGTTACCAAGCACTGACACTGGAGACTCCTTCCAAAAATGTTTTCCCTCACTGAAAACTGATATCCATATCAGCTTAACACCATATCAACTGGATGGTCATTTATTACAATGTGCAAATAATTAGAATTACAGCCAGAAATAATGCCAGAGCTGCTGTAACAAAAATAATCACCCTCATTCAGAATCAAGCGCTCAACAGAGCTGTGGTACAATGGTTTTTTATCAAAAAAAAGGTTGCATTTTTCTTCCCTGTGGTCAAAAGAAGTGTAGTGGCATTAAGAAATGAAAAAAATAAATGAGGGGAAAAAGATCAGGCCTCCTCCATGTGGCAATTAGCTAAGCTCCATTACTGTGTACTAGTATGTGCTGAGACTGGCACTAACGCTTTGGCTGACACAGATGTGTTTGATAAGCCAAGCCTAATTAGACACACTCCAGTTTAATTGTGGAAACCTGACTTTGTCTTTAAAGCTCAATTGAGACCAAAGACCGGAGCCCTCAGTGATTCACAATGATGGGAAAAATCACAGAGATCAGATGTGCAGCATGTCAAAAAAAACAAAACAAAAAAAAGTCAAAACACAACACACTGTTGAAACATTGACATGTAATTTCAAGTAAAGAACATGTGGCAAACAGCTAAAATTCAAATATCTTATATATTGAAACATTCAGGCTTTATATAGCATCAGTATTTAGCAAGAATTAGTACCTGAAAGAAATGTAATACATAATGTTTACGTATAGTTTACATAAAAATATTTGGTTTCTAATCAAAACATGATTTCATTGCTTCTACTAAATCCAGTTTAAAACACACTTCTAATTACTAGTTTGAATCATTTAGAGTGAGCGTGATCAGTTCGTGTAGTGTTATCGTGGTCCAATTACGTTATAAAATCTTGCGAGGATGTTGGCACTGCCAGGAAGAAATAACTATAGCATTAAATTAACCTCATTAAATCATGTGCAGCGAGATAGTGCAGTGGGTAATGTCACTGCCTCACGCCAGCGACCCAGGCTCCATCCTCAGCTTGAGTAAGAGTGCAGGGTTCGGCTTTATTCAGGGCTTTAAAAGTACATGATGAAATCATGTTACATGTACAAAAACAAATTGTGTTAATGGAACTCCATTCACTCGTGTGAAACCGATGCACACACTTGAATTAAAGAAATTATTTCTTTTTTTTTTTTTTAACTGTAGGTCATTATCAATTAAAAGGGCTCTAAATATAATGAGGAGAAGATATTAGTAAAGTAAAAATGAGTAAAAAATTTGTAATGTAATGCTGAAAAAACAGAAGAGCATCTTACTGTTAATTTAAAGCCAAGCATGACGTCATTTTAACTATAATATACAACAGAATTGTATACAAGGCATTTGAACATTACTGTGTGTATGTATTTAAACCTCCTTAATGAATCTCTACAGGAGCTAAACCAACTCTGATAATACAACTCAATAAATGAGGTCAGGAAAAAGCATTTCATTTTGGGTGTCAACATGATTAATCATGCACAAAAAAAAAAAGATACCGAGACCCAGTCAAGGTGGCGATAAAGAAAGCATTTTGCATCTCAGCAGTCCTGGCAACAAGACAAGCAGTTAAGTGAGCCAGCCAATGCAACAGTATGAATATTTAATTAATAATTAGTCATATAATTCCTCCTCAGGAATTATTATCCCTAGAACTGGTTTATGAATTTAATTATTAGCAGCCTTTTTGTTTCCATGTCCCCCTCATTACTGTCAGGATTGATATAACATAAACTTCATTAAAAATTAAAGCAAGAGTCTTAATTACAAGGCTACCCTGACTGAAGTTAGAATTAGCCAACTCAGTGATGTGCAAATGAGAGCATTATTTAAGAAACATGCTGGAAGTAGTTATGCTAATTTAGAGGGTTCACAGTAGCAGACCTTTTCACTTGCAGTTGCATATTCATTAAACATACTATGCAAATTTAATGTAGCAGTCTTAGTAATGCCTTGTTAATTTATTCAGATTTATTGAGTACGACTTGTAAAAAGTACCAATTTAATTACTCGATCTCCTTGGGAAGGTAGCGGGATATGGCTGAGGTTTTTAAACTGTGTAAATCAGAATTATTGTGCTTTGATGGAGAAAAGGGGGGATAAGAGGACACTGTTTTAATAACCAGGTTTAATAGACGTATTTGATTTACTTAAGATGCACACTAAGGAGAGCATCACTTAAGTCTTTCTCACGGAGGGTGAAGGTAGGGATGTGTGTAAAAATTGTTTTGACCACAGATATGAACGTGGAAGCGGGTTCTTATGGCATTACTGACAAACAAATGAATAAAGAATGGTCAGCGTAGCAGCTTTAGTCACTCAGAAGCATCTAACCACTGCTGATGACAAATGATGTGTGATTATCTGAAGTCAAAGCAAATCCATAAGTAGACAGTTAGACTTGTCTCAACCCAAGCAATTTCCTAAAGCAATTCACTAAAGAAAACAACCGCTGCAATGTAATTACCAAACTGCAAAATCATCCAGTAGATAATCTAATAAAAAGAGCATTGCCAAACGCTCAAGACGCGGTTACATATTTCTTTTTCTCTCCAACATGTTTTGTTCATTTCCCTTTCTGTGCAAACATCCCCGTGGGAGGCAAACAAATCCAGTAAGTTAGGATACACGGTTGAATGTGCATGAGCCTTTCATTGGATTTACAACTTGTTTTTTTGTCTTAGGGGTTTCTTTGAGCTGATGGCTGCCACATCTAAAGAAAACATCCACCAAAACACAACTTTCATCATCTTCGAATGCATTTTGACTTTACTCTGCACCGACACTCCAAAACAGACATTAAAAAGAAACGCCGACTGTACTTCCTCCAGGATCTGAATACATCCAACTTGTCTACTTGGATCTTAACTCCATGGCCAGTTGTTAATGACTGGATCCTGGTCTCCAGAGATAGTTGTGGAACTAGAAAACATCCCCAAGACTGCAGGCTAACAGAGCTCAAAGACCACACAGCCTAGAGTGGCTCCACAAAGCCAGAAACAGCACCAGCCACCGGCGAGAGACATTCTCACACCCCAGGATCTAATTATGTACTGCCATCACTCATATCCTCTCTCTTTCCTCCAGGAGAAAGCACCACATTCCAACCCCACACCGGATTCACCAACACTGGGGGAAGCCAACGCTGTCCATCCTCGTCAGGAGACATGAAACTACCGGAATCATCTCACATTTATCTGAAAACCTAGAGAATAAAACTCTTTTCTCAGAGAATGCTAAATAAAATGTAATAGTCAGAAAATGATCATGCAGATTGGGAAAAAAGGTTGACAAATGTTGACTAAAATGAAGTCATTCTTTCACAGTAGGTGTCACACGATATTAAAATGGATTTTAATAGTCCATATAACAATTTAGAACCTACACTTCATAGCGTAAGATTGTACAACACTGTATGAACATGTAATTTTGTATATCTCACTAATTAACTGATAACCACCCCAGGATATGGATGTTGATTCAAAACAGCCAATAAAAGAGCATCTTGCTTGCTGTGTAAGCTATTTGCATGAAGAGTAAATAACACTAAGAAAACAAATGAAACACGAGCACCCAGAGATTTATATAATCATACAGTGCGTCACCTCTAAAGCATTTCTCATACGCACACAGATGGCTGGTTGTTGTAGCATCATAAAACTTAAAATTCAACACATAAATTTCAAATTAATTAACAAGCTATTTCTCCATTGTATCCAAAGAAAGCATTTGTCCTAAAAAATGTGTCCTAAAAAGAATTTAAGACATGAATATGCATTTTGTCTTATCAGATTAATTATCTGCGTTAGGACCTCAGAGATTTCGGCACGGTAAATCTTCTCGATCTGCCCACACACTAAATCTTTTCTGTTCAGGCGGCTTTAATATATTTGTTTTATACATTATCTAATAAAAGTAATCTCTAAACCTCACAACGTCCTCCTATTAAGCTTTTCACACAAGTAGACAACACTGTCAAAGTAAATTGATGAGGACAAGTGCACTTAATCTTAATTAAATCCATCACAGTGTATACGAGTGTGTTGGAGAGAGAGAGAGAGAGAGAGAGAGAGAGAGAGAGAGAGACACACACAGAGAGAGAGATATGATGTGTCCGTCTTAGACATGATGACAAATGGAAGATTGATAGGAGTTTAAAGATGTCTCCTGTGTTGGACAGTTGACTCCTCATTTAATGATTCTGATGACACTGGGTGTCTTTTGCTTATATGTGTAAAAGTGTGCTACCTAGAATACTATACAGTGCTGTAAGTAGGGACGCCTCAATACTGACACTGATATTGGGATTATTCCGATACCATGCTTTAATACCAACATGACACCATGTTGTACTATGTGATGTATCATGTGGTATCATATGTGACAACATGAAATGACAGTGATCTGGATGTATTTCACCATTAATGAAGGCAATCAAAGCAAATCAGACTGCAGACCGTGCTCTGCGAAAATATCAGTGGGAGACCTCAGCACGAGCGGGTCACTGCTAGCAGCACACAGCAGAAACTAGCACTACAGCAACCACTACCTAGACAAGAAAAAAAATGTCTACAGGCAACACTAGGTAAGTGAAATTAACAGCTTTTACCCAGTATGTTGTGCTTGATGATTAGCCACTATCAGTCATTTAAAAACATGAGATTCTGGTGCAATTAAAACTAAAACATACTTTACTTACAGCTGTAGCAAAGCGCTTTTCCAAAGTGAAAAAAAAGCACTTCATGGCAACCCTACTCAACCCTACTCAACCCTACTCAACCCAAGATAACTCGCTAACGTTATAAACAGTGAGCCTAGGAGCCTAAGTGTATGAACGCAAGCTTGCTTTATGGCCACTATTTAAACTGGGGAACATAAACAGAGCTAAATAAAATGTTCACTGACATCCCTGATTGATTAATACTCAGCAGAATTCAGTATCAGTATTGACAAGTACCAAAAAAAAAAAAATAAAATAATAATAATAATACATCTGTAAATAAGAGCACAGAAGTAACTGTGCTTATTAAAAATTAAAAATGATCCAGGTAAAATGTTTTTTCTGTTGTTTCTTTCTTTTTTGCTTTATGTACATACATCTGTACATCTTTATTTATGCACTATATATTGCTGTATTCTCCTCAATTAACAGTCTTTTTCAAAGACCCAAGTAGCTGCCTTCGCATATCCTGAAGGAGTGAAGGCCTGAGGGCCCGACTCTCTGCCACTCTCTGGCTGGTGCACTAGCCTGAGTGCCTGTCTGCCTGTAATTACCCCGGCTTTGTGAATAATAGCATTCCCACAAGCCCCGAAATGCTTTGATAGAGATGAGATTAGCTTAATCAAGTCCATGGGATGGGTGAGGCCTCTGAATTTCATCATCCGGCCCCTCCAATCAGCTCCACACGTCCAGCCCATCTGCCACCACTTGCTCCATTCACTAGCTTGTTAGTTTCACACATGCTAACTATGCTAAGACAGGATATTACTTACTGTCTTGTTCATTTATGACCATTTGTAAATGGTCCGTTTCAGCTATATGAGCTGTGGCATTTACGGTTTTCTGTGCTGCTCATCACGCTTTGATAATCTGCTGACTAAATATGGGAAGAAAAGTATGCAGTTTATGCTTTAAATTAACTGCTCAGACCACACTAGTAGGACGTCACACGTAAAACCCATCAAACAAGGAGAACTTTCACGTACAAAAAGGTGTTTCATTTTCCATATGCTGAAATTTGACAGAAATTAGCATCAAAATGAATGGATCAAAGAAGTGAATCAAAGGAGATTGTTGCTTCTGTGTTGCACCATAACGCCGTACCGACGCTCCCCGAGGGTCTGCCTGTTAAACTAGAGGATTAGTGAGGGTCCATTAAAGATTTAAGAGGTGGGTTTAGTTTATTATCCCAAACCTACAACAGTCACTACCATGGATATTCCCATCCTCATTCAATTGCGCACATCGTCAATAATCTTCGCAGAGAACTGTTTTATGGGTTGATAAATAATGTATGTCAGTGTTTTATGCTCAAATTGAATAATTGTTTTTGTTTGCATCTGATTAGGGGTAGTTATTCCCCAGAGACATCTCAACTAAAAGCAAAATTTAAAAAGTGTTTACAGTTATTTGTAATATTACAATCAGACGTTTCACCTTGTTCACTTCTTTTTTTAATTTAAAGGTTGCCTCATTTAGCAAAGACAAACACCAAAGATTAATCAAGGCAAAAGAAAAGAAGATTGAAGAAAGAAGAAAAAAAAGAAAGAAAGCAACTAGAAGTGATTGAAGAATATGTGGGCAAAGGCATGAACAGCCACAGTTTTATTTTGTGGCAATCAGGTAATTAAGCATTTAAGAATAATCCATTATCATGACCTTGCTCTACAGAAAATCAACTTGGATGAATCTCAAATGTGTAACTAGAGTTGGTATGTTTAAGATCGCTTAAGCACCTATCGTCAGAAATATCAACATTAAATTACTCACACTAATGCGTTTACCCCCTGAGGCGCTCTATTTTTACCAGCAACAAATCATTTTTGTCAAATGTGACAAACACACCCTGGGCTGAGAGAGACTGAGGAGTGTAACACGGGGTGGGGACGCCAGCAGCTGCTCTGTCGACTAGTACAGCATCCAGAAACTTCCCAAACAAAGCCAGAGTGAATGTGCTCCCTACATTTTGTCCCTGTTTTGACTTTCACACAGCCTCTGTCCACACAAGACCCCAAGAATAGAGAGACAACACACCATAGCAGAAGACGACTTGAGAGTCATTCATCAAAACTGGACAGAAGATTAATTAAGCACCAAAGTCTGATTTACCCTCAGTCTCTGTTCATCACAGTGTCCAGCCTCAGGTAAGGTGAGGCGTGGGTCCTCTAAAGTGGGGGTGGTGTGTGTGTGTGTGTGTGTGTGTGTGTGTGTGTGTGTATATATATGTGTGCACACATTAGCTACAGAATTACAGTAAAGTATTAGGGAAGTGCTCTAAATCGTTCTCCATTTTTAAATTGAATGAAATGTCTAATCGATTAAATGGGCCTGAATTTTGCATGTCATGCAGTTCATATGAATATGGAAACACTATTTAAGCAGAAACGAGCATCCAAGCACATCCTGAGGAAAAAAAAAACCCTACCAATGATACCAATTAGCTTAAAATACACTGGTCACTTCAGTGAGTCAAGCTCATCTTCAAAGGTAAAGTGTTAAATACAGGACATTGATATTAACATGATGGATAAATCTCGGCCTCCTTGAGTTCATGGTGAATATGTTTATGTCTGTCAGGTTTACGGTTTGCATAGGCATACAACATCCCGCATATATATCACTTCTCTAAACAGCTATCATACCGCACAAGATTGATGCATACAATCTGAACTTTGAGGAGGGGCTAATGGTCTTGCTTCGCACTCCCATTTTTCCTGCCGATGAATCCTGAGCAAAACGGTCCCTACTTCCCATTTGTACATATAAACATTATGCATTAAAAACACACACAGGTGAACACACACATGCGCATACATGTGCGTGCACACAGATGTACGCAAATTTTAATGAGTTCATTAGCCCGTTGTATCCTCTCGCTCATCTGAGCAGGTCAAGACGGTGATAAATGTTGTGTGTGGTGTGTAGCTCGGGGGTAGGATTTCAAGAGGCAGAGGGGGATCGAGAGAGCAAAAGAGATAGGGGGACTAAGCACGGATGGTGGAAAGAAAAATAAGAAAGGATGGATATGTGGGTGGTGGTAGGGGGGCGGGTGGTAAAGAACAAGGTGTTTAGCTCACCAGAGAATTCTTTTCTGCCCGAATGCGGCATGGAGGAGACATTAGGAATTTAATGTGCTATTATTCTCCATTGCCCCCCTAAGCTTTCAACATCTGTCCTGTGGGTCTGTGCAGTAATAGGCATGGGCTTTAGGACCTGTTTCTCTGACAAGACACCACACTTACAAGGGCCCTTGACATGCCAGCAACTTAATCTGCGACTCCTTCCACAAAATTGACATTGTCTAGAGAGTAAAGCAATCAGCAGAACTGGTATTACAGAGCATTTATATTTGAGCTGGGCATTCCAGACAGACAAATCTTGACCTTTCCGAAAAACCCTGCTGCTATCTTCCATTTCCCTGCATGCGCCTTTCCGAACTTCCTTGAAGAATTATGTTTGTCATTGGACTTTGCTTTTCTCAAGGCTGTCTGTGGGTTTAAATTCACAGCAAGCAATCTTTTACTCCTAATACCGCTGTGGATTTGGGGCTGAAAAGAATGAGGGGGAAAAAAAAAAGTACAAAAACACTAGAGGAGGGGGATATATTCCTGCTCTTGAAGGATGGCAAGAGACATTCATCTCTGGACAGCTCCAATTCCTCAGAGTGATTTAGGTATTTGGGGCTAAGCTCTCTTGGACGTCTAGTACGAAATGTGATAGATCAGAGAGTGGACAAACGTGTCCACCAAACACCAACTTTCACTCTTATTCCACTTACACAATATTCACCCATTTTAGCAAAAACTATAACCTGCTAAAACTAGCAAAATTAAAGAAGAAGATCACCTTAAACACAATAAGGCACTGTAAGGAGTGTTTAGTCTGTGAACTGTATTAATTGTTTAGTGTGTAGTTTATAGTATAGTCTATTGTCTGTATTTATAGACTTTATTGATTTTGCACTGTCACTGTGCTACTCATCATCTTGCCCGACATTCAAGTGGAAGCACCATCATTCTGAGACACCAATATTTCATTCCAAAAACTACATGTGCCTGTGATGATAGGAATGACAAAGACACTTTATGGAGTCCCATGGAATAGGACAGTAACATCACACCCCGTGTTATATTGGACCCACATTTATAATAAAAAAAATAATAATAATTTCTATAAATTATGACTCTTTACATTATTGTAAAGAGTCCTGGCATTACTGAGGTGTGGACTCATGAAATGGAGAGAGCAGGTTTTCAACCAGACTGGGATACAATTTAGGCAACTTCAAAGAACCCAGCCCATCAATTGATATATTCATATTGATATATCACTGTTGATGTATTGACATATATGAATCAATTTAGAATTTACTGCATGCCTTAAAGACAATTTAAAATGAAGCTTATCCCCACACCCATATGTGATAGATGGCATAATGGAGAAGTGGGTACCTACATGCACATATTTTGGGAATGTCTAGATATTTCTTGCGTTTTTAACATATACACTGGGTTTAACAGTGGAGGCTAATCCATGTTTATTTCTCCCCAATGATCACTCTATAATTCTATTACATTACAAAGGTTCTGTTTTCAGGGTTAACAAAGAAAGCTACGATTCCCAACTAGAGGTCTGTCAAAACATCTGTGGTTATAGACATAGACTTCTTATATAGAAGAATCCACTGCTATAATTAAGTGGTCTAAAATCAAAACCATTCAAACTTGGGATTGGACATGTAAAACCATAATTAAGCTTCTTAAACATTAACTAATATAGATGGTGAAGATGATTGATGGGATGTGTAGGCAACGTATAATAAAGTAGCTTCATTTATCCCCTATGTACAATCTGTCAGTTTATTTTTTTCCTCTCTGTTATTTTCATTTGTTTTATTTTGACACACCTACACTTTATGTCTATGAATACAATTGATTTTGGTTTATAAAACCAAATAAAACGTCGATCATAAAAAAGACTACCTGATTTAACCAGCACAAGCAAAACAAGTCAGAGTATCCACATATCTACTTTCGAGCCACAGTTTAGACGAGCTGAACAGACTGACCTGCTGTTCATCATTACCAGCGCTGCTATAATGAGCTCCTGTCTGTCTCTATTGTTCAGCTTTGTAGTGTCACTGTCATTTACACCAGCCGGGTTGAATGCTTCATCATGCGCCGAGCTACGACACAAAACTGACCACAAGGGATTTGAGCGGCAGCTAAGCCGAGCAGCCATTCATATTTATAAGTCAGGCAATCTCGGTGAAGAAGAGGGAAGACATTAACGCCATCAAACGAAGCAATTTACAACAAACAGTCTTAAAGAGATAAACGGGTTGCTTTCATTCACATTTAGCCTTTGATCCAGTGTGTGTTCCTCAAATGTGACCATTAGATTTGGCTGATTTGGCTCATATGACAGGTGACTGGCATTTTTATTAACATTTTTTATTAAATTAAGAAATATAAAAAAATTGAGACTTTGATAAGAGTTCTTAATAGCAGTGTTGCCAAATGTACAATTTAATTACAGACACTCTTGAAAAAAATGGGCTTCTCAGTGGTTTCTGGGATGATTAACAGGTCTTTTTTTTTTTTTTTTTTTTTTTAAGTGGAAACCCTGTGTAGGCTTGTGTAAGCCTTGTAGGCTTCTACATAAAAGTTTAAAGTGTCGTCCTAGAAGAAGATGCTAGATGGAACCTTGTTTCTAACACACATACGTGCCTTTGACATTCTCACTCTAAATTTATAAATCAACTTCAACAAATTATTCAAAGGTCTCTCTAAGTTTCCTAGTTAGTCAGAATACTAGGACAATAAAAATGGGGTTAGAGTCTGTGACTCTAGTCATCAGTATTGCACTTTTTTCCCCACAATTAATCAATATAACATTTATTCTTCATATTTGTTGGCCAAATCTTAAATCAGACATATAACGGACTTAAAAAGAAAGAAAAGAAAAAAAAACATGACAAGTGAAAAGTAAAAAAAAAAAACTGCATTCACTGTTTTCTCAAAGCAATTCACACAAATCCAGTCTAACGCTAGACAAATCTGATTGAAAGGTTCCCAAACCT
>CM074953.1:13854286-13888398 GCA_037577455.1 Pangasius macronema | reverse complement strand
GTGTGTATGCACGGAAACTGTAAGAGTGAGATTTAAATATTTAGTTGAAGTTGTTTAATAAGTTTCCAGAGAGATTCGTTCCTAGTTAGTCAGAATACTAGGACAATAAAAATGGGGTTAGAGTCTTTGACTCTAGTCATCAGTATTGCACTTTTTTCCACAATTAATCAATATAACATCTATTCTTCATATTTGTTGGCCAAATCTTAAATCAGACATATAACTGACTTAAAAAGAAAAAAAAAAAACCCTGCATTCTATTCACTGTTTTCTCAAAGCAATTCACACAAATCCAGTCTAACGCTAGACAAATCTGATTGAAAGGTTCCCAAACCTTTCCTCCAGGCCGTATTAAATATACAATCTCGATACATTAAATATTAATATGGTAGTGAAAGGCTTGTTATGTTCTGCAAAAATACTCCAAAACAAAAAGTGTTTTCTCATAAATACCAATCGACAAAAACCGCAATGCAAACTGACATCAGACATGTTAACAGGGGGCAGTAGCTAAAGCAGGAAAAACAGAAGCAATCTCTTTGCTCTTTTGTTTTACACAAAAACAACACATCCTCTCCTCTGTAGGACACAAGGATAAAAACAACACCGGCCTATCTAAACAGTTAACAGATGGCCAAAGCCTGTGTCTTTAAACGCTGTTTCTTCAGCAGCAATTAAAAGTTTTTGCTTGTTGTTTCTCTCCCCAAGTGCAGACTGCAAACAGCACAAGAGGTCAAATATCTACGAGGGAGAAAACGGAGAGACGAGCGACTCGTCTGGCGCCAAACGGGATGCCTGTTCACCTGAACGGGCGCCCATAATCACCTAGCACCTATGTGAATAATTAGCGCAATAATTACCGAGCCTAAAACAAAGCTGTGTGCCGCCCTTTTAGAACACCGGTGAGGATAACAGGTGTTGCCTGTGCCTGGGAGGGACAGAGATTAAAGATTATTTCACCATCCTGTGTCTCCTTCTGGCTAAAGTCGTCTTCCATTTTCTTTTCTCAGGCATGCAGCAGGGCCGCACGGGGCCTCGTTTTTTTTTGCTCTGGCTTAGCGGTTTTGGGAGCAGGGGCATTCAACAAGAGAGAATGACTGTTGTTTAATCTGGGAGACATGATATGTCCTTGAGATTCCTGAACATCCTGTGTCCACAACACCTCCAGCCATGTGAAGGTTGTTTTTCCTCTCCCTAGCAATGTGGCTAATGAGCAGTAGCACTATGAGAATATGTTTGTGTATTATGGGCAGGAAGGATGAGGTAAAGCAGAAACAATTTTTTTTCAGGTGACGACAAAAACAGTGAATTATGCATTGTGTTATATGGTGCTTTAGGTTATCAGTAGAAGTTAATAATTTTGCTCTATATAAGTTTTTGTTTTGTTTTTTTGCCCAAATAAATTCAGAGAGCCATGGGATGTTTGTTCTTGATGAAAATACTTAAAAACGTACTACTATCATCGCTCCTTGGGTAGCCTGGCTTTCAGTGTTTGCTATCCTGACTTCGTGTGTGTTTTTAAAATTACTTCAGCAGGTGTAACAGATCACGTCGACGGAGTGATTTTATTTTCACGGATTAATGAGCCGTTGCTTGACTCATTGCACTAAGAGGAGATTAAGGTTTTATTTCTCAATGCAAAACCTATTTTTCTCTGAGCATTTCTGTGCGCATTTGCAGATTATTAATCATCCATTGCAATGACAAATTATATACACACAGGAGTCTTAGGGCTGAGACTAATACATGCCTTTAATCTAAATTTCCACAAGAGATGTGGCATTATATTCCCTCTGTCGTCAGCACTGCCCAGGGAATCCTAGATACCTCAGTCTAGAAGGATGAGGCAGCCTCAGTGTTCTTTGTCATGATTATTTCGTTCCATTCATCACTAAGAGTACAACAAAGAGCCTCGCTACTTACAATTTAAATAAGGCTTTGTGTGACACTTTCTGTGACAAGTTGATGTATCCATCCAGCGTCGGGCAGAAGATGTGCATGTCTATGCAAAATCAAGATGAATGCAGGGAGAGAACAGACAGCGGTTGATTAAGGTTCAAGAAAGTGCACTCTATCTTTCATGGTATCCACTTGTCTTATGATATCTTATCATTAGTTTCCCTGACAATGATTTAGCAGTCGGTATACCTTGCATTGTCTTTAACTGTAACCTTCTTTCAAACACAGCTTCCATTTTTCACTTCTGAAGTGTCAAGCGCAAGGGCCGCGTGGAAAAATTGGACACCTCCATCCATGGCCTCCGCGTCCTGACAAAGGCAGGCGAGTATGTAGAATCAGGATGGAGGACAGCGCTGTATGTATCCATAACATTTAGCTGGTCACAGAGGATAACTGAGCCACCGCTGAAACATCACCACCTTTAATTTCTTTGGGGAGAATGGGATTCGGGTTCTGTTGCCAAGCCGTTTTTTTCCCCCTCTCCTTTTCTTTGCCCTTTTGTAATTTTACCACTTCAGGTCATGGCCTCCTGGCTGTTAACTAAGAACCAGGGTAATGTCAGCACGCAGGCTGGGGACAGGATGTGAGCATGCCCCCTGCTCGCTCTCTCTCTGGCAGCCAGCAACTGGCACAGAAATTCACCATCCATCTCTAGCACAACACTAATGATGCATCCTAAAACAGAGGAGACTTTGTGCTAAGACCCATTTGCAGGTAATTCTCAGCTGCTCCCTCAGCTCTGAAGCCTTACACTAGCAAAGTATGAAACCACAGAAAAAAAAGAGCCTCCAGTATCCCTTCAAGACATAGGCAATGCGTTTGATGTCCTCACAGCCCCAGTTCAAGCCTGTGGTTGTCTACTTTGAGCAATGCTTTGGAGTCTGATTTGAAACTGCTCCTTTTTTTAACCATTTTTTTCCCACACCACCTCCATTTTTAACTTTCTAGATCCATATATTGAATAATAAAAGTCTATCAAAGCAAACCTTATGCTAATGCCCCTTGATGATACTTTGAAGCTATTTTCCAACTGCTGATTGTGCTTGGCTGCTCTGGCTGTGAGAAAAAAAAAAACACTTTGGGAATGTTAACTTGATAAGCGACGTACTCCAGGAGACTTCTGTGATATTTTGCACATTTTTAACACGCGGAGGAGATGTATACAAGTTAGCCGTGTTGATGTCCTTAATTAACAAAACACAGCAGATTTTCTTTTCCTCTGAGAATATCTATAGGCAATAAAAAAAATCATAATTATTTACTGAGACTAAGATACAAAATAGTCCTTTGGTAAGTAAGTAATTCATTATGTTAGGAAATACAAAGCATCCTGAAGGAACAGCAAGCCCTAAGGACACTGAAATCAAAATCACCTGGTTTATAAAATGTGTTTTAATAATTATTCTACTGAATAATAATTCTACTGACACACTTGGAGGGAAATATGATATAGTATATGAAATTCCATTACAACAGCTTACATACACATGTTAATCATGACTATATATATATATATATATATATATATATATATATTAAAAACACCTGCTACAGACAGCCATAATGGACACAACATTTAATTCGTCACTATGAACATGTATAATCTGTTTAAAAAAAAAAAAAAAAAAACCTGACAGTCTAATAATGATACAGAAATTATTTCATAGGTGAAAGAACCAGTTCTGCCTCAGGTAGAACCTTCTACTACAGCAAATGTCAGTTTTTTTTTTAACTGTGCATGAGTAAAGATTTTGCAGGCAGATATAATATGTTTGCCTTTCAATTCAATTAGTTTACAAAAGACCTTGAAGAAATATTAAACTGGTGCAGTCCATTATAAAATGACATACTTTTACATTGCCATAAGCAGCAGTGACAAAGAGGAGAAGGAAAGTGTCATTTTTATTGCCTTGGTATGACAGACTGCACAGGGGGGGAAGAAAAAAAAACACATACACACACAGTCTACTAAAATCATCAGTCTGGATTGTATTTTATAGAAGGTTCCAAATGCATGAATAGACACGGCGCTAAAAAAGAAATAGTTCCACCAACGGTATTTACACACACACACACACACACACACACACACACACACACACACACACACACACACACANGCAATGAGGACCAACAATGCTTAGGTGCTGAAACAAACACAACATATCAAGAAACACACAGCATTATATCCTTGATAACATATTCTAATGGACACGGCAACCATTAATGGTCTCTTTTCCATAACCATGTGGTCTATCATTTCATCTAATTTGCCTAACAATAAAAGGGCCAATTAAAGCATAACTGCATTACTTTGTTAATAAAGCAGACAGATTGACTCTGGGGAGCACTTCATTGGTAGTTAATTATGCGCAATGGTAGTCCCAGATCCACTGAGCAAATGTGAAGCCATAAAAGCGTTATAGTCCTGACAATTCCCACTCATGGCCATACACACAGTAAAATCCGATGGTTGTGCATATTGCTAAGGCCAGAGAGACACTCACTGAAGAGAAATGGAGCACTCTGCAACTACGCAGCTACCTCAGAGAGTTGCAGCTTGTCCGTTTTTTGAGCCACAATGAACAAAGGAACAATAAAAGAACGGCATTCTTGCAATAGACGCTCTGTATGAAGGGGTCATTGTCAGGGCATGGCCAGACTGGTGCTGATACACTCTCAAACAATCCAAGACTTCATTTTCCCCATAAAAACAGGTCATAAATGCTAGGAATGCTCATTTTTAGTCAAACATAAGCTGTATTTGTGTTTTTCTCGATTGTTATAGTGGAACACTCGCCGCTGAGCCTGTCACTATGCTGAATGGTTTGACCCTGAGTGAGCCTGGCTGCACTTGCCATGTCGGTATCCTAATAAAGAGGCATAGAGTTGTGTGTGAATAAGGGCTTCTAGCAAGAACGTGACATTTTGTCAATACTATATTGGCATTCCACTTAACCTCTGAGACAGGAGGATCATTTTGTTGTTGCAGGCTAGTAAATGGCTTGTTTGTACTGCGGTTCTCTCCAGAAGACATCTGTATTATGTATATAATTAATGACTTTCGTCATATAAATTTACTGACTTTCAGCTCATGCTATTTTTCTTATTCTAGTAAGGAAAAGGAGAGATGAATACAAATGAGATTATCGCTAAATGAGATTAATGAAATGTTTACACTTGCTTACTCCTTTACTTAATATGCATATTAACGTGTGTTAATTACTATTAAAGAAACCATTAGGATTATCTTCTTTTCCCAAGTGTGATAAATGCAATAAAACCCATCATTTGATAAAGAATGCCATCAGCAACACAACAACTAACAGTAACGCTGGAGTGCTCTTGGTGCTTATGGCATGCTTCAACATATATCACTTTAGAATTTATCTATAGCGCTGTGCTCTTTTTTTATTTGAGGAAAAAAAGGTACAACAAATAGATATATTATTGCCAAGTCCCTGACCTCTCCAGTAATTCCGGCTGCTCTTCCTAGTTTAAAAAAATTGACATTGTTTTTTCTTTATAATTATACTGAATCAGTTGGCCATTACTAGCTTTCCCCAGCTGTACAATTCTAATAGGTTGTCAATGACTGTTATTCTTACACATTAAGATCGGTTACAACCCCGTGTCATGGCACACTGCTGGAGAGCCGTCTGTGATAAATGATGCTTGAAAAGCACTCAGATCAGTCACTGTTAAGAATCTGGCTTCAAGCGCACTGGGACAACTCCATTTTCAAGGGTTAATATGACATGCCCTCTTCCAAAACAACAGGAATTTAAGCATATCAGCCTGTCATTTGGAAACCTTGGGTCATTGGTGTGGTGATCGATGGGAGAGGTTGATGCTTATATGTTACAATGTCATATACATCTTTATGGAATTATTCTTCCTGCCCATTATTCAAGCACAGTGGGGACTTTGGCTCTCTCACCGTTCAGACAACAGAAACTGATACTGACAGCTAGGTATGGTCGAGTCGTCTGAGCAATCTGCTCTAATCAAACAGCATTAAATCAAAATGCATTACTGTCTTATTCAATAGAGGAAAACTCATATATACACTGAATATTATGCACTGATTTCAATTATTTATTTTTATTATTATTGTTAGCAGTAGTAGTATTAATAACGTATAATCAGTAATAATATTCTTCAATAATGAATAATTATATCGATGTCATTATTGAAAAATATTATTACTGATATATATACATACACACACACACACACACACACACACACACACACACACACACACACTGAATTTTGGCCACAAAGTCACTTCACTTCACTTTGTGTACAAAATAACTATTATTATTATTATTATTATTATTATTATTATTCCTGTTGTTGTGAGTATTAAATGCTACTACCACCACTACCACTACTAATAATAATACAGATATTGATGATGATCATTTTTCAGTATACACACATACACGGCTATCATGTCAGATATGTACACTGAAAATTATGCACAGCAATACATGTGCTCAAACTAACTCAAAAAAGTATGTGCACCTTATCCTGGGGAAACAAAGGCGAGTTAATATGTGACTTGTCAAGGCCTGTTGGGTTTGTTACTTTTCTCTTTACAGTAAACTTTCTTTTTATTACGTCTTCCGGTGAAAGCTAGGGGAATTGTGTCTATCCTCTCTGAAAAAGGAGAAATATTGTCTTTTAACAGCCACATAAAAGGAGAGATGCTGCAAGCCACTTCAGCACAGTGGAACAGCCTGCAGGGATTTAAACCGAGAGCAGCGGCTCGAGCAGATTCAACGCTGTCACACACGCAGCACAAAACTTCAAATGGTAGCAAATAGTTATTATTTTCACAAAATTAAGAATTTCTATTCTACCTATGAACAGTGGCGTTAAAATATTGAAAAAATACATTAAACATTACATTTCTGAAGACTTGGTGCATCTGTCTCCAGCTAATTGAGATGCTAGTAAGAATGTTAGGGCTCAGGAGAATAATTTGTCAGTGGAAAAACACAGAATGGTCCAATTTATTGCTTGCTGCAGGCTGAGATGTTTCAACAGTCTTTGATCAACCTTTTTAGGTCAGTATGATTTGAAACACAGAGAGAGGTTTCAGAAAAATGGAGAAAAAAGATTGTTTTTTTCCCCCCACAAAGAATGGAATAAGTATTTCTGTGGTTGTGCTCTGTTTGGTTGTACAGCATTTGATGAATTCTTTATAGATCTACAGGGGTTGAAATAGAGAAAATTCACCTATGCAGTTTATTTGGAATGATGCATAGGCAATTAGTAAAACATTCATGATAGAGCAACTGCAAGTCTAGCTGCCAAGCCATCACTCAGATCACATCAGATCAATGGACAAGTGCAGATTATTAATAGATTTTCCTCAAACAGAACAGTTCAAACAAGTTTGTAGTCAGAGTCAAAGTGGAGAAACATAAACGTTCTGATACATACCATTTTTGTCCAAAACCTTTGGGATTTTTTTTTCAGTGAATGCAAATCTATATTTAATTTCCTGATGAACCAATATTAAGAATATACTGCATGCAAACAATACTGGTCATTCTGCATACAGTATCCTTTTATAAAAGTTTAAAATATTCTGTTCAATGTGCCAGAATTATAGGTTCTATGCATTTAACCAGCATTTGTTTCATTAACAATTTCGAGGTTTAAGATAACCCAGATTTCTTCAGGTTTTTTTATTTATTATTATTAGACCAATTTTTTTAATGTTCTAAAACGTTTTAAAGGTTTTTGAAACTCCTACATAGATGCCTATATATTCTATATAGGTCTTCCTAGATGCTAAAATTTTAGACATATTTTGTCAGCTTTAACTGTCACCTTATAAAAATCACCCTAATGTGCACCGAGGGTTTATGAGGTGTAAGATGTAGTTCACTGATTTAAATTCTCTCTCCATATTCTGCCTGCTAGTGTCTGGCTAACCTTGACAGTGTTTGGAGCTGCAAGCATTCACAGGGCATGCAGGAGTCTACTCAACTCATGCCCTCAGCCCATTCATTATCCTACAGAATGATCCCAGGTCGCAGGGCCGGAAATTTTAATTACGTGGGCCGTAAATGGAGAAATTAAGTAGCACGTTTTAAAAATGCTGAATCGGTGGAAAGAAGGGTTTTTTTTTTTTTTTTTGGATGGCATTGCCAAAGAGGAAATGCTGCTGTGTCCCACTCTGTGCACACTCATTTCTTAAGAAAGAAGCCATACACATCTGAAATGCGTGCTATGGCAGCTGTCTTTTAGAGGCAACCACTGCCATTATTCTGTTTTATGAGCTTGGGTTAAAATACTACACACCACTCATGGTTTAACAACTAGTGTACGTCTCTCCAGCTTGTGCTTCATCTTAGCAGTAAAATGTGACTTTAGGTTTATACTCTAGGCTAGCCTGTAAATTAAAGAGAGATTCACCTTCACTTACATTTGGTGTCATGGCAGGAGAAATGAGTCAGAGCTGCAGTCCCTTGGTCCTCCGAGGCATCTGCAGATCAGAGATTCAGCCAGCTGCCCTGTGGGTAGTGGCCATAATTATTGAACATCAGGCATTAACTTGGCACATGCAGCTGGCTACTGATTTGGTGCAACTTGCCCTGTTTACCAGCTAATTTTAATTAACACGCTCCATTAGAGAGTTGTGCTGTTTGTCCTGCTAGCAGTGCTGGGCTCAGGTCCATTACAGTCTTGGTTCAGTAATTAGTTAAAAAAATAAGCACAGCTTAATACAATAGAGTGTGGCATTGTAATTTAAATAACAACAGAATGAACATGAATTGAACATGAATTCAATGAACACATTAAATATGCAGTAACCATAAAACATTCTGTAAAAGTAAAGACTTTTTATAAACACACATATACAATCTATTTGTAATATAATAAACTATGATGGAAAATAATATTGTGGGAGGGAGCACAGTGGTTTAGTGGTTAGCCACTACTCCAGTTTCCTCCCCCAGTCCATAGACATGCGCTGTAGGCTGATTGGCATTTCTAAACTGTCCCTGTGTAGGATAAGCAGTACGGAAAATGGATGGACGAATGGATAGAACATTGTGGGGACAGAACATAATGATTAATCTCTTCAAACACATTTTCCTGTAATGCTGTTCTATGACGTAACTGTGATGAGAAAAACATGGAGTGGGAAAAGCAAGCATGGATGGATGGATACCTGCATTACAGCCCACTGTAGCATCACTAGAAGGAGAATGTACAAAAAGTCAACCAGGACTGTCAACGTGAGCCAGAAAAGTCTATTTCTCAACTAGAAGGTGTGAAACCATAGAGGCATCTATGGTTCTGCATGAATTAGGCAGAAAGCTAGAAGGTGGCCATACATTTGAGATTTGCCATCCTCAGGAACTATGGAAGACTACTATGGAAGCTCTACAGCTCCCAATACTCAAAGATGTAGTGAGTAAGCAGCACATAAGGCATTCAGTCACACTACATTGAAAGCATGAACAGCAACTGTGTTGGTACATAAAAACTTACAGAAGATTAACGTAAATACCCTACTGGAGCACATGCGATACAAATACTAACCACTCTGGCCACTTGAACCTAGGAATAGAAAAAGCATGCTTACACTAAACTTGAGCTTATTATCAAATTGAGCAGATTATCAAACCACAGGGGAAATTTTTACCCCCTGTTTGAAGCCTAATACTAAAATGCCTGTCCCATGGAGTGAAGCCTAACACCAAAACAGCCAACCCCCTCCCCATAACCCCCCCCCCTCCTCCCCTCTGGGCCCTTGTCCAGTCAGGGAAGACTAAGGAGTTCACTCTGGTGATGAAGATGGACGAAGGCAAGTGAATGAAAGACGACCTCATCCTTATGTTAGAGTCATAAGCACACTAACAGAATGTGAAGGGCTCTGTCCCCTGAGCTAACCATAGAGGGAAATAAAAGTGTTCAGTCAGGGCAGCTCGGCTGTAAGTCACAGGGGTAATGATGTTGGGCTGTAGGCAGGGTTAGAGCGATGGCTGCAGCAGGCCCCCTGAAGCTGTCAAAACATAGACATACACACACACACTGATATATGAGGCTCACAGGTCAGTGACATTAGTGCCACAACATTCAGTACACATTATAATCCAGCTAAACACAGGTGGCAGAGCATCACTTTTGTCATGGGCCAATGCAAGATCCTTGAGTTACACAATATGAAGATGGTAAATAGAAATCAATCTCGGGACTAAGGGAGTGTTATAAAATGATAGTCAACAAAATACATTTATGTGATCTAAAGTACCTTCAACTTGTAACGCAGAGTAAATTTAAAGGCAATTAAGAAAATAAAAAATAACCAGTTTCCCTCTCTCCCTCTCACATGCATGCACACACACACACACGCGCACACGCACACACACACGCACACACACACGCACACGCGCATGCACATACGCACACACACACACACACAGGAAGCAGAGAGAGCACTTGCGCCACTCAACTATTTTGTAGCATGATAATTAACCAATTCACTATGCACAGTCAATTCTCAAAGGTGTCTTTGAACTAATTGTTCTCATTGACTCAATTAATTATTTGTTTGCTGGTTTAATTATTTTCTGATCTTGGAAAAAAAAGGAAATTAAAAGAAGAGGCCAGTGACTAGGAAAAAAAATATAGAAAAATTGAACTAAAGGTGTATGATGAGTTTAACATTGCATACCTTTAATACATTTACACTAGTTAAAGCCTGCTATAGCCAAAACAAAACAACAACAACAACAACAACAACAAACTATAGGTAGCTTGACTTATTTCAAAACGGGATCAAAAGAGATGTAGTTTGAAATGCCAATTAAACAAATTTAACAAGTGAATAATTGTGCTAAATAGTATTTTTTCTAGACTTTAAATTAAAACTCTGAGTTTTAAAGTGGCCCTGTATGGAGCAGTCACTCTGGGCAGTGGTGGCTCAGTGGTTAAAGCCTCTGGGTTACTGATCAGAAGGCCACTGCCAGTGTTGGGCCATTGAACAAGGCCCTTAAATACATCTCCTCAATATCAAGGCTGACCCTGCAATCTCACCCCAACTTCCTAACAAGCTGGGATATGCTAAGAAAATAATTTCACCCTACTGTAACATACATGTGACAAATAAAGACGACTTCTTCTTCTTCCTCTTCTTCTATTAAAGGTGTAGCACTAAAATGTATACCGTGTATAAAATGCTCACAGGGAATGCTGAAGCCTTGTTGTCCTAAACTGTGAGCTTCAACCTAGAATTTACACTGATACAAAGCTAGAAACACTGAATCATCTGAAATGAATATGAATATAAATATGAGTCTGACACCAAATGTGTATGTGCTATTATGGCAAAACACATAGAAAAATGTTCTGCATTAGAGGACTATTCCTGTGACTCTTTGGAACCGTGTATAAATAAAGTCCATACTATACTGTATAAATGATCGTATTCATTTTATAACTTGAAGAGCTGTAAGAGTGAAGTGTGCTGAATTTCACCCAAAGTGAAATTTAGTGCTCCAAGTTAATTTAGCCTTCTACCAGGAAGTCCTCTCCTCTGGCATAAAATTTCATCTCTCCTTCTGGCCAGTGCCAACGTCCTGCCCTGAACTTGTACAAGACCAGCTGAGGCATTAAATTCTGACTGGCCTGTGGCATCCATCCAAAGCTCCCGCAACAAAAAGCCAATATTCCTTTTCTAAGTGCCAGACCTGTCTAACCCTTGTAACAACTGCCATATTGAAAATAAATAAATAAATAAATAAATAGCCAAGGCTGGGATCAGACACAAGTGTGAGCGTGGCAAGAATTCTGAGGATCGTCTCTAACAGCTGGACCTCTTTCCTTATGACTCCCCCTATTATTTATCACACTGCTTTAAATGTTTTGCTCATTTGTTTCTGTTAAATATTTCATCCTTCCTTAAATATTCATTTACCATCTTTTACATTTTTTACCAGGTTCTTTTCCCCTCTCTCTCTCTCTTTCCATGGTTTCCTTTTTTTGGCTTCACAAGCACACATCATTATTCATGGGCACCCAGAAACGGATTGCATAAAACATGCACATGGATTCCTTCTCGCCTTTTCTCATTAAGAGATATACTTCAAGTAGCCTAAACACTTCCCAATGCTCCACTTGTGGAAATTGGATATTCTCTTAGCTGTACAGGTTCACAAATGGTTTACATTCAAAAAGAAAAGGGGAAAAAAAAAGAAACTGTGTTCCATTTCAATCCTTTTTATCCTCAGTGCGCATTTCATACAAACACATTAAAGGCTAAATGATGTATTTCTAAAACACTAAACCTTTAGTTGTAAACATTTAGGCATTAATTCTTTAAAAGCTAAACTACTGGGTTTCTTGCCCTGAGTGGTTCATGATGTCAGTTGAAACTGGGAAAACTGTTTGCTTAATAGCTTCCTTGTTATGTCCTCATTAATTAGTCACTCACTTCATCTCACTCTACTCCAGATAACAATAAGATCAAACATTTCAGCACTCGATTCTGGGAACATATATATCATTAGCTGGCTCTGATGCAGTTCTATAGTCAGGTGAATCAACTCTCCTGGCACATACACACTTTAATTTTGCCGCTGCAAATGTTTGAGAAGAGGCTGCTTGGTGCGTAGAAGAAGAAAAACACACATTTTACTGTGTAGTCTAAATTATACTACAGAAATACAATAACTGAAATCAACATTCAGATCAATCTGGAAATAGTGTAGGTTCAGTTTTTCATTTAAAAATATGTTGAGATTTTGGTTGTTGGGGGTGTGTGTAAAGACTTCTCACTAAATTCCCCATTGATCCACAAATAAAACTGAGAATATCACTGTTTGCTACATCTTCTTCAAAGCATGTTAGTGTTTCATTAAGTAAATTTGCTTTAGTTGATGAGAAAGACAAGGCCAACAACCAAGAGGCCAAAATAATTCTTCCAGTCTTGGAATGCACATAATAGCAAAACCCTAAACTTCAAAGTCTAAAGCTTTTATTTGTGAATAATACCAATAAGGACCCAATGCAAACATTACCATAGTGAGAGATAAAATAGTATTGTAAACTTTCAATTTTGTTGGATTAATGAGACCGCTTGATCAGACAGAGCAAATAGCAGTGTGTTAATTAGAGATTAGACCAAATGATCCTGTGCACACAGTTGAGGCATGGAGCAACCTTCTGATTTAGCAAAGAGCTACTGTTAAAGAGTCGCCAAGACAATAATACATCCATCTCTACAAAAAAAAAAAACAATCTCTCGAGCCTTTAAAATAATGGAATACTGGTACACAAAGGTGAATTGGAACAATGCAATGTAAAGTTACTATGATGGCCCCATAAGGAAAGAAAACTACACACATGCAGCCGCCAGAGCCGTGTGCACGTTTCTTTGTTCATCTGTCAAGAAATTAGTGAAAGCTTCCCGTAGTCCTTTCTCATTTGCATACACTAATTGCTAGTCCTCATCATGCAGCATGAACGAAGTTCATTTAATAATAAGACAAGAATAATAAATCATAAACTTAATCATGCAAAAAAAAAAACTCAAAAGATGATGGAATATTTGCAAAGAAATACTCACCTGTCTTCTTTACTATTCAGTTTGCTGAAAAGAAAAAAAAAAACTCTTCAGTTCAATTAGGAAAAGTTCAGTAATTTTTCCACAATTCATTTTTATCATTTTAATGACATCTTTAAAAGAAAATATGTAATGGGTTTAATACTCATACCTACCTTTCATGGCCATGTACTAACAGTAAAATAAAACTGTTGGACAGAAAGAGTGTTTCTTCACCCATGTTTGTCTAATTGTTTCTTGGTGTTTGGAGCAAGAGACAATGGTGTGTTAGATTCTCTGCACTTACGTAAGCATCATTGTTTTACTGAATTAAGCTGGATTGTTGTGATGTCAAGTCCATAATTCAATTACAGTTGTCCTTATTCTATTTCTGTGAGTTTTTTTTTAAATTATATATTCACATCAAAAAAGTATCCACATTACTACAGCCATCCAGTTGTTGGTAAAATTCACATTTTCTTATTTTGCAAAACTGGAAGAAAATAAATCTACAGCTACAAAACAAGGCACAGGTTTGTAAGCTACCTTCATTTGTTTTTCTTCATAAGTAAGTATGTATGCATGAGTCTCTTCCTAACATATAAAGCCTAGACTACTAATACTGAACCAGATGGAACCTAGGATGATGTATATGAACTTATTCAGACTAGGTCAGGATAGTCTGACTTACTTAGTGCACTGTTGCCATCTAGTGAACACTAAGTGATTTTTCTTCATTTGTGCTCAGTGTGAAATGTCCCCAGTGTGATGTTGTGCTGTACTAATATAGAGCCGGCAGGGACACTACCAACAAAGTGTTGACTAAGTTAATAAAAAGCAGCTTTACTGGTTGTAATGTTGTTTACATGGTGGGAAACCATAACACCAAGACATGACAATTCTGTGTCCTCATTAAACTAGTTTATATGCCTGCTGTAAAAGCCAGTGAAGTCCAGCCAGCTACCAACTGCCAAATCCCAGGCCGCACTGGCCACACTGGTCAAACTGGTAGGCCATGTCTGGCAGCTGCTGAGTACTAGTAGAAACTGAACTGTTTCTTTATTGCCATTACTAATGCAACATCACAGACAGGGGTTTTATTATTATCGCTACTTGTTACTGATCAAGTAATACGGAAGCTGAAAACAACTTACCTGCTGGTACAGATGGTCTGCCAGTTTGAGCAGTTTGGCCTGTGTTTTGGTCAGATGAGACTGGATTTTTGAGCAGGAATAGGGCAGTTAAAGTGCTTTTTTTTTTTTTTTTTGCTTTTGAACTTTTATTTCCCTTCCAACTTCATTATACAAACTTTCCACTTTTCCAAAGCGTTTCCAACTTTCCACTAGTAAACGAGTTACAGAACTGAATCTCAGATATCCTGGCTTTGTGTTAAAACTAGAAGATTTAAAAGGATAATCTACGTTCAGTTGTAGACCGAGATACACGCTGGAAAGACGCAACGGACGATGGCTAAGACGCAATCCATCTCAAAATATCTTATCAAAGTATTTTATTAGCTTTGATTAGCAGACATGGTCTGTGCGAGCAATACTGCCACCTGCTGATGAAACTGAACGTTTAAACCTGGGATGTGTCCCAATCCCCGCAATTATCCGGGGAAGTGCACTCATTACGCGGCCCTGCGTGCTCCGCTCCTCCTGCGTCCGCCGGGGACTTCCGGGAACCAAGCGTCCGTATCACCTGTCCTATTATCCATTAACCTGTAACATTAAGCCTGTTACCTAGGCCATTTAAAAAAACAAAACAAAAAAAAAACAAACCCTAACAAGCCTCCATACACCCGCGAATTCCTGATCCTAATGTTTCCACCAGTCCGCAGGTTCCCAGCCCTGTCCTGCACATTTTAGTGTTGTTCCTGCTTTCACCACTTCAGCTCAGGGCTGGTAATTAGCTGATTATTTGAATCAGGTCTGCTGGGAGCAGAGAAATCACACAAATTGGCAGTTTTGTGTGAAAACCGTGCTTACGTTTTGTTTTGTGCGTAAACCGTGCGTACGCACGTTGCTATGCATTGAATGGGATTTATCAAGTTCTGCGTGTGTGTGAGGATGTGTGTATATTTCCGCACACTGCTGACCATGCGTATGCCAGAACACCTCCCTAGTGATAGAAAAGTGTAAGGGGTAAGCTGGCTATGCCGAGCTTCTGTAGCACACCCAGTGTAGTTTTAGGTGATCTCTATTCTAGGGCTTTTAGCTACGGATGCATTTCAAAGAGAAATTGGAGATGGTGGCATTTCCCAACTAACATCATCTGCAAGTCCACTTTACTCTTTTATCTCCTTTACTTGGAAGTGAGTTTCCTCTCTTGTTTCCTTAAACCCCAACATGTGCAGGCAGCTAGGAAAAGTATCATTATTCCAAGTGCATTTTTGCAAAATATATTGAGGAAAAAAATATGGAGAATTAAAAGGCCCTATTGTACCGAGGTGATCCTGGACAGGAAGCACATCATGGAGGGAAAGTGCTATTTTTTTTTTAATTCAAAGTGTCTCAGCGACTCTTAGCCAGACATTTCTCACACACCAGGGCCAGATTTAGCCTATCTTGATTGTGGTGCACTCAAAATGCTTGCCAATAAAATATGATATTTGCACCATAATGAAGAGCTGCAGGCTTCCTACTGCATGATTTGTTTACATTTAACTTTGCTGTTCCTTTGTGCACAGTCATCCACAAAGGGCAGTGGGATAGTGTTCCCGCAGCTCAATACTATCCTGTAGACATGTCCGATTTATTTATTTAATTTCTTTGTTTACTTGCTCACTTATTTATTCTGGTCATGTATACCTAAGCTAGGAGCACCAGACTCATGTTCTGCCAGGGCCACGCATATTTTGACACTCTGAAAGGCTGTTAAATTTATTTATTTATTTATTTATTTATTTATTTATTTAATATATTATTGTACATATTCTATTGAATATCTAAAAATAATATCAATAACCTAGGCTTTGTAATTAGAGTAGGATTTCTCTAGGAAAAAAGAAGAACTAACAGGAACTATTTAGGTGTATTTAGGTGATAACAGTTACTATACTGTTTAAAATGTTTTTTTTTTTTGTTTTTTTTAATGAATGCTTTCCTTTGTTTAATCACATATTATTGGCTACTAGCTGCCATGGTGAGAAACAGGATTAAACAATTGGGATCATGCATTTTTTCCTCATTTCTTTTTGAAAGCTTGGTTGGGGCAGGGGTTGAATCTGAGAGGCTATAGCCAAACTCAGCAACCCCCTGAACCTGGCATTGTCACACACCAGTGTACCCTCCCTGATAAAGCAAGAGGTTGTCACATTTAAGTAAATGCTTCATATAATATAAGTTTACTAAATGACTCAAATCAACGAAAGTATGGTTTTGCACATGTTGTCTACCGTGGCTCCCTGAACTTTAGTTATGAAGGTATAGTGAAGTCACACTGATTATAATCAACCTTGAATTATAACCTATTTATCTTATTTTTTTTTTATCAAAAGCACATGATAACTCTCTAAATCCTCATACATACAGTCAGCTCAAGATTTATTAGCACCCTTGATAAAGATGGGTACTACTATTGCATCGCACTTCTAGGGTTATGGGTTCGATTCCTGCCCCATTCTGTGTGTGTGGAGTTTGCATGTTCTCCCTGTGCTTCAGGATTTCCTCCAGGTACTCTGGTTTCCTCCCCAAGTCCAAATTGTCGTTTGTGTGTGTGTGTGTGTGTGTGTGTGTCTGTGTGTGAGAGAGAGAGAGATTGTGCCCTGCGATGGGTTGGCCCCTGCCTTGTGCCCCAAGTCCCCTGGGATAGACTCCAGGTGACCCTGCGACCCTGTGTAGGATAAGTGGTAGAGAAAATGGATGGACTTTTGGTGCAAAGTGCAAATCTGTTTTTACCAAAATCATACACCAATAATTTTCACATTACATTTAGTAGTTTGATGGCCCCTCCCTTTACCAGCATAACTGTCCATTTGAGATGTGAGATGAAGCTAATTAACCACAAAATCATTCTTCCATAACCTGTTTACCCATTTTTTCCCCAAGGGTGCCATTAATTTTGGAGCTGACTATAATATTTGCAAATCTTGGACAATTTAACCCAGGGATTATCACTGTTTCACTCTCGAAACGTGAATTAGCGTTTATTGCTATTTTTTCTTTTTTCTTTTATTTCTCTTTTTTTGTTTATTGCTCAATAGAGGTGCTTTAGTGAGACAGTGCGTTGCTTGGTCAGCGCAGGGACTTTTATGTTGGAGTAAATCCCGCACACTTTTGTTGTGGTTCCTTTTAGTTTCGTTGTCGAGCTTTAGGAAGAGTCGCCGCTAATCATGCTATAGAGAGAGTGTCAGTGGGGCTCTTGTTCCGTCCAGCAGTGAACAATGTCGTAAAGATAAGAGCTGATTTGTGGAATCTGGGTGATATTTTGGCCGCATGGGTCTCGGAGAGCTTGCTGTTCAGTGTGCTGTAAGTGTCAGTTCCTGTCCGTCAGCAGTCCAGCTGAGAGCTAGCTGATTAGCTGAAGCAGCGTCAACACTTCTGCAGCAGGAAGGAAGGGACGGAGAAGTAGCTCAACAAAGCCGGCCACTGGACTTTGACTAAAAACGGAGTGTTTCTCATATTATACGACAGTTAAACATGTCGGCTGCTTATTCTGAGTGAGTTAATAGTAAATGTTTACTGGTGAATTCAGTGTTCTGGTTAGTTAGTTAGCTGGTAGGCCGAGCTGAAGAATTCTTTCCAACCTGACTCTGATTAGCTAGGCTAGGCTAGGCTAGGTTAAGCTAGCTGGTCACACTGGCTTGTTTTGGTCGGGGTGCTGGTGGAGCTTCCTGCACTTCAGCTCTTCACGTTTTTCTTATTTAAATCGACTGTCCAGCTCGCTCATGGCTACAGATGCGCCCGAGAGTGAAGGCAGCTTGAACCAGACTGACAGTAATAACAGAGTGATTAAGAAGAGCGGCGGTGAAGCAGACACACCCAGAATCAGTGCGACGCTGGAAAACAAGTCAGGTCGCGTCGCTGAACAAGGAAGCGATGAGCACACACTGACAGCAGACTGCACACCCACACAGGCCATGACTTCTGCAGATAATCGGGATCCACCTGACCTGGCCAGTCCGAGAAAACCAGAAGGAGTGCAAGAGGAAGGTTCACATAAAGAGCAAAGTGAGGAGTCGAGGCTTGCACACAGCAGCGCGCCGGTGAAGCTTCCGCACGCGCACTCTGCACTGGAGCATAATGGCAGGTAAGAGACTCAGTCCTCTCATCCACATGTTCCACCTCCAGCCTCTTTCCAGGCTGAAACCCCTTGGTGATGAGAGAGGTCACACCAGAATGACCAGACTGGTTTGAGCTGACGGGAAGTCTACAGTAACTCAAATAAGCACTCTATATAACTGTGGTGAGCAGAAAAGCATCTCAGCATGCACAGCACATCGAACCCTGAGGTGGATGAGCTACAACAGCAGAAGAGCATGTCAGGATCTACTGCTGTCAGCCAAGAACAAGAATCTGAGGCTGTCATCGCAAACTCACCCAAACTGGAGAGTTGAAGACTGGAAAAGACTGATCTTTTTTTCCCTAATCTTCAGCTATCCAGTTTGGGTGTGCCTCTGCCCATATTAGCCTCAAATTATTGTTCTGTGCAATAATCAGGATGGCAAAATAATTTTCTTCTAAATAAAAATCCTTCTTTACAATCAGACTTTACATAGTCACATGCATATTTTTTATGATGAAAAATAAAACCATTAAACCTACGGATGTGCAATTTGGCACTTTTGACAGTGGCAAGCAAACAGCAGAGCAACATTAGAATAAGCTCAAAGCTTTTTATTCAGTATTCACAAAATTTGAAAGTATTAACAAGGAGCAAAAGGATAATTAAGCATTCTAACGTCTAAAGGATACTAACGTCCACTTAGTGACTTGCTAGTGCGAGTCGTAAACACGTGTTCCCACCCCAGGTCCTGGAGTACAGTGTGTCCTGCACATTTTAGTGTTTTCCCTGCTCTGACACACCCCCTTCAACTCAGGAAGGGCTATTAATTAGCTGACTAGTTGAATCAGATGTGTTAAAGCAAGGAAAATGCTAAAATGTGCAGGACAGGGTGCTCTAGAGAACCTGTGCTCTAGAGAAAGGTACCATGATATAATATATTGTGAACATAATATAGTGTATGTAAACAATAATTTTCTAAAAGGATCAAGCATCACCCTGTAGATACAGAGCATAGCAATATCAAGAAGTCAGCCTGTGAAGTATAGGAGGTTTTCTATTATTAGCATATTGTCTGAAGGGTCCCCGGAGGACTAGTGGTTAGGCCTCAGCGCTCTCACCGCCGCTAACATCAACTAGCATCAGGCTTGAAGCTTACTGCACACTTCCATCCAGAATGCATTTTACTTTCTCCCTTCTTTTAGGTTCATGTCTAATGTTAAGCATTATGACATCTGTCTTTTCTTCAGTAGATGTAAAGTAGGAAGTCAGGGATCCAGTCTGACAAACAAATAGTGAAGTTGTTGCTTGCGTCTGCTTAGCCACATTTCTCTGAGAAGATAAGGGAAAATATAGACTTATCAATAGTATATGAGCTTAAAAGTGGTGTCTTGTTAACGGTTTGTTAATTAGCTTTGTTTGAAACTACTAGGAATGACAGTGTGCGTGGTGATGAACATGGATGGGATGTAATTAGCTGTGATACAGTGAGCCAGTGTTTATGTTCGTCCATCCTCACATCTGTGGGCCACCTTTTAAATGGATAATCAGTTATATGAATTTTATTATTATTATTTTTGTGCTTTACATAATAATGTTTTGGGTAAGTTTAATCATGCTTTGCAACTGTAACAAATTAAAAGTAGACATTTACTGCACTCATTTCATACTTAAATAAGACATTTGAGGTTTTGGATATCTAGATCGTCTATCTCTAGGCTGGGATTTAGTAGGCGGCAGGCCCAGATTCTTTTCTTATTGTTCAAGTTGTGTGTGAATACTAAACACTGATAATGGAAGTGTGATTATTTATATATATATATATATTTTTATGTTCTCTCTGTACAATTATGTTTTCAGCATTCCTTGTTATTATATTATGTTTTCGTTTGTCAAAATGATATCGAAATTTCTTTTGTGGCATTGACCAGTCATGCACGCAGAATACACAGCATTAAC
The DNA here is from genome assembly GCA_037577455.1 of Pangasius macronema. NCBI lineage: Eukaryota > Metazoa > Chordata > Actinopteri > Siluriformes > Pangasiidae > Pangasius > Pangasius macronema. The sequence continues at coordinate 13,867,685 of CM074953.1, read as the reverse complement.
AATTCCCTTAAACCAATGAATGCATTTTAGCATTTAATGAAAGCAGAAATGAAAACATTAGTTTTTTCATCATTCTCCTCACCATTAAGCAATGCTCCGATTTAAATTTCCTTCACTATATAGTAGCAGATCACACCTCCAGTTAACGTACACGTAAACCAGTTTGTAGTGTACAGTGCTGACAAAAGAGCATCCTACAAATAGCCTACTGCAACTGCTTTAATCCCAAACAGCAAAACTTCCAAATATGTTAATCCTCTGCTGCAAATCCAACACACTGCAGAAATCTGTCACCATGTAGAAAGATTTCCCCTGACAGTCCTTTCGTCAATAAAGTGAAAGTCGAGATTCTCTCTATCTTTTATTCAGCAGTTATTTTCATGAAGTTCTCTGCAGGTTTGTATTGTTCTTTGGTAGGCACTGTGTACTGTACAGACGCCAAAGCTTGTGTGGATGCTAGCATTTGCCTGCGTGTAGCTAAGTAATTTTCGGATGACATAGGCAGTAATGCAGAGTCTGAGTCTCTAAAATCCAAAAGGCGTCCTGGGAAGCGGTAAACCTGCTCGACTCCAGAGACAGGTTCAGGATGACTGTGAGATGATTGAGGTGGAGACGCAGCAGTGAGTCACATTGAGGCTCAGCAAGCCTAGTTTTGTTGCGAGTGAATCGCATGCTAAACCACAGAAGTTGACGGCAACAAAAGCTCTGGCTCAAAGGCAAGCAAGCTGTCTGTCAAAGCCAAAGCGCCTAAGTGATTGTATCTTTTATATTTTAGTTTTGAGCGTCAGGAATCAGTCAGCACCACAGAGGCTCGATTACGAATGGAAGGAATGGAATTCAAAGAGGAGTGGCAAGACGAAGACTTCCCCAGGTAATTAAGTGCTAAATGTTAAATGACAGTGCATTTAGATTAATTTCTTTTTTACAAAGACTGTACAGTGAATTTTGTTCAGTGTTTTAATGGACGTTTCGCTATATTTGAGGTATCAGAACCTTCTCTTTGGCTTCCCTAGTGCAATACTAAGTAGCAGTGTGTGTGTCCTCTCTATGGAGCCATATCTATTAACACACATTTTACATCCCAGTTGAAAATTTACAAGTTTTTTTTTCCTCACTAAAATTGAAGACCACTACCAGAAGAAGGGGAGATTCACCTTGATGATGAACATCTCTTCACACACACATCTGGGGAGGAAGATTCTGGTATGGACCATAGATATACTGGCAGAATTTTTTTGGGGCAATCTTTTAAATGAGGTGTAGAAATATTTTTGTTTGGTAGATGCTTGGCTTTGAAGTTAGAGATGGTGCAAAAATAACCTACCATAGACATAAATATCAAGATTGCAAAATTTAAGAAACTGTAATGTACCACTTTAGCGAAATAACAGCGAAATTACCACCAGCTGAGCCAGTAAAGGACAGACCACTTGTACACCATGTAATGTACCTTGGTTCTTCAGGTTGAATGTCAGGGGGGCCGTGTATCCCTTTCCCCACTGAACCTGGATACACACTGCTCTGCTTTGCTAGGAATGGATAACAGTCCAAATTAGCAAGCACTCTTCTGATTAGCATTGCCTAAACAACAAAAAGCATAAGAAGACAGGAAACAGCTAGGCAGTTTGTTGCTTTTGTGGCTAGCATTTTTCCTAAAGCTGTACTAGAGCATGCAAGTCCAGAAGTATTTAAGTCTGTAAGTATTTTTTTTAGTCCCACAAAATGTGACATTTCTAGCTAAATGTTCATAAACAGGTGTGTATATGTAACAGGCCTTATATAATAAAAATAATAAATGCACATACCCATACCCTAATGCATGGCCTGACACTTTCTACATTGTAAAATTATACTCTGTATTTCTGCGTGAGTGGCTAGCCTCTGTCTGCTGCATATTGTCTTGGAAATTGATTCTGATACTAAGGGCTTGAACAGAACAAGTAACTATGCTATGTATAGAATAATAGTCAAGCTAATATGTAAATATTTTAATGTATACATAACCTTCTAAGCAATTATTAAATGTTTTGGATCTTCACCTTGTAAAGTTAAGGATTTGGTCTTGTACGAGACAAGTATCTATGGGAGGTTATTTTTGCACCACCATAAACCAACCATTTGACTAAAACACCATGAAACCTTAAAAATGTATCCTTTTAAGGTGTAATATTAAGTATCCTTATTGCTTATCCTCATTACTCCTTGTAAACTATTCTGTAGCTCCGAGCAATGGCAAGAGCACAAAGAGGAGACTGTTGGCCCCGGATATCAGTCTGAACCTCGATCGCAGTGAGGGCTCTGTGCTTTCTGATGAGCTGGATGAAAGCACAGAGTTAGACTTGGACGGCATGGACACCCCGTCAGACAACAGCAACGAATTTGAATGGGAAGGTAAGAGTGGAGGGAGAAACATTGTGTTTGATAGCTTCTCAGGTCTGCTGTATCTTAAGGTTCCCTTTTTTAGTCCTAACGCCAGATAAATAGAGTTCCTGACACTAGCTATAGGTATCTCTCGAAGCTCTTAGGTATTCCTGCAGGACTCCTTAAGACCTGCAACCTTTTTCAAGTGGTCTCTCATCAGGAAGGAGTCCAAGAAGCCCTTATATATTACCTTATGGTTAAATAGTGTTCTTGTTTTGTGTTTCCACTCTGCTGCCATCTTCTCACTGTCCTGGATGGATTGTTTCCTCCTAGTGGTTGGGAGTAGGCCTCTGGCCTGCCCTCTGTGGTAAGGTTGCCTGGGTGACTATTCATGCCAAATCCATACCGAGTTGATTTTGCACATTCCTCTTAATTGGTTATTCATTATTTTAAATTTCACTTATTTATTTATTTATTTNAACTTTTACACATGCCTGTTGAATAATTCAGCACTGTCAGTGATTCCTAATCCATTCAATGGTCCACTGGTGATTTTTTTTTTTTTTCCCCATTTTATTATCATAATGTATCATTGTTGCATGGTTCTAAATCAGTATCTGTGAATCACCCAGTAAAATTCAATGAATATTAAGATTGCAAGTTCATAGTAAAAGTTACCTTATGATCTGTCTGTTTTTTTTTTGAAGAGAAAATATGGAAAATTCAATTTTGTGGAACATTCTTTAAAGCAAAGTCTGTCATTGCAGTTATCAAACTAATTTTATTTAAGGTATCAGTAGTTTCACACGAGTTTTAGTTTGTTCCTTGAAGCAGAGGCTTACATTAAGGATTATAGCATTTCTTCTGAAACACTTCTGAAGTGCTGTTCATCAGTTGATTGTTTTGATTGATTCCCTTTTGATTTGGTGTTAAAAACTGTCTTGGTTTGACGAGTGGTTTCTCTGAAGCTTTTGTGATTTTCATCAGGTAGCTGATGTTTGAGCAAATTAAGTCTTTCTCAGACGAATGTTGTAAGCAAAATGTGAGGCTTACAGCAAGTAGGTACAAAGGGTTTTCCCCCTTAGTACATATCATTGATAGACTTGATATAATGGATGCTATTTTCATCTGCTTGGCTTCCTAGCATAGTAATCCTCAATGTGGTCGGAATTCGAGTTTTGCATTAGGGTGTTCCTTTATTTGAAGAGCACAAGAGCAGCAGTGATTTATGAAAATGTAGACACTACAGGAGAAAACAAACACACAGATGTTTATCTCTGACTCTTTATCCTGCCTTTCAGATGATCTACCAAAACCCAAAAGCACTGACATGCTGCAGAAAGGTGTGGAATCAGTGACCGAATATTCAGCCTATGACGAGCGCGAGGATGGCCGACGCTGGAGAATCTTCCGTATTGGGGAGCAGGAGCACCGGGTCGATATGAGGGCCATTGAGCCCTACAAAAGAGTCATCAGCCATGGAGGTCAGTAATAAAACCTGGCTCAAAAAATACTGTTGAGGGTAATTGAATTCAGTTATCAATTTTCTATGTCCTTTCTGCCCTTACAACTGCACTCAATGAGCACTTTATTAGAGACACTCACTCCTCAATTCTTCGTGGCATGGATTCCACAAGATGTTGGAAACATTCCTTTGAGATTCTGGTCCATGTTCACATGATTCCATCAATACCTACCGATTTTTCAGGTGCACTTTCATCCTATGACTCTCCTATTTTATCACATCCCAAAAGTGTTCTATTGGATTCAGATCTGGTGACTGGGAAGGCCATTGAAGAACACTGAACTCATTGTAATGTTCATGAAACCAGTTGGAGATTACTTTTGCGTTTGCTTTGTGACACGATGCATTGTCATCCTGGAAGTAGCCATTAGAAGATGGGTAAATTGTGGCCATGAGTCAGCAACTATACTCAAATAGGCTGTGGCAAACAAGCGATGATTGATTTAACAGAATTAACAGGCCTAAAGTGTGCCAAGAAAGCATTCCTCACACCATTACACCACCTCCACCAGCCTGGACTGTTGAAAAAAAGGCAAATTGGGTGCATGGATTCATGCTGTTGGCACCAAATTCTGACCCTACCATCTGTGCCTCAGCAGAAACCGAGATTCATCAGACCAGGCTAAGTCTTTCCAATCTTGAACTGTTCAGTTTTGGTGAGCCCACTGCAGCCTCAGCTTTCTGTTCTTAGCTGACAGAAATGGAACCCACCATGGTCTTCTGCTGCTGTAGCCCATTCACCTCAAGGTTTGACGTGTTGTGCATTCTGACATGCTTTTCTGCTCACCGCAATTGTACAGAGTGGTTATCTGAGTTAGTTATTGTAGCCTAGTCAGCTCTAGCCAATCTGGCCATTTTCCGTTGACCTCTCTCATCAACAAGGTGTTTCCATCCACAGAACTGCCCCTCACTGGATGTTTTTTCTTTATTGCACCACTCTGAGTAAACTCTAGAGACTATTGTGTGTGAAAATCCCAGGAGATCAGCAGTTATGTTGATGTGAGCATTACCCAAAGCTGCTGGCCCGCATTTGCGTGATTTTTATGCATTGCCCTCCTGCCACACAATTGGCACGATTGAATTCAATACATGCCCTTGGTTCATGATTAATAGTTGCACGCAATTTTAACAGAACAATACGTTAAGCACTTTATTAGGAACACATGTACACCTACTCATTGATACAATTACGTGCAACTATTAGTCATGAACCAAGGGCATGTATTGAATTGGTGAGTGAAACGGCATTAGTTGGCTTATGTTGCTGTAATGATAATTTATTCTGTGGTAAGTATTGTTTGCAGCTATATTCAAACATGGCTCCCACTTTTATAGGTTACTATGGAGATGGACTGAATGCTATTATCGTCTTTGCGGTTTGCTTCATGCCTGAGAGCAATCAACCAAACTACAGATACATCATGGACAATCTTTTCAAGTGAGTTCACTCTAGTTTTTTGGTGAAACATTTGCCATCTAAAGGCAGCTAGCTTCCATGCGTTCTTCAGTATATTTGAAGCATTCTAGTAACAGTTTGGTCACAGAAATGCCAAGAACTTAAAAATATTGATCTTTTTGGAATCAGGTATGTAATAGGCACTCTGGAGCTGCTGGTGGCTGAGAACTACATGATCGTGTACCTGAATGGTGCCACCTCGCGCCGATTCTACGGGTCACACCCGACCGACTCCTTTACGATAGTTGTCTATCTGGCCTCCACTCAAGACGTTTACCTAAGACTCTGGGTCTTGACATATTTTAAAAGGATTTAAAAATGTAAAAAAGAAATGTCCTAGCAATGCGTAGCAAAGATGTCGATTATTTTTTGTGCAGAGGACGCACTAATAATGCTGCTATGATCTGCAATTTTTTTTTTGTATCTCAAATGGTTGTCCTCACAATTTCAATTTATAAAAGTTACACATTAAAAAGATAATACACAAGACACAAAACAACTATAAACGGAATAAGTACGAATATCTAATAGGAAGAATCTGAAGTCTTTGATTATTGTCCATCCCTCTTGGTTCATTCGCACACTCCTGACCATCACAAAACCTTTTATAAGGTCAGTCCTAATTCTTTGCACGTCACTGTATTACTTATTACAAAACTTGATTTACCTAATCAGTCTTTTCACTTTGTCTCTTACTTTTCCAGCTCCAAATTTAGCCAAAAAATAAAGTATGTGTACAGTCTGGCAGACCTTGCTGAGCTTGTGCCAATGGAATATGTGTCAATACCAGAATGCATCAAGCAGTAAGTGAATTTCATAAGTTTTGCTTTTTTTGGGAATCAATTTAGTGATTCTTGTAGTTAGAGGGGCATTGATATGCATTTGAATATAACCTGGATGAATGGACAATTCTTCTCCGTATGTTCATTCATACCAAGAGCTTGCTGCAAAGTCAGAAAGTGTTTGAAGCAAGTGCTCAAGTGGGTTTTTATTGTCATTCCTCTATATAGCTTGTATACATTGGAACAGAATGTTGTTTCTCAGGACCATGGTGCAACACACAACAGTATGCAAGACTACATAGTCTTGCGTACTTTGTGGTATTTGCTATAAATACCGTTGTCATATCTTTCCCTGGATACTTCTTGCCAAGTTCCCACAAGATTAAAAACGACCAAGACTTACTGGTACAGTACTCCTCGGGTGGGTGAAATCCTGAGTGACCTTTCAACAAGTCCTCTACACCTGCGCAATCAGTTCTCTCTGAGACCTGACGTTAACCTTGTGGAACCTGGAGAGGGTGGAAAGTTAGTAGCACAAGTAGCATAACAAGTATAAGCATACATTAGTTAAAGGGTGGCATGCCCAGCCCGTAGACTGCCCTCAGTTCTAGCTCGTTGATGTGGTGTTACCTCACACGCTTACCTGTGCCACTGTGACCCCACATTTTCCCCAGCTGTTAAAGGATCTCTTTCCAGTGGGTCCCTGATCCCAAGAAGAACCCTTCCATGAGATAAGCCATGAGACTCTAGCAAGGTACAGCTCATGCCCCTCTTGCTGGGATGAGGATGTGTGTCTGCCTGTGGTGGTTGAAATTGAAATCAGCCACGTGCTGATAACCCACTTTTGGAAGATCCCTTTTTCCAACAGGCACAGGGGAACAATTTCCGGGACTAAGAGAAGTCTGCAGACCCACATAGCAGCCTTACTGGATTCATTCTGCAAGTGTGATAATGTTGGCCACATGTTGGAATGCCAGGGTGGCTATCATTCCAAATGACAGTAGTTTTACTGAGTGTTACAGGCCACACACTGTAATGTATATAGATGGATCATCTGAACCATGGTGGAGGCACATAAGTTGCCCAAATTGTCCTCATAGGATAACAGAGACAGATAGATACGACGGACGTATATAGAATTCTGGGGAACACTGTAATCTCTCTCCTCAAAAGGAAGACCTTCAGTTGGAATGCATGTCCTTGAAACAGTATAAATAGCTGTTAAGGTCGCAGTCAGAGCAGAGGATGCCTGAACCAGAGACTGCTTCCTTAACGTGGTCAAAGCTGAGGCAGTGCGTACAACATGTTCGACCTCGGATTCCAGGGGAGGTATGTGGAGGCTGGGGAAGGAAATGCCAAGAGGGAAAAATGGCCCGGTGAAGAGAATGCGGGTTTATTGGAGGGAACCTGACTCCCATCCTGATGTGTTTTTATATCAACATGGCTAACGCAGTAGGCTAGCTATGAGTAGCACCTCAACATGCTAGCTGCACTTAGCAGAGGGGCAGGTTGAAAATTTTGAGCAGAGATGCTGAGACTGTACCCCAGTGGGAAGAAAGAGGGCAATACGCAGGGAGACCCTATCCCAGACCCACTTTTGTGCGTTAATGGCCTGGCTGTTTCAGCAGGTTAAACGGTGAGCAGTAGTGCATCAAGTGAGACCCACTCGACCATGTTAGCCATGCTTAGCCACAAGCCTGCTAGTCGGTAGATTGCAGGGGCTGCGGGACTGAGCCAAACCTTGAGTAAGGCCTCACTCAGAGATAAGGAAAGAGGTGGGAGACCCAACTCTTTCTTTTATACATGTTTGTATAATCCAGCTAACATAATCCAGGTGATATTCTCTGCCCTGGTGATAAGCGGGGTGAAGTAGAATTTAAGACTTGGTTTGCACATGATGCACATGAATGATGAAGAGCTCGTGATTGATTGATCAAGAATTTTGGATGACACTGTCAGGCAAACCCAGCTACCATATTCAAGTACAACATGGCATATAATTGTTGACAAGCATAATTAAGTCATATAACATGCAAGTGATGGAAAGTGTAGAGTGAAAACCCTTTAATATAATATCACCTCAGGCATGACCACAGTGGGCACACTTCTTCCTCTGTGGTGTGGTAAACCATCAGCCACCATTTATTTTTGGCTTTTACATGTAGGAAAAAGTAACCAAAGATTTAAAGGCATTTTATTCATTAAATGTCTGCCAACACTGTTGAGTTCCTTCATCATTTTTACAACTCTGTAATAACAAGAATTCTGTCTGCATCCAAGAGCTTAAAGCACGTCTCTTTTTGACAGTAGAGTGTATGATTGTCTGCTGTTGGCTGTTTAAACCTTCAAAAGCTCTCTTGTACCTTAACCCTTCTCCCTGCCCTTCTTCTAAGGTTTGATGAAGAAAAAAATAGGAAAACACGTAAAAGGTATCTGTATAATTCACCCTAGGGCTTTTGCCAGGTCTCCATAGCGATTACCTGCATTGCACAAACTAACCCTTACTGTTTTGAAAAATAACCACGCATGTGACGTTTGTTGCTGGATGAAAAACTGCTGGCCGTCATGTCGTCACTGCATGTTCGTTTGTGATGGATGATTCACAGATTTTATGTTTGTTTGTGCTTTTTGTTTTTTAAGCTGAACTACTGATGGATTGTCATTTAAATTCACTGAATGGTGGAAACCAGTGTCACAGAATTGCTTAGGGGGGCCTCTAATGTTTACAGTGCGGACAGTTTAAGAAAGAGTGATGACAATATATGGATCTTTATTTGTTTCATTTCCCCATATATATATATATATATATATATATATATATATATATATATATATATATATATATAATGTGTATGTGTGTGTGTGTGTGATCACCTTGCCTATCTTTTCTCTGAACAAAAGATACAGATTTGGATGCTGATCTCATGTAAAGTGTAGACTGAATGGTAGGTACAGCTACAGAAGTAAATTCTGTCTTAAAGGGGATGGGTTGCAGGACTTCAGTCACAAATGGTGCCTGTTGGTTTTTGTCACATGAGGTATTTTTCTGAATTGCACACTTCATGGCTGGTTTGCATGCCTCAGCTCTTATCAGCTCTACCCAGCCCTGTGCAGCCGGCTATAGACGTGTCGTTTGTGCAGACCTTCCAGTTCAACTTGTATTGCACTAGGGTGTCCTCTCAGATAACCTGAATACTCCTTTAGCTGAATTCAAGTGTAGTAGGCTTAAGCGCAGTCATGCAAAGAGCACTGTCTTTTGTTCTAAGCTCATAACTAACCAGAATATTTTGTCTGAGCAGGTCCAGTTAATTAATGTAATGAATAGACCCTTTTCATGTGCTTTGAGTTAGAGGCATGTGACACTCAACAGACTGAATTTGCTTTATACATTGCTTTGTACTCTTTGTACATTAGATTTCACATGTACACTGTAGTTTCAAACTAAGAACATCACTCTTAAAATGTTGCCTTAATTACTGATGGTAATCGGAATCTGAAGTTTTAAGTTAAATAAGTTAATAGAGTTCTTCAGTACACAATACTGTGCACATGAAAAGGGTCCATGTAACTAATCAGTGTCTAATTATCCGAAATTTACACCTGATTTTTTTTTCTTCTCTGCTTGTTTTGCTCCAAGGCACTTTAACTTAAATCCAAAAAACTGCCCCTTGATCAAAAAGACTAACATTCACTGTTATATGGCTTTGTCTGTCTTATTACATTCAGAAAATATACATGTAATAATGTTAAAACATAAATATGACTGCTGTAACTGTTGATGTCTGGCCAAACACAAACCTTATTCATGTGGTATTAGATGACTGTTTTTTGCATAAAGCCTGGAAGGTGAAATAGCATTTGATNATCGTCTCTACTCAGATGGTAACTTCAACCTCTTCTCCTCTAGGATTGACCAAGAAATGCATGGCAAAGGGGAGATGGCAGGTGCAGAGTGAAGTTGAAGAGGAAATCGGGTGGGGTTTTGTGTCTCTCAGCTGGAGGGGGAAAAAAAAAAAAAAGTTTGTGCCTTCCAAGACTCTATTGCCTGTTACATGGTGGGACTTTTATTCTTTATTGTATTAGTGTGCCAAACACGAGTTGAAATCTCAAGGCTGTGCTTCAAGTATTTTTATAATCTTACACGTATAAATTCGGAGTCAGTTGTCATTCTTGTCAATTCCTGTTGCTTCTCCCTGATGTTCAAGGCACTTGGTTTTAAAGTTAGGTGATGCATGTTCTACTACATTACATTTAAAATATATTTATATTCAAATGGTGATAAAGGAGAAAAGATTAATATATATATATATGTAATTTTTTTTCTTTGGACAGTCCTTTATGGTGTTCCTTTGACTTGCTGAAATCTCACATCATACCCGTTACTGTTTATTGGTGGCAAACACTTAGATATTGTATGAGGAAAGTGGTGTTCTGTCCATCTTTGCCTCTTAGGAATGATCCTAAAGAAATGGATCACTTCATAAGTTTACTATTATAGTCACAGATTGTGTTGATCAGACATCGTATGTAAACCCTACCGACAAAGGACAGACAATACAAGAACGTGCATTTTGCAGGTGCTATGTTTTTTTTAAAAAAAAAAAAAAAAGTCTTCCTCTTTGCCAATACGACTTTAAGTAGCAGTAGCACACAGCAGTTACTTTAGTACATTATATAATGAAGGTGGCTGCATCTGGAATGTTTTGAGGTTTTTTTTATTACAACAAGTGATGCACTCAGTTTGAGTCTTTATTTATAAAAGAATGTACACGTTGTCACAGTTTTGGTAGTTCAAGTAAACAAGATAATTAAATAAAGGGTAGATGTTTAGTTGGACTGACGATCAATTTATTATTCACAAGCAGTTTGCAGAAAACATTACACAATCAAGTCATCTTAAATGTGGTTGATATATTTTAACAATTCTGACACTAAATAATAAAAGTAGCACTGTGCTTAATCGGCCCTTAATCAGTTTTAGGTCAGGCTCATGCGTTTGGAATTGCCCCAGCTATTTCTTCTCAAGTTCATGGGTTTTCTAATGAAAATGGTAATATTAAAGGTCATTCTCTCACTGCATGCAAGTATGGGTTTTTTATTTTTTTTTGCGCTGTGACCTTTGGTCTGCCTGCTTCTGTAGCATTACCTCAAATATTCCAACTTTTGATTTCTGTTGTTGTCTTTCTTGTGTAATTTCTTTCCCTGTGCCTGTCACTAACTGCACCTAATTTATCTCCATCTGTCATCAGTGCTCTTCGTCTTATTTTCTCCATGATGTATTGAAATGTTCTGTACAATGTTGCTGCATGGGTCCGCTACTGAAGCAGCATGTGATAAATGCACATTGGATTGTACTCTGTTAAACAGATCAGACCAATGAATGTACCACCTGTTTGCTGATATCCTGTATGTTTGAAAGAGCAATAATACCAATAAACAAGTACCATTACGTTATGCTAGTTTTGATGTTTAACCAAAAGACAGCACTTTCCTGATGCGAGAGTGCATATCCACAGTCGCTAAAACTCGGTCCAAATGAACGCAAACAAAATTCGCTCAGCAGAAAAGCCCATTTTTTTAGGTCACATGGCTCTGAGTGGGGTGAAATGAAAACAGTTCATTCATTTATCTTCAGTGAGGGTCATGGGGAATCCAGAGCCAATCCAACACTGGGTTCAAGGCCTGGATGAGATGCCAGTCCTTTGCAGCGCACCATTCACACACACATTCACACACACATTCACACCTAGGGGCAATGTAGCAGAGCCAGTCCACCTTCCAGCATGTGTTTGGACAGCGGGAGGAAACCCACATGAACACAGGGAGAATATGCAAAACTGCACGCAGGTGGTAACCCATGCTCAGGATCGAACCCAGAACCCTGCGTGAGATGGAGAAGCTACCCACTGAGTCTCTGTGCCACCCGAAATTAGCTAAATGTATGCAGAAATGTGGAAGGGTTTTGTGTCTCCATTTAATGTCTATAGTATTCAGGCTATATATATTTTTTTTAAGTATTTGCAGTTCCTATTTGGGCAGACAAGTTAACTGACTTGTTTTCTTTTCATGTTAATCAATTTTTTTTAATCAAAGTTTGAGACTTTTGCTCAAAAAGACCTACAAAACGTCAGTTAATCAACTGTAAGTATTTTTCACTACAGTTGTAGATAGGTATTGTAGATTATCAACATCTTACATGGACTGCAGACCTGACGTGAACTTGAATGTGTTAAATAAAGAGTTGTATAAAAAATGATGATGTGTGTCCACCACCATTTAATATTATTAAATATTAGAGATTTATCGTAGTCTTGCTTAATTCTCACTTCAGTACCAGGATCAATGGCATTAAGCTGTCTGTGGGAAGTCCTAGATCAGTCAACAATAGGGAGTGATCGTTTCCCAATAATATGTGCTGTAGAAATGGAAGTTCATAGGAGACTCCCAGTGAAACAACATAAATGAAGGTTTGATAAAGCTGACTGGATTAACCTTAACAAACTTTGTACTGAGAGAGTGAGATATTTTAATGTGGATGATGAGAAACAGATGTGCAGACAGACTAAATTCAATAATAATGAGTGCAGTGGAAGAGTCCATTCCTAAATCAAAGGGAAAGGGCAGTAGAAAGGTGTTTCCTTGGTGGAATGATTAATAATCTAAAGCAGTTAAAAACAAAAATGAGGCACTTAGGATAAATTCCTCTTGTAATGAGGGCCATGGGAATGATTAAAAGGTTTCCTTTTCTTACGTCCGGTCCTTTCTAAAATTTGTAGCTAAAAGGAAATATTGGCAAACCTTTTGTTCTACAACAGGAAAAGAAACACGGCTAGGAGAAGTGCGGGGTGTTTTAAAGACGATAAATTGGAGCGTATCAATCTAATAATATCCCAATATTAATAAGTGATGGGAAAGTAGCAGTTACTGAAGAAGGAAAAGCAGACCTACTGCTCACGTGTAAAGCTTTCCGTATGTCATGTTTATTACATCTACTTCTTGTATTCTTATTCTTTTTTTTCCTTTCTTTAAAAAGAACAGAATCAAGATTTACATAATCAAAAATGTAGTGGAAATGTGGAAAACTAGAGTACTAATGTGGGTTAAACATACTGCTCCTGGAAAAGATAGGATCTGTTATATCATGCTTATCATCGTGTAGATGAAGTGGTTCTCAAAGCAGTATTGGATCTTTTTAATAAAGTGAAGTGAAGTGACTTTGTGGCCAAGTGTGGTGACCCCTACTCGGAATTTGTGCTCTGCATTTAACCCATCCAA
>CM074953.1:13829309-13839661 GCA_037577455.1 Pangasius macronema | reverse complement strand
TCAGAATTCATCCTGCTGCTTTTGTCAGCAGTCACATCATCAATAAATACAAGAGAACAAGTTCCATTGGCAGCCATACATGCCCACTACCACCATGCTTCACTGATGTTGTTCCAGAACTGTGAAGGCTTTGCAACCAAGTATTAAAAAAGTGAAAGTTTGATTTATGATTACTATATGCAAACTGTTGTAATTCGTTTCATTTGAAATCCATNAAATCCATTGTGGTGGTGTATAGAGCCAAAAATTTTAGAATTGTGTCGATGTCCCAATATTTATGGACCTGACTGTATGCAACATTCATAGTGGGATTAAAATGGTTCAGCCCTGGTTAGGGAATATTCATATAGTTTGAATGTGGTCCTTTCGAGTGCATTAAATACAAATGTGTGTGGGTGGGTGCTCCATGTGGTCGAGCCTGGGCGGAGGGGGGGAGGCTCTGCAGGTCTTTGGGTGTTGACTAGCAGCAGACGTATGCATGCTTAGCACTGATTACATTCGGGATCCCCCATGGAGACACAATCAAGAGTGCTGAATGAAGTCACACTTCACTTCTCCTTGTAATCTCAAGGTCACCCAGAGCGGGTAGTGTCCTTCACTGGAGCTCTCATTCTGATTGGCGGTTTCACTCAGATAATACATAATCACTCTTGATTAGACAATCCAGAGCTCACTATGAATGAAACAGACAAGGTTAATACTGATCAGTATGTGCACCCTGCTGAGCTTTAGGGTTTGTAGTATTTAAGGTGAAAAATCTAGTCTCAGCTGTCACTACGTTTTAGCCGTATTTGTCAGCATGAAGCATTGGTCTAGAGTCAGTGCTTATTAAGGAAACTGTGAGTGTGCAATTAGCTGAGGCCAGTCTCCCCACACTGTGCTGTCAGATGCCTCATGGAGTGTGTGGAGCAGAGACTCACATCTCATAGCTGCCTCTTTATGCCCACTAACCATATCAGAAAATCCTGTCTCAACCCATAGCGTCAGCCATTAGATCTCTTGTCTTTTGTTGTTGATTGGCTGTGTGTCACTCTGCCTCCAGCCTACAGACTCTCAGAGACACACTGTTCCTGTTACATTAGCACTTTCATCATTCTGTTCTGAGTTTGTACACCGCACTTTTTTGCTTTTACTCTAGTAGATGAAGTACAAGCATGCTGAAAAGCCTCCAGCTCCAGCTTTGTGCCTTTGTGTTGCAAATCGCTTGTAATACAGATGATTTTAGGTTTAGATGAGAGGCAGAGGTCGGTACAGGGGTCTGACTAGGTGAATGTTCACTGACAAATATTCCTTTTAATATCTTCCACCAAGGGTGTCGTCACTGGACATGATATGTGCACTGTCACCCTCCAGTGGACACCAGAAGTACTACAGCTCGTTTATGATCATGTCACGCGACTGTATCATTTTACGTTTGCATCTACATGAAAGATTTACTTGACATGTCCTTTATGCAGTCTATCAGATATTGTCATTTTTCTTTCTTACTTGATTGGTTATTCACTAGATTAGCAAACTCTGTCCTTGTATCTGTCACTTTGGGTTCTTCCACTGAAAAATGGAGCTGTCTTCGTGAATAAAACAAAACAAGGGTTACTCAGTAAAGAAAGATCTTTTTGGATGTCAGTGTCTTTGAGCTGTCTGTACTCATTAGACACCTGAGCCCCAAAATGTGCTGATTTCTTTTAGTCAGTATTTTCTCAAGCTGTAAATAAATCATTTTGAACCTCATCAGGCACTAATCTGTTGGTACTTTCTGCGATATTGATGTACTTTGATGTGCTTGGTGAGTTTCTGATCCTGTTTCTGTAATATTGCACCATTTGCTTTATAAAAACTAGGCAGAAGAGCTGTTAAGAGATTTGTCCATCTCTTGAGACTATAATACTCGCTGAGCTGCAGAATGCATGTGTGTGTACATGTATTCAAAGTGCTGAATGGCTCTTCGACTAAACCGTCAATTCTCTATTAAAAACGTTTGGCTGGTTCACGGATACAGAAATCTATAAAAGGAATAGGATTTGCATTGATTCATGCGGCGTTTCATAGCTTGTGCTGGGAGAGGTTTACATATTTATTTATTTTTCGCTTCTGGACTGCGGTTGCTGAGCCTTTAGTCAGTGATGCAGAGAGAATTATATGTCTTATAGTGTAGGGCATTTAATTGGGTAAGGTGACGTCAGACTGTCACTTTTCACGCTAGCTCACACACTTGCACACATATAGACCTCACTGTTTTCTGTCTGATTCTCGTCTTAGTTGGCTGTGTTGAGAAAAGGTTTCTCTCTGCAACAGAGTAGTGTGAAGGCTTGAGGTCTATAATAAGAGTTCTTTCTGACCCGCTTCTCTCTGCCCTGGAAGCACTGTCTGTCACTAAGATAAGAATGAAGCTGGAGGAGGAGGGAGCAGCCGTGTATGTATGTGTGTGTGTGTGTGTGTGTGTGTGTGTGTGTGTGTGTGTGTGTGTGTGTGTGTTGAGGTAACTGTCACTTCCAATTACAAGGCCTCTTTTCTCTTGTTCACCCTCACTGTACCCAGAGACCTCCACATCGCCATTAAAATGAAGTTTGCTAACTGATACAGACCTCTCTATATGTAATCAGGATATTATTTCGCAGCCACTACATCATGAAAGTGCAGGCTTTAATGGTCCGGATGATAAAGCAGACACATTAGCAGTGAAAACTAGTGCTAGTGTTTCTTCCTGTGGAGCAGAATCATTTCAGCACTCATGCCTTGGCAGCCTGAATAACTCGGTTTAGATTATAGGAGATAGCAGTGCTTATGTATAAGTGTTTATTCATCACTTGTGGATAAAAGTGAACACAGCGCAATGCTAGTTTTGTATTTTGTATTTTTATGAGAGAAGAAGATTTTTTTTTTTTGGTCACCCATTTAAGATGTTTTTAGGTCACCCATTTTTGCTGTCACTGCCATTGTTACGTTTGTTCCACTCTGTAGTCTGTAATTCACTGATGGTACAACGCTATCACACCAACAGTAGCAGGTTTTAAGAGGGTTTCTACATGCACTTGCTGTATAGTTGAATGCAAAACGCTTGCATACTCACGGGCTTCACAAATGTCTCAAATCATGTTCCAAAAATGTCACAAATATCATTATTACGAATGAGATCAATTTTAAGATATTAACTGATATGTTAGATTTGAGTTAGAATTGATATTGGATTTTTATTTCCACTGCTCAGTGTGATATGAATATTCCCTAATAACTGTCTCCAACCTTCTTCATATCCTCTGAACAGCAATTAGTTTCTCTCAAGCTTAATAGGCAGTTTCATTTATTAATGTTTATGGATTCTGTTTTTATGGCACTAGGTGGTGTAGGGATTATGTTAGCGAGATATCTCAAGTGCGAGTAGTTAAGTGTATTTAGGATTTTTATGGAATTATCATTGTAACCTGCAGATGAACTGACATGGTCAAGGTCACAGCAAGGTCAAATGTCAGAACTATTTTTTTCTTCATTAGCTTCCTTCCTGTTTGAAGTATGTTTTAAGGGTTTTTTTTTTCTGCATACAAATTTGTAACGAGAAGGACTAGACTTGTTGCAGCAAAGGCATTCCCACTGACGCTGCTGACGTCAAGGAGATAAATTGTAAAATAGATGTACATTTCTTTCCTATTTTCTTCCTCTTTAAAAACACATTTGCCATTTAACTAAAAGAATAATTAACTCAGCTCTTAGTCACACACAGGCTTAACGGTTGTTTCTCTCTAGAGTGTAGACATTGATCTTTACATCTACTTGAATCTTGTGTTATGAGGAAGAAGATATAGAAGTCAGTGTACTCTATACTGTATTTCATTATGTAGAAATTTGTTTGGGTGTAAATTTGATTTGAATTGGCTTTAGGTGGAGGTTATTGATGCCCACATACTTATTTTTTTTGGCATGTTAAACAAAGACAAGTTGAAGTATTCATAGTCCTTGTTCTGTTTAATCTTTCAGTCCTTATACCTTTGCACTAAAGATTTTTTCTTTCTGTGTGTATCTGTGTGTTTATGTATTTGTAAAGGTAAAAACTGGGACTTGAGCGCTGCTCTGAGTGATTATGAGCAGCTGCGGCAGGTCCACACTGCCAACCTGCCTCAGGTATTTAATGAAGGCCGTTACTACAAGCAGCCAGAGAGCAGTGGAACCCCCCAGCACCTCAACAAGCTGGAGCAATGCCTGCAGAGGCAAGAGGAGAACACTCAGGGTACGGCAAACACCTGCACTGCTGTTATCAGTGATGATGTTGTTGATAAGGATAATAATGATAACAATTAGCATGTTGACTGTGATAATGATCACGTTAATACAGCTGACATGTGGTATTAGGAGCCTCCCAGCCAGTTTTGTTATTCATCCCATGGCTTTTAAACAGCAGCCCACCATAACAGCACATGAAAATAGCACACTGAGGTGCAGG
This sequence comes from Pangasius macronema, assembly GCA_037577455.1. Classification (NCBI taxonomy): domain Eukaryota; kingdom Metazoa; phylum Chordata; class Actinopteri; order Siluriformes; family Pangasiidae; genus Pangasius; species Pangasius macronema. Next base: position 13,835,226 of record CM074953.1, on the reverse strand, counting down.
TCTGATCTATATATATATATCAATGCTTGAAACCAAACATGAGAATGCAAAGTCAAAGTCATGTGTGTGTACAGTGAAATGAAGGACAGTAGAAATGCACCTCGGAAAACACTATAGATAATGAGGTTTGAGTATTGTAAGGTTTCTGCCTATCACAATCCCTTATTTATATAGTCAAGTGCAAAAATTTGCATACCCTTAGGATTAAATAAAGATTAAATAAAGAGAAGTGTAATTTATAAGACATTTTATTTGTTTAATAAAGCAAGACCAATGGCCAATAATGTATGTGAAGACATTTATGGAGCCTAATTTATGTCAGTTAAGAAGGTTGCATCTGCATTTCTTTGTGTGGTAGAAAAAATATGTCATTGCAGTGAGCATAAACACAGTCCAGAGGTTCTCAAAACAATTCAAAAATGCCAACTGCTCCTACAGTAAACAAAATGCTCAAAACACACATTCCAAGGTTACAAACATATAAATATGTTCTATCACTGCAAATGATGGTCTGTGCACACCACTAATACATGGCCCCACAGATCTCTATCCACCCCCTCTCATCCCTCTGTGTCTGTGTCTGGTGCAACAGAGAAGCGTCTCTCTCGGGGCATCTCACACGCCAGCTCTGCCATCATGTCTCTGGCGAGGATGCACGTGACGGGCGAGTGCACCAAGGAGCAGTTGCCTCTCGAGATGCCCATCTACACCTTCCAACTGCCCGACCTGAGTGTATACAGTGAGGATTTCCGCAACTTCATCGAGCGCGACCTCATTGAGCAATCCACCATGGTGGCACTGGAGCAGGCAGGTGAGGGCGTGTTCAACACCAGCAACAAGGCTTAGGCTCTGCTGACTGACTGCTAGCACAGACTGTAAGCTCCAGCTTTTCTCCCTGAGTGATAAACCCACTCTGTATTCAGTTGCCACTGGTATTGTGCCTCTGTCCGCCCTTAGCCTCATCAAAAGTGTCTCTGAAAGCATCTGTAACAATGTCCACAATGTCCCTTTTGTATGAGTGCTGTCTTTCGGCTTCTAGAGCCATGTGCATGTACGTGAGCCTGAATGGAACACACCAGCATTATTTTAAGGCATTGTTTTGGATCAGTAGCAAAGTGGAGTTAAACTACCACATCAGAGCAAAGCATTCTGTAGCCAGAACTGACACGGAGCCATATCCAATTATGTTTGTGATTAAGATATTATCTGCCATCTGCCTTTGTCTTGGAGAGATTAAAATCCCTCTCAGTCACGACTCCCTGAGGGGAGCAGAGCTCAGTGCACGAAACACAGAACTCTACTTCAGCTCAGATTTCAGTAATTGTATCCTGAATAGGGAATGCAGCATTTTCTGGAAAAATTTGCATAAAAATGAAGAAAGTAATTGGAGATTTGAAGCAGTTAGTCAACCATTCCCAGAATGGACTATATTAAATTACCAGCTCGACTTTTTTAATTTGTTGTGCACAACCTGCAACATGTTTTTAATCTCAGATTCTGATGTATTGTGTGGTGTGAGTGTGAGGGTACTTGGCTGCTGTAAGTGCAGGATGTTTGTGGTGTAGCAGAGCTGAGTGAATGTAGCATGGTGTTTAGATGAACCTGAAGCAGCAGACCGGAAGGACTATGGGTGGGAGGCTAGGGAGCAGAATACTCTAAAGATGTATACTCCTCCCTGGAGAGGAGAGTGGGTTACCTAGCGCACACAGTCACCTCATAGTGCAGAAAAGGCAGAATGTTATGAAGAAAACTTTCTTTGTTCATAGCTAGAGCACACTCTCGTAGCAGTCTATGTGAAGTGAAGTGGCTAGGTGTGACCCTAGCCACTAGCTCTGCATTTAACCCATCCAAGTGAACACACACCCAGAGCAGTGGGCAGCCTTTTTTACTGCGGCAAGTAGGGGGATCGGTGGGATCGTGGTATTCAGGGTGGAAGAGAGCGCTGGTCATTCACTCCCCCCACCACCTACAATCCCTGCCGGACCTGAGACTCGAACCCAGGTTCACCTTCAAGTTACAAGTCCGAGACTCTAACCATTAGGCCACGACTGCCCTATATGTGGTTAAGTCAGAAATTTGGGTTGGTTTCATTTTATTATTTATGAACTATAGCAATGTTTATAGGATTTGAATATAATGGAGCATTTGGGATAGAATGGAGCATTTGAATTTAATGGAGACATGGTAACAATATTTCTTGCATGTAGCTTAAGTGCATACTCTTAAATACATATTCTTGCTTTTCTGCTCAGTGAAGTTGGCACCCCTTATAAATAAGATTTCACTAAAACTATACCATTCGCTTGTGCTGCGTTTGTGCTGAATTGTGCCGCAAAAACAAATGTTTGTGCTGTGTTTGGCGTTCAAGATATTAAACAATCTTTATTTTGGCTGTGTGACGTCACTCCCCACACCACGTCGTCCAAATCGTATCAAACCGGTGCCGTTCGTTTGTGCTCGATTTGTGCTATTAGAAAGATCGTAAGAAATGATAAATACTTGCTTCAACGACAAACAACTGATTTAATATAAAGTCGCGGTATGGTTCAACATGCTAACAAAATTCACACAGGTAGTGCATACACTTTCACACAAGTTGTACACGTCATCACATACATACCTTTTATGTTATGGATTTGAGATTGATTACGGCACTGACAATAAAAGCTTTCCATACATTAAAAAAAAGGGATAAACGTTAATAGCAGCACCACGCGGGCACAAACGAACTAGATATGTTTGTACCAGATGAACGGACAGCACCTCGCGTCGCCATCTGTGTCCTCCAGAGAGTTTTTTGGTATACAGACTTTATAGACTAAGCAGGGCAGCGCACACCGATGGGCGAATGACATCAAAGTGCCGCGAGAACGCTTGGAGAATTACGCGGTACTGATCGCAGCACTGAGCTCTCGCGGTACTTTGGTGTAGAAGCCGATCGGTCTGCGCAGCGCCGCGTGAAGTCTAAACATAGCTAATGTCTAAACATGGGAACAAGTTATGTTGTTTTTTTTTCTACGGCACAAAACAGCACAAATCGAGCACAAACGAACGCCACCCGTTTTGGTAGATTTAAACGACATGGGGTGGAGAGTGACGTCACTGCTCCCAAGATTCTTCTCGCTATATCTCGGGAAGGAAAGTAATTACAGGGTTTGCTTTAATGGCACAAATCGAGCACAAACGAACGGCACCGGTTTGATACGATTTGGACGACATGGGGTGGAGAGTGACGTCACACAGCCAAAAAAAAGATTGTTTAATATCTTGAACGCCAAACACAGCACAAACGTTCATTTTTGCGGCACAAATCAGCACAAACGAATGGTATAGTTTTGGTGACAGTTTATTTATATGGGGTGCTAACTTCACAGAGCCTCGCTTTTCCTAACCCCTCATCTGTATAAGTGATTACCACAAACAAGGATTTCACAACCGGTCTTTCGCAGTTTGTCTTTTCAGAGATGGTTCCTTTGAAGTTTGTAGTTGTGTTACAAACGGAATCCTTAGAATTATAAACTTCTGTGTGGCTTTATTATTTTACACAACAATATTACTTTAACTATAAAAAAATACAAAGTTGAAAAGTGCTTTGAGTGTTTTGAAGGTCAAAAACAATGACTCTGACAGAATGCCTTAACGTACGTGGGTCTGTTTTCTCTGTCCTGTATTGTTGCTGGGTTGAATTAAACTACAAACTACCCACTTTAAAAAAGAGGATTTTTAAGGCTTATTAAGAGTTATTTGTGTGATTATTGGGTAATTAAGGGTTCTTAGCTTCCAAAAAGAAAAGGAAACACTGTCCTTAAGGGTTCTACACTTTCTAAAAGTCTAAAAAGAACAACAGGTAACACATTCCTGTCTGTCATCCTGCAACCATCGTACAAGATAAACTAGAACAGTTGTAGCTTCCATTACATAGTTGCTTTTATATATATATATATATATATATATATATATATATATATATATATATATATGTATATGTATTTATGTATATGAGAGAGAGAGAGAGAGAGTATTTCAGCAACTGCCCTTAGACTTCCATTTTAAGTGATCAAATTCTTGAATGTTGTACATTCTTGCTCTTGTGATATGACTGATAAATGCCATATATGGGAACAATTACACTGACACACGCTGAGCGTTTCTTTTAAGTGTGGTGAGGCTGAACGTTAATTGCTGTTTTTCTGCAGGCCGTCTGAACTGGTGGTCCACTATATGTACGAGCTGTAAGAAGCTCCTGCCATTAGCAACTACTGGGGATGGCAACTGCCTACTGCATGCTGCTTCCTTGGGTAAGCTTTATATCCTAACTAGTTGATTTAAAATCTCTTTATGTAGTGTTACAGTGCTGCAGAACTCCCATTCCCACAGCTTAAATATGCCTAATAAACCAGTGCATGATGACAGGTGTGTCTTTTGTTTGTTTGTCAGGAATGTGGGGCTTCCACGACAGAGATCTGGTGCTGAGGAAGAGTCTGTATGCCATGATGAAGAGTGGGGCAGAGAGAGAGGCTCTGAAGAGGAGGTGGAGATGGCAGCAGACACAGCAAAACAAAGAGGTCTGACACGCCTCAGCCACCTTCCTTATAATGCACCACCTTTTGTACTGAAATGAAAAAATTAGCTCTTGTGACGCCTACGCTATACCGCAAATTAGCTAATTTATCTGTCTAGATGTATGAACAACAAAGATTAGATCGATTTCTCAGTATTGGCCAGAAGCAGGCCTTGTGATTTGAATGCTTCAGACCTTTTGCAAACATAATGTTGTGACAAAAAAAAACAAAACACAATTTTAAAGGCAACTGCATTCTCTGCCTGCCTTGTACACACTTTCTTAAAGGTTCATATTTAAAAGGTGCTGGCAAACAAAGACAAAAAAAATGCTTAGTATAAAAGCAAGGACAAATTCATATTCAGCTGGAGGTCATAATGGGTAATGTTCTGTCTCTGGGGTTATTTGAGTATCTCTTTTGAGTTTTTTTTTATTTATGTCATATTTTCCTAGCCTCCTTAGCAGGGACTATTCCCTTAAGTGCTACTGTAGATGAGCAGCTGAAAGATGTTTACTATTAAACCTTGATTCTTACAATCAGACTTCACTGAAGTGGAAACAGTCAGTAGCTAAGGCTTATACAAGTCTTTCCTTTTTATTTGAACCTGCAGTGTCCCTGAATGCCCTCCTGTCATCACATGTCATGTCAGTCTTGTAAACAGTGCGAGTGAATACAGTTATTTGAAAGGTGTGGGTGTGCAGTGTGGTTTGACTGATCTATATTGTAGAGAAGGTGGAGATGGTTCAGTGTGTGTGTGAGAGCAGAAGAGACAATGTAGGAGTGGATGTGTTTCCATTCGTTACCTCATTCACCGTTACCCTCTAACTAGCTCTCTTGCTCTTTCTATAGTCAGGGTTGGTGTATACAGAGGAAGAGTGGGAGAGAGAGTGGAATGAACTGCTGAAGTTGGCCTCCAGTGAGCCTCGCACACACATCAGCAAAAATGGCAACACCAGTGGAGGGTAAAGCTTGCCAGCCCACACACACACAAACATACATACACACACATACCATTACACTATAGATATATATTCTTCCATTAATTAAATACTCTTTCTACCCAATCACCCTTACATTCTAAGCATATCATCTCTCCTGTAGTGTTACACAGAATGTGGATGATTTATATTTAGCATTCAGGCATTCATATGTATATAGTTAGGTCTGGAAGTATTTGGACAATCACAGTGATTTTGCCTTTATACACCACCACAATGGATTTGAAATAAAACAATCACGATGTGATCAAAGTGTAGACTTTCAGCTTTATTTTAAGCAAAGTACCTCCATTTTCAGTGGCTCAAAGGTATTTGGACAGTTGACTGACAAGAAGTTAATTGACCAGTTGTGGTCCA
>CM074953.1:13793895-13828887 GCA_037577455.1 Pangasius macronema | reverse complement strand
AAATGGCTGTAATTCCTAAATGGTAAATGCCATATTTTTGTGGAACCTCTTACAATAAAGCTGAAAGTCTACACTTCCATCACATCTTGTTTTATTTCTTTTCTTTTATTTTAGCACTGTCATTATCCAAAATACTTCCAGACCTAATTTCAAAATGTATTTAACAATTTATTCAGGATTTTCAAACTTGGAAACTATGATTATGTGTTTACTAAAACCTTAATGTATTGTTAAGAAATGAGTGGTACAAATGAAGAATTGAAATCAAATGGTGGTTTATAAATACTTAAGCAGTATATGAATATTTCTGTAATATGCTTAGCTGTTTCTTAAAATAAATAAATAAATAAAATCCAGTCAATTATTTAGACAATGAGGAAATAGTGCATTTATTGCTCATTCCATGTATTCCAACATGGTTTAGCTCTAGTTTAGAAAACTGATGTCCCAGTGTAAACTTAAAGAATAATAGGTACTGAAGGACTTATATAAAAACTCAGCAATTCCCATTGTAATAAACTGTTGATAAACACATTCTAATATATATTTAACTTGCTGCAATATCATAAGCAATGCATTTTTATTATTCATTGATACCTGCCAATTTTACTATGAAATATATCAAGGTAAGTAAAGATAGTACAGTGTATTGTCTTCATTCTTTTAACAAATAGAGAATTAGCACTTACATAATGTCTCTGGCAACATGCAAAAAAAGAACCTTATTTTGACAATGAAAGAGATTTTGTTTATAAAGCACATTTGACACAACAGAATTTCCCCTAATTGCTGTGCATACAACACAAAATAAAATGACATAGAATGAAATATTAAGAGTATGTTTGAAAAAAAAGAGAAAAGAAAACCCACCAAATAAATCACAGACAGAACGAACACAGATTAAAAAGCCAACTTATAAAAGTGTGTTTTTAGTCTGACTTAAAGACTGTAATGAGGGCTTACTATTAACTGCTTTTTATCTATTATAAAATATATGCCAAATATATATCATCTATTGCCATGAGATTGAGTTCACATACACACATTTCTGAAGCTTGTCTGCTTGACTAGTGTTAAAATCTTTTAACTGTTAAAGCTAGTTTGAAGTATTACTGGCTTTGCTACATTAAAGTTCGTGAACTTTGAACTTGAGAATATTTTCTTAAATAAACTTTACATATAAATATAAATATTAGTCATATATACAGTATGCCAAAAATGTACACAATTGATAGAATTATGTAAATGTGAAACACGATTATTTAATTATATTTGCTTTATCTATGTTATGTAAAGACTGACCATAAATTGCTTTGTACCGCAAAAAAGCCTCCAGGCATTTTATAGCAATGTCATCCACTCCTGGGTCAAATTTGTTAGCAAAGAGATGTTTCTGCTTCAAAATCCAGTTCAGGTCCCCTGCTCCATAAACACACACCGCATGCCTATATGACCCAGCGCATGGTGGATATGGTGCTCCATTCTTTATGTTTCCTTCATGATCAATCCACTTGACCAACCTCGCAATTGCCACCATGTCCGACTCATCGTATTTTTCATTGTGTGGGTTGGAGCCAGGCACTGAATACATCCTCTGTAGTGTTGCCCACATGTGCTCATCTGGGCTGTACGTGTCCTTCTCCCATTCCATGAAGTTCTGGATTTCCGGACTATTAAAAATATGTTCTACAAACTCCCTAACAACAACAAAGTACGCATTCCCAGAGAACATAGGGATGTCAATGGGTGGAGGTGTCTTCTTAATGTCTGTCCGAGTCACAGTGGTTGTGACGTTATGATGGTACTCCCAGCGGGCTTTTTTATGTGAGCTTGTGACTTCAGATTCCATACTGTTCTTTCCATTGAGATTTTTCAGAGAGCGAACAAGCTCTGCATTGGTTTTTAAGGGAAAATCTGCCCCACATGTGTTGAGCAGATACCTCCACCTGACGGGAGACTTGAGAAGGTCCTCCATGCAGTTGATGTCTGCTTGAACTCGTGACCAGGAGGCATAGACGACACTCTCTATCTTACTGGCCACAAACACATTGGGTAAACAAGACACAATAGCTCTTACCGCCTCAGAAAAGATCTTAGGTGACTTCTTGTCCACATGAACACAGTAGACATTCTGAGGAGTGTAAATAGCACGCAGGAGCCTCTCAAACATCTCAATCTTCTCATGGATAACCATGGAGTAAGCAATTGGGAAGTCTCTCTCCTCCTTGCTCAGAGGAACTGTTAGAAACCCTCTATCTCTGACAAAAAATTGGCAGTCCTTTGTGGCATTTATGTAGAAGGACTCAGAAAAAAGAGAAGTTTTTACCCGCTGAGAGAGGAGTTTGCGAAAGTGTTTGCTGTCAACTCCATCCATGTCTCCTTGGATAATGGCTGAACAAGCTTGCAGTTCTCCAAAATCATGCTTGATCAGGTGTTCCTTGTCCACCCGCTCACTCTGTAAGCAGCCTTTTCTTGTAGGGTTCAATATAAGGTAAATAAGTGCAAAGCTAAGAAAAGGTAAAGAGATATATATCAAAAGCATTTTTTTCTGAAAAGCCATTTCTTAGGTGAAATTACCACATGTATCAGAAGTCAAACTCAGCTCAGGAAACCAGCAAATGCCATTCAAAAAAGTGAGTGTGACATTGAAGAAAAAGGCAGCATTGAAGTAGAGGAAGTGTCTAATAACTGATTGGCCAGTCACAGAGCACAAGGGGAGGACTTGATGGAATTACAAAGTTGATGTACAAACAGCATAGGTGTGGCTTTTCATAGAATTGAAACTATGTTTGCACAGGGAAAAGGCTGGTTGGGCAGTAAACACTGAAAAGAATTATGAATCTTAAGTCCACTTATATAAATAAATGTAGTATAAATAGTAAAGAAAACGGTAGGAACACATTTATTTAAGTAACTCTTATTGGATGTGACAAAAATTTTTATATACTAGAATAATAAATTATTTTTTATAATGATGACATTGTTTCAGAAACATTTACCAAGGCTGACTTTTTTTTCAAAAACCAGATTTGTCAGATTCTCTCTTCTTGTTTGTTTCTGTTGCTCTGCTCTCTCTCCCCTTTCCTATCCCTCTCGTGCTCACTGTTCCTTCCCCAGCCCTAATCACAAACTTCATTGCTCATTATTATGAGCCATGACAATGTATTTTTATTCCGTATTATTATTCTAATTTTAAGCCTCAGAGGCATCCCACAGTAACTATAACTTAAATAGGCTTTAGGAGATTTGGGTTTTTTTTCTGTGAAACATAAATGTCACCAGACAAACAGCCAAGCAGTAGAATAATCCCAATCAGCAATAAGTAATGAATGACATTAAATGGCCTATTTCTGCCAATCCTGACAAATACGAGTGCATATTAGGTTTTCGTGTGATTTCTCTATCAGAAGCCAGGCCTACGTAGTCCTTAGGACTGTACTACAGAAATGTCACAAAAATTAATACTTTTAACATTTTGAAGACTTAAAAGGGCATTTTATCTAAATCACATGTATTTATACAAATGGAACATTACAAATTATTCATTACAATATGAACTGGCAATTCAATAAGCAATTCCACCAAATAGAGCTAGGCTGTATTTACAGAATGGAACATGCCACTTGATAAAATCGCATGTCAGTTCTAAGGAATTGTCAGAAGGCATGAAACTGGAGTTACAAGGAATTTTGTATTTTTCTTTCTTCAATTTATTCCATTCTACAAAGTAACCATTCATTCTCAAACTCAAAACTGGTGTGTTATAGGTGTTACTTACATATAAAATATCTTACAAGGAGAAAACATGTATGTTGCATGTTAACATTTAGTTCGTTGAAAAAAAAAAACATAAAAATGAAACAATTACAATATAAATTTGGAACTATCCAGATCTCAATCCCGAGGGGTAAAATAGCACGCCCTTTGCTCTCTTTATGCTTGGTTGAGGAGCGTGTTCTCATTGGCTTCATCCACCTCCTCTTCCTCAGGTTCAGGTTTGTGTATGAATCCATAGCGGCGATAGATGGATCCATCTCGACTGGTGTACACAACGTCTGCATCATCTCCGCTGTCCTCGGGCTCGGGTACTCCATGGGGCNCATGGGGCGTGGATCGGGCCTGGCACCCGCTGTCCCGCTCAGCCTCTCATAACTCTGCCTCCAGCACAGCCTCTTCCTGGCACGGGCCTGTGCCAATGCGAAGATGCCCAGCGCAAGGACTACAGCCAACACCAGAGCTGCAGGCAGGGCAGCAGACGTGTGCTGGTATACCCGAGACAGATTCACCTCGTCGTCCTCAGCCTGGTTATGTGCTGACACTGGAGCCTCCAAACACAAAGCTGTGAAAAGAGCATACTAGCTGTTAAAAAAGCCACAAATAATTCAATATTATGTTAAAATTAAACTGTGATAGGGACATGCATATGGACATTCAAAGCTTTGATGAATCCTTCTCTGTAATACTCTCTATTAGTTTCTAGCGTGATCCTTCCTAAAGTAAATTGTGTGGCAGCAGACAATATGCAAATATCTGAATGCTTTATATACATGAAAATGGGCAGTTATTAAACCCTCTGTCTCTGACAAAAGCTTGGAAGCCCTTAGGTAGAAAAGAGAAGCTTTTTCCACAAAGCGAGGGGATTGCTGAAGAGTTTACTGTCAACTCCTTGGATGATGGGCTTGCAGTTCTCCAACACTGTGCCTGATCAGGTGTTCCATGTCCACCCACCCACTCTGTATGCAGCCTTTTCTTGTAGAGTTCATTACAAGATAAACAAGTGAAAAGCTAAGAAAAAGTATATCAAAAAACGTTTCTTAGGTTAAATTGCTGTATGCATCAAAAGTCAAACCCAATTCAGGAAACCAGCAAATGCCACCCAAAAAAAAAAAAGTGAGTGACATTGCAGAAAAGCACAGCATTTTATAAAAGGGGAAGTGTGTAATAAGTGATGGGCCTGACAAAGAGGACAATCTTCCTCTGTGGTTCATTTATAGCCACTTTATTAGGTTCTAGTTTGATTCCTAGAGTAAATTGTGTGGCAGGAGATAATATACAAATGCAAGAATCCGTTATATATATTAAAATCGGCTGTCATTAAACTATTGGTGGTTTAATTTAGATTTTAGATAGACTTTTATGCAATACAGTGTCCAGAGTTGATAAAGATACTAATAACCAAATGATAACCAAATGTCCAATGAATAATTATTTGTGGAACTGAAAATGCCATTAATGAGGAAGATTAGATAAGAGGCAAATTTCTTCTACCTACAAGAAAGGCCTCTCAAAATAACTCTATTAAAAAATAGAGCAAGAACTGTTATTTGGATGAACTATTCAACCATCAAAAATCTCCATTATGTTAAAGTTAGAAATACACTTATATACTTATAGTACACTTATCCACTTAATTAATGATCTTGCGCACACACATTACTTTTGTCACAAACATACATTCCCCTTTAAAGAGGTGAACTGAGAGTGTACCTGAAGCCGAGTGACAGAGGCAGCAGTTCTTGGCTGGTTCATTAGGCTGGCAGCAACGCACACAGGTCCGGGTTACTGCATGTAGTCCAAAACGTGTGTGGCACGTCACACAGCTCTCGGGGCCAGGCCCAGAGCAATGTTTACAGGATTCATCACAGGCCTCACACACCTCCTGATGAGCACAAGACACAGGCAAGCACTGAACAAAAGTATTATATTAGAATGATAATTTACCAAATGGACAGGTGAGCTCTGAAATATTCACAAGTGCTTGTTTAACCAAAACACCATACAACACACGTGCCACCCCGCAGTACGACAACTATGCAGTCTTCCTGTTTGTCCTCCTTTTTATCTCCCACTCTTCTCCAATACCCTTACACTTTTTGATTATCAGGGTCGGGTCACCTTTGTTTTGCTTGTGACTTGTTTTGTAATCCTAGCCTGTGTATACAGTTAACTCATGATTAGTAACACCCTAGGTATAAAATCAAAATATCCACAATGATTCCAATTTTCCACTCAATCAGTCATCCTTGAGATATTTCTTCTAGCATATGCTACGATCTTGTGGTATTGTATATCCCTACAGCCTTTTGGAAAAAGGGTATTATAGGCATAATGGGGCAAAGTGGCATGACTGACCTGATCCCTGACACCACAGTGTAACTGTGCTCTTTTTACTGGATCAGAACACAGACCCAAATTTAGGTAGCTAAATAAAACAGAATCTCCTGCTGTAGGGGACAGGTGTTGCTCTGCTCCAGCCCCTAAGCGTGTGTACAGTACATACAGTCTATATTACACTACATCATTAAGAGCAGCGGCCTGGTATGAAAGTAATTAACATGATGACAGACCAAGAAATCCTGAGTTAGCTTTCTTTTCTTACACAAGCATGAAAAGGTTTACTGCCATTTATTGACGTAATTGACTTGAATTGCACTTAACACCATTACAATCATACTACAGTGTATATATCTGAAGTATTTCTGATATGATGTATTATCTGCTTACAGTAACTACTATGAAACAACAAGCAATAAAACACACAAACACACACATATACGCTTTTAGTACGCACATTTTGGGAGTAGTAGCGGCCTTCTTCACAGCGAGGGTAACACACCCCTTCCTGTAAGATACTGCCCCAGTCACACGTCAGACAGCTCTGAGGTGTGTTATCTGCAAACACACGCATATTCACAAAGAGCATTTATTTGAACAGAAAGAAAGAAAGAAAGAAAGAAAGAAAGAAAGCTCCTAGTATGCGCAATGCAGTTCAATATGATTTGATAAAGAATTTGATAAATGATTTGATAAATAATTGATAAGACAATAAGGACAAACTCAAAACACGAAATCAAACACTCAAGACACAATAAGACTTATTACTAAGCTATTTCTCTCAATTTTCTGTAACTGACGTGATTCATTATGTGATTGATGTGATGTTATTGATTCCTAGTTTTACCAATCACCAGCTGTTCATGACAGAACAAGATAAAACATTTAATTTCCTAGTTGATGGGATTAAAAAGACTTTCAGACTTCTTACATGATGTTTTTTGCATCATAGGGAGTTTGAAATGAATGCTTATAAATAGGAGGTATAGTTAGAATGTACTCAGATTTGATATTAAAAGAAGTACAGCTCATTTTAAAATACAAGTTGCTTTCCTTCAGTAACAATTTTTGTAATGTTGCCTCTGTACACCACCACAGGATGTGATTGAAATATAGACTTTATATATTACTTCTGCTGCATTCACTGTTTATTGGAATTACAGCCATTTCTTTGCAGTCCCTCCATTTTCACAGGCTCAAAATGAACTAGACAAACTAACAATCATATAAGGATTATTTATAATACTTGGATGCGAATCCTTTGCAGTCAATGACTGCCTGGAGTCTGGAGCTAATGAACAACATCAAATGAGTTTCCTCCCTTTACTGCAGCTGCCTTCAGTTGCTGCTTGTTTGTGGGTCTTTCTGCATTAGGTTTTGTCTTCAGGAAGTGAAAAGCAGCTCTATTGGGATGAGGTCAGGTGACAGACTCAGCCATTTAAGAAAATTTCTTTGCCTTAAGAAGCTCTTTCGTTGCTTTCGCAGTATGTTTTGGGTCATTATCCATCTGTACTGTTAAGCGCTGCCCTATCAGTTTTGCAGCATTTGACTGAATCTGAGCAGAAATTATAGATCTATGCACTTCAGAATTCATCCCGCTACTTCTATCAGCAGTCACATCATCAATAATCACCAGTGACCCAGTTCCACTGGCACCTATATACAGTCCAAATACTTATGGACCTGGCTGTATTATGAAATACACTCACAATCTTTAACCATTTTTTTCAGATGCAGCTACCATATAGGTGCACTGTGTAGGCATACACACTCACCAGCCACTTTATTAGGAACACCTGTACACTTGCTCATTCAATTGCTCATCATGCCTTTATCCAACAGCCAATCATGTAGCAGCAGTACAATGCACAAGTCAAGAGCTTCAGTTAAAGTTCACATTAAATGTAGAATGGGGAAAAATTTGACCATTGTGACTCTGACCATGGCATGGTTTTAGTATTTCAGAAGCTGCTCATCTCTTGGTATGTTCACACAACAGTCTCTGGAATTTACACGGATGGGTAGAAAAAAAACAAACAAACAAAAAATATCCACTGAGTGCCAGTTCTGTGGGCAGAAACGTCCATCGGGCACCAACAACCATGCCAAGGTCAGAGTTACTGAGATCATATTTTTCCCCCAGTCTGAAGCTTGATGTGAACATTAACGGAAGTGCTCAACCTGTATCTGCATCTGTATCTGATTTTATGCATTGTGATACTGCCACATGACTGGCTGATTGGATTTTTGCATGAATGTTCAGGGGTACAGGTGTTCCTATTAAAGTGGTCATTTAGTGTAATTACTGACTGTAGCTCCTCTGTTGCTATGCACAATTGTTCGGCTGTGTTAAAACAGACCCTCTTCATGCTAGTGCAAATAGGTCAGGGTCTAAGAAATCTATCAAGACAAAGCTTGCTAGAGAGGTTAGTACAACATGTTACTACAGCAACATAAAGTTTTGTCACCAACCGCCCCCCCCATTGTTCTGCAATTTATCAATCTCAAGATTACAGACTCAATAATTATTAAATGGGTTCATACCCTGCTTCAGTCATAAGGAAGTTATTCATATACTTCACGCAGAGGAGACATTACTAAACCAGAATATGGAAGCAGGGGCGTGGTCGAGTGCTGGTTTGGGAATGGAGGACGGAGCCGGGGGAAAGTGAGTGGTAAGGCTTACAGACCTGTGTGGAATTTGGCTAATGAATGTTCTGCGTTTCAGTGAGCAAGGATACAGGGGAGACGAGAGCCTCGAGAGAGTGAGAGCCGAGCTGTGCAGAGCTGTGTGTGTATGCTGTTTAATCAAAACACCACTCCTAAAAAGCGAGGAAAATCATTATCGTGTCATGGCCAATAAAGAGCCTTTTTTTCTGAGTTGTCCCAAACCTGCCACCCATTTCCTCATTTCTCTCCTAACCCAGGGAAGTTCTCCACAAGATTAATAACAAACCATTCAGCTCATAGGGGATATTAATAAAATCAGCAGTCTTATTAAGGTACATGGAGCTTGTACCAGTGCAGGTCTTGCAGCTAGTGTGACACTGCCAGCAAGTGTGTGCACTTTGGTAGAAACGGAGAGGGCACTGCTCCACACACACCCTGGTGCCCAGAAGCTCCAGCAGAGGTGGGACACACACTATGCAGGCATCCGGTCCCGGGCCCGAGCACATCTCACAGGACACATGACACTTCTCACAGTTGTGGCCTGTACTGTAGTACCTGGTGAAGAAAGCAGAGATAAGTAACATTTCATCAACTACACTTTGATTTCTGAGATTCCAGATCATCTTAACATATTTATCAATTGTGAAAGAAAGATAGCTGGGCCCTGAGAGGGTCTGCCTGAGTAAGTGCTGCTTTAACTTTGGACTTCAGTGTATGCTCATACAGAGAATTTTGTACTGTCTGTTTCCGTGAATAGTTACTTTAATTAAATAAATACCACTATCCAGTGTCATTCCGTTCATTACTTCCTTGAATGATAAACTATAAAGTCTTTAATGATTTCTTAACACTGTATCTAATTCCGAATCCGACTATCAGGTATTAATTTGAATGTATATGCATGTGTGTATGTGAGCGGTTGTAGAATTACACATCTCATAGTGTGCATACATAGTAAGCAAAAGTGCCACAGTGGGATCCATCTTAGGTCCTATCCTATTTTTATTTAAAAAAAAACAAAAATAAATTGTTCACCAGTGCAAGAAAGCTTAAGTACAGTGATTAAGATGCTCTTAACTTTAGCATCTCACTGCCTTTACAGGGCTTGTAAGAAACTCCTACATTCAGTAATCGAAATGTGTCACAATCTAGCGTGAATCTTAACTGTAACAGCGCATTGCACCTGCTCAGTGACGCACCAACATTTGTCCAGCCTTACCCTTTGATTACAACTCTTATCAAATGTAAAGAGCAGTAATGTCTCTCAAACCAGCTCGAAGCTGAGAAGTCTATTTATATTCAATGCCTACTGACGTTATATGCCCTGAGACAAGAAAGGATCCAGAGGAGAAATTATATTTGCTCAGTAGAACTAATACAGAAGAAACACCTGGTGTATACAGATCATTGTTTGACACTGACTTTTTTGACATTTGACCAGGACTGTTCCTCGGAATTAAAGCGTGTTGCAACACATGGCTAACATTTTTTATGCATTTATTATATATCAACACACTCACCACGTCATTTTTAAATCCTGAGAAGAATGATTCAACAATTAGACATCATTTATTTATGAACATTCCAAGCTCTACAAGTTAGGTCAGTGCTTTGCAAACTGAAGAAGGGTGTGTGGAGTGAATTTTACCCAGTGGGACAATGGCGGACACACAGATGTGAAAGCAGGTGCAAGTAACCAGGAGAGCAGCTCAGACAGTCTTTAGGAGATGCTCCAGAGCATGTGGCACACACATGATCACATGGCATACAGAACCCCAGCTCAAGGCCATCAGCTTCCTCGTGGGCACTGTATGTGCCATCCAGACACTCAGTCACACAAGAGCTGTCTATGAAGACAAACACGTATGATTAGGTTTTCTAAATAAAGAGATAGATCAGTATTTACCAAAGAGATAGCCAACAGGAACTAAAAGCCTACAGTCAACTAAGTGAGAGAATTTTCTTTTGAGTTACCCGAGTGCTCTCTGTTTATACAAAGAAAGCTCGTTCAAATTCATAGTCTTATAGACTGAGTAAAGTGGAGTAAAAATTAACATCCTGCAATAGCACCAAAAATGCAAAAGGCTAAATTAATTGCTGTCTCTTGATTCTATCAAAATGGTCCTGAACTACCTCACTTGCAATAAAATGGAAAAAGTCTATTATGGTAAATGGAGCCTGTCGAGCTGTATGGTTATCATGAACTACACTAAATCTAACCCCCAAATAAAACTTGCACCCATTTTACAAATGCATATATACACCAAACTTTGAAATAATTGGTAAGATGTAAAATGGTTCATTTCTATGGGATTTTTGTAGTGGGCCTAAGTTGTTTCTTCGGTACTGATTAAGACCAGTAAAATTACAAAGACACTTTTCAATTGCTGAGTGAAATGAAAACACTCACTATGGAGATATCGGGGCAGGGCACAGGTCTGGCAATCTGTAGGCCCAGGGCCCTCACAGGACTGGCAGTGACGATGGCATGCCTGGCATGTGAACTGGTTGGCATGGAGGAATGTTCTGGGTGGGCAGTCTGAGTCTCCGGTCACTCCACACATCATGGTGTTGGGGTCCAGGGCTAGACCTTTAACACACTGAGTGCACTGGGTGGGCTCTGGGCCTATACACAACGCACATGTCTGGTGGCATTCTAGAGACACGAGGGAACAATTTGGTTAATACAATAAAATGCTGCCTGAAATATATGCAAATTTTAAACTCACTCTTGACATGTCTTAACCTCCACTAAATCACCTTCAGCTCTTCAGATATAGATCTTTCTGAAGAAATGTACATCCTAAACATTACACAAAGCATTATAATACACAATTTGACTACAATGTACATCTTCCTATGCCTAATATACATCTTCCCATGCCTTCCTATTTCTTAATCAGTTTGGTTTGGGTGAAATTAACATATCATTTTCTTCAATTGTGTATTTTATAGGGGCTGCATAGACTAGCTGACCAATACATTCACTCACTGGATGAAGCCAAGTCTACAGTTGTGTACAGTAATTCAACACTGTTTTGAATTACTGGTCTACTAGTAAACATTAGTAGTCAAGCAACCCCTAGTACATTAAAAAATAATCATACCCATCGTACAGGGGCGATATTGAGCCCATTTTTTTAACCAGGTAAATTTTTTTGAAAAATTAAAAAGCATATCAAATGACTGACAGTTACTAAAAAGATACAAAATTAAATAAAGAAAGAAAGAAAAAAGAAGGAAAGAAATATTTGTTTGTACTCAGCCATCTTGACATGTGAAGGATACATGTGTATTTGCCATGTGTAATTACATGTGGTATTGCTCATACCACTGATATCTGAGACAAGGACAGACTGGACTGGGTATTTTAAACTTTATAATTGTGTTGCTATTGTTACGCTATTACACTTTATTTGTTTTATAATCAGTATCTCTTAAGTGGATGTATTTCCCTGTGTCTTCTCCTATGACGTTACTATATGTACACTCCCTATTCTAGGAATGGCAACCTTTAAAACAGCAGTGTTGTAACGGCTAAATATTCTACTGGCGTTCCCTTTGCTAACTTTCTCTCTTTGGATCTAACCATATTCCTTACATTTTTATAACAGTATCATTGATACACACATACTTTATCACTGTTTTAATTTCACCTTCCTTCGTTCACTAAACATTGACTTGGACTTGGTTTACCTATCAAATAATGCCAAACAGTATATACACTAATCAACTTTTAACAGAACATGCTGGTTAACAAAGGCTGCTTCATATTTGCTATTTGCTTAATTCATAACATAATTTTGCCTGGCATGATGTGCAAAGTATATTTACCCTGACACTCCATGCTGACAGACTGGTAGTAGGTGCCAGCAGGGCACTCCTCTGCACATGCGCCTTCATACAGTTTCGGGGCTAGAGTGGAGCAGCTCTCACAGTCATCTGAGAGAGGCCCAGAGCATGTAGCACATGACTCATGGCACTGCACACACACACCCTGGTCCAAGTCCTCAAAATAACCCTCTGGACAGCTGGCTTTACACATGCCATTCAAAAGCAGGTAAAGAAAAGTACATCCTAAAAACACATATACAAAGCATATACATGAGGGTGGTGGCCTCTTCAACAGGCTGAACATAATATTAAGCTTCTAAATGCACATAAAATCACAATGGTAAAATATACAACATTTTCTGGAAAAATGTACTTGATAAAAAAAAGGTATATTGACATTCACTTCCTTTTTATTTTTTAATAATAATTAAGATGTACTTTTTTTGCCATTGTATTTATCTTTGTGTTTCAAGTCATTTACAGGATTATAGGTGGCGTTTTGGAGACTGAACACATCTATGAGTTGCAACGCACAAACACAATAAAATTCATTACACACACAAAACACACACACACACACACACACACACACACACACACACACACACACACACACACCAGGTGTATGTACTATACCCACATTGCTGTCAAACTCATAAATTTTTTTTCTTTCAGAAAGATAAATAATCACAAAGTCAAATATTTTGCTTGCTAATAAAAACTTTGATTTGCTTGCTAATGAAAAATCATTGACACATCTGTGGCCCTGAGTTTATTGCTACTCTATTGTTTCTCCCAACAAACTCTTTTTCGAATTCTTTGACTCAATGACGGTCCAGAAGACAATTTTAATTCAATTGGTGGGCCAGATTAGGTAATTTGTTAGGCTGGTGTTAGCCATATGTTTGACACCCCTGCTGTATCGTAATGTGGTGGATCATTGATGTTTGAATGAATGAAGCTTATTTGTATATTGCTGCTGTTGCATGTGTGTGCACTCACTGGTGCATGCGCTGGTGTCAGTGCAGGTGTCACAGTGAGGGCCACAGCGTCTGCACGTGCCATCCTCAGCAGCATAGGTCCTCACTGAGCAGTTATCTCGGCACAGGCCGTTTTCCAGGAAAAGCCCATGTCTACATGCAAGACACTGAGTTCTTCTCCCATCACAGGTCAAACAGATGTCATCACAAGGTTCACACTTCCCATCTTCTGTCTCAAAATAACCACTGGCAACACACACACACACAGACGCGCACACATATGAAGCACTTGAATGGCATAAATCAATATTAAAAAGCTACCTTAATAGTAAAAGTTTTTTTTGTGAAAAATAGCTGACCAGGGGTGACAAGTCAGTAGCCTGGCCTCCTGGTACAATCATATTTTGCTTCCAAGCTCTCATCTTTTTAGTCATAGCTGCCCAATGGACAAGTAGGTTTACCAGAAAAAGGAAAAAAAAAACTCCCACTCATTCATATCCCTTAGTCTGTATTAAGGCATTTAAATATCTAACTACTACTAGATACATTATAATATAACATTAGCTACCACTTTATAGCCAAATCAAATAGTGTTCCAGGCAACCAAAACATGAGACTGGGCAGCACACTGGAGCTTCCAATTGCCCAGTGGTCTAGCTAATGTTTGTAACATTTGTTGACCCATGTTGCCCATCCCAGTCCATGTTAATAATGTCCTTTGTGTCAGAGCAAGCATATAAGCAGGAGCAAGTTTACTTATCCTGTTTGCACTGATGACACCTGACTGCTAGTACAAGAGTACACCTCTTCTATCAATCTAACGTAGACTCCTAATGTAACTTCCCCATCACCCAAAAATGCTAGCACTGCTAATAATAGGTTATGTGCAACAGGAACCATAACAGAAACGAGAGTGTGCTAAATAGATCACGTAAGCTTCCATTCATCATGAATCACAATATGTAGCTGGGTTGAGGGGCTGTTAATTACTCACTCTGGACACTCTGACCAGCAGCTGCCCTGGAACAGAAAGAGCTGATAAGAGCCGCTCTGACAGCTCAAACACTGGTCTCCACTTTCACATGCCTCACAGTTAGTCGAACACCTCTCACACTGCTGACTGGAGCTGTTCCCATAGAACCCTAATGGACATTGCTGCACACACACTGCCTCCTGCTGCTCCAACATGTACCCTACCAGAGAGATAGCAACAGACAGAAGTGGAGAGAGAGAGAGAGAGAGAAGAGAGAGAATATGAGAGAGAGAGATACAGTGACAGATACAGAGATAAGATACCACAGATCATTACAGAATACATAACCTTGCAAATCACACATTCAGAGATATTTAAAGAAAATCTCGTCACTGGTACTGTCTGTTTACTAAACCATAAAGGAGCAAAAAGTGAACCTGTCTTCTTTACATTACCAGTAGCACAGGTGTTGCACTTTTGCGCTGTTGGACCATAGCATGTCCTGCATGACACATCGCAATAACGGCAGTTACGAGTCCCACCTTTGGACATGAAAATAAAACATTACTGACTCTTCACGATAATAAATAAGATAAATGTAAGTCTCTCTGGATAAGGGCGTCTGCCAAATGCTATAAATGTAAATGTTCACTCTTCAATCTGGTATTTTTTACTTTTAGTGCTGCAACAATACCAATGATGGAGTGGAGCGGTAGAAAAGGTACAATACAGGATTTCCCTTTTTTCCTTTGATAACATGTAATGTCTGATTCCATTAAAGAACACACTACATTTAAAGATCCCATATCATTAATCTGTCATATTAATTCAATGATGTCATTCCTGCCCAAGAGACACTGAAATTAAAGACTAGTGCTGTCATAATTTAGGTGCTCTTTTCATACTTACTGTCAAAATACTGGCCCTCAGGGCAGGTGATGTCGGGACACATCCCATAAATGGGATGGTTCCTGCCATTGCACCTGTCACAGTCTCTAGCTCCTGGGCCATGGCAGGTTAGACATGAGGCATGACAGGGCTGGCAGCGCCATCCTCTGGCATCTCCAAACGTGTCCTGGGGACACTCAATCACACAGGCACCATCTGAAAGCAAAGAAAAGGAAACACATCCAAATACTGATCATCTTAAAAAGCAATACTACAAAGAGATCACACATTCAGAACTGACGGTCTATCATTTATCTTTTCTCTCCTTTATCTTAATCCATGACTGCATGTCTTTATTGTTCTCATTCATTTAATAAACCCTGATTCTCATGGATTAACCTTTTAACTCTTTTATCTTGTCTATGATTTCTTTCATCTGTGTGCATAATTGGACAGTCGACATGCAATGCATGATTTAGAGTGACACTTTACTTTCACAGCACTGACCTATGACTCCACACTTTGCATTTTGCTTGTTTGCATTCATTCCTTGGTGTGGATTTCCAAGTCAAATGAATTTCATTACTTGTGCACTTGTGCTCTGTTTACCATCATGAGCACACACACGTGCACACTTACATACATGCCTGCTGGCTAGTAAAATCATATAAAGGATGGAGGATTAAATATGAGAAATCAAAACATTTTTAAAAAGGTTACAGAGAATGTAGGAAAAGCACAAAGCCGGGGATGGGGCAAACTACTCAGGCGGATGCTATACGCACTGTGGAGAAAGTGGCCCAGCTGACAGGTCAGACACAGCGTCTCGCTCCTGCAGTCTAAGCAGGACTCTGGGCAGCTGAGACACACACCCCTACTTGGCTCCTCGTAGCTCCTCTGGGGGCAGTGCTGGCGACACTGGTGCCTGTACCTACACACAGAGAATTGACAACAAACCTTTGTGGCTCAAACCTCACAATAATCCATTTTAAGTCGTCACTAAGCGGAACCATATCAAATAAGTTTTCTATTAGGTTCACTGTCGTTATTCAACAATTCATATTAACTCCTGAACGAAATGCTTGAAGATTAAAAAAAAAAAAGAATAATAAGGCGTGACTATAAGGAGTAAATCAGGCAGTATATGTATTACACCATGCATAGGATGAGCGGGATAAATGTTCTCTTTAAAAAGTAAACAGAGAGAATAATATTATTTTAAAGGTCAAATGGCCAGCGGTCAACTCCAGCTCTTGCCTTTCTCTCCCAGATTAAGCAGCACAAAGAGATGCCTAAAGCAGCCTGTTGAATTGGGTGAACAGTAACCAGAGAACACAGTCCACCCACATACGGGAGAGCAGACTAACAAACCTACAAAGCTACAACACACCTGTGGCACTACACAAAGCCTCAAAGCATGAAAATGTTCAGACTCACTGTTCACCTCTTACATAGTCTCATAATCATAGATTTGGTAAGCAGTGGAATATAGGTGGCCTGCTAAAAGAATGAATCCTTCCACTCACTGAAGCACTGATTCAATCGTTCTTCTGGCTATTGTGTTGCAAAACAGGTCAAGGGGTCACATGAAAGACAACAATGTGTGTGGATCACTATACAGTGAAGTGACAAGTTTCATATTTAGTTTAGACTAGAGAGAAGGCAGGGCCTCAAGCATGATGTAATGTCTGCTCTTTTCACTTCGTCGTGGGCAAAGACTCCAGTACTGCTTGGCACCTCCTGCTGTGTTGCTGTGGTGCTGGAATTAGTAAAGTAAGAGCAGCCAGCACATCCATCGCTGCTGTTCTAGGATATAGCACTCCAACGGACACACAGACACACAGAGAGAACACCAGAGCGAGGAATCTCTCAGTGCAAATACTCATCTTCTGCTTGGCTGAAGAATATGGTGCATCAACTTTTTTTTTTTGCCCATGGCAATACATGTATGTGGCTCACATTTCTTTAACTGAGCAATGATTATACACTATTGTCAGAAAGGACAATAAATGAATCACTGCATGGTACATAGTGCTTCTGACCAAAAAAAAAAAAAAAGGTTTTCTTTGTTCTTTCATCTGGTTTCTTCACATTTACGTAAACCATGTGAGAGGACAAAGACTACAGCAACAGAGCAAGCACAAGGAAAGCATGTGGAATGTTGGTTCTTCATTAGTGAAGACCCTGACAACCCCAAACCACACAGAAAGAGAGAACAGGAAAAAAAAAGATAGAAAGGCAGGCAGATCAAGAAAGAAAAAGAAAGCTGTAATGAGAGAATCAGAGGGAATGGAGTGCCCTGAAGGCAGGTAAAAGCTTAACAATGAGGCTGATCTTAGGTAGCCAGGCTTGGCTATGTGCCAGTGGAAATCTGATGCACACAACAGTAAAAGGCCACAACATGAGGGAGAAGCTCACAATCCGTGATTTGTTTGCTCGCCTATGCAGTACAGCCTGTGTATTCCATACAGCAGATAATAGCAAAGTACACGAACACCTAGACAAATACACACTTCATATGAACACATGATGTGTCAGCAAGTTACAACCTGTCATGAAAAAGTAATAGATCAACTCACAGAAAGTAGCCTTCTGCGCAGCTCTTACAGTACTCTGGGTCATCTGGTGTAAGAAACAGAGTAATCACTGACAAACAAGCATTTAAAACTGTCCATGATTACGTCACATCACACCCACAAAGGAAGAACTAAATTATTGTCAGTGTTTGATTTAAATAGTGCAGTTTTAATAAGTAAAGACAGATAAACCTCAGTGAGACTGAGGACGGTCAGATTTACCAGCTGAGCAGGTCTTGCAGCCAGTCTCACAGTCAATGCATTCTCCTGAGTCCGGATCCTGGACCTGACCTGTAATTCAATAGTAGAGCTGGTAAAATAAGGAATGCAACTCCTCTATAAGAAGCATCAATACAAACCCATTTAATCTGTTTAACAATGATTATTATACTTATGAGATAATACAAAATTCAAGTAAAATATTGAATACCTTCACTGGTAACACTGGTAAAATCAGGTACACTTTGATTTTCAAAGGAGTAAGTACAGTCTCCTTTATTACTCTATGTTGAAAATATTTGAAAAAAGTACAGTCTTAAGACTAGCTCTACTGTGATCACGTTAAATGGGCCACCTGCTCACCTAATGAGGGAAATTTTCTCATTTTATTTACAACATTAAAATGTCCCATGGGCCATATTTAATTTATATTTTACTATAAGGACGATACAATGTTGACAGTGAAACATTGATTATCATTTTCAATTATTTTCAATGAGATATTTTTAACACCTGGCTATGTATATAATAGCATGACAAGGCATGCAGTTACAGGTAAATAATCAACAGGGTGGTGTGCTGGGACCCTGATGGGAAGCCTGGACCACTTGTCAGAGCTGTGCTCTTAAAGGAAATGGATTGACACTTTCTGACCAAACAGAAACAATGCTTCAACACCACCATGGTATAAAGAATATATACAGCATAATGAGCTTCAACCTTATCTGGTGCATTTTACCTGATGTGCCAATTTATCTGACTTACTCCTCACTCAACTCAGCAGTTCTTGTTCCATGTTCATGACTAAAACACATAACTAATGCAGCACAGATGCAATCAGATCTCTTTAATTTCCTTCTTCACATACCCACACCACAGGGCACTGGCAGACAGAGCCCACTCTGGACTTTATATCCTTCCCTGCACTTGGCGCAGATGTTGCCATCCACACAGATCTCACAGTTGGCAACGCAGGGCAGGCAGGTGTACTGCTCTCGGTCAGGGTAGAACTCCCGTGGGCAATGAGCTCTGCAGTGGCCCTGGTACAGGAAGCGCTCCTTCCCATCCTCATCTGGAAATGCCATGAACATCCAGTTAATGTTTAATATCGGCTTACTCAATGATGCAAGGCTGTTACCATAAAATGACCCCTACATCAATGTGAGAAAAGTGGCAGATCTTCTTACAAGAGTTAAAATAAGGCAAGGATAAAATGGCAATCATATGTTGTTGTTAAAGGGCAGCATCTTCCCACACCTTAAGCTCTCTTTTTTTAAAGTCTTCATGGGCCTTGCAGTGTCTGTGCAGTATGCTCTTAATAAAATGCAACCTGTCATCACATGGGTTAAGTGATGTAAAAACAGCCAAGTGACAATGACTGCAAATTCACAGAAGGAAATAAGTACCAGTACATACTTTAAGGCTGCTAAACACCACCACACTGCCAACGACATTCACTCTTGATTGTCCTTGTTTACTTATCTTCCAGTCCTGCCAAAGTGTGCCAGTCAGAGCACGCCACCACCCCCCTTCGCGTTGCTATTTAGAGAAAACTACTCATACAAAGCCCTATGATATTTTGTATAGCTTGGAAACTGTCATTAGTCACCACCAAATACTAAATATGCAGTTAAAAGGGAATCATAAAACTGGCAATAATAAATAAGAGCCTGATTTTTTTTTAAAACCACAATGTTGTCATCTGTCTGTGTCAGTCATGAAGTTATCTCTAAATAGCAACACGGAAGGGGGGGGGCGTGCTCTGACTGGCACACTTTGGCAGGACTGTAAACAAGGACAATCAAGAGTGAATGTCGTTGGCAGTGTGGTGTTGTTTAGCAGCCTTAAAGTATGGCCACCTGCAGCGAATGCATCCTGGGGTATCTGAGAAAGCCTTGAAGCTATGCAGTCATTCTGAAGAAGTACTGCAATGCTGGCAGTTTTTGAAGCTTTCTGGAGAATAAAAGGCAGAAGAAGCACGGTCCTGACTGTGCTGGTGGTTATATATGGCCATGCTTACAAACTGTGCTGCCAGGGGCTTGCACATTTTTAATAGCTACTAATAGGCTAAAGATTTTTTAAAAATAATAAATAAATAGATAGATAGATAGATAGATAGATAGATAGATAGATAGATAGATAGATAGATAGATAGATAGATAGACCAGCATTATCTGGTCAGTGAATCTTTGCAACCTCGTGAAACTCTATATGGTTCTTTCCATTTCATACATGGGAATGCACAATTTAGGAAAAACCTATTTTGGAGCCTATTACATGTGCTTCTCTGATTAATCTTTGACAAAGAGTTATATAACTTTATAAAAAGGAGGAAATACCATTTAAATTCCAAACCAGCTCCATTAGTAGTTATACTATTACTTGAGTTTTTAATTAGTTACTATCAAATGACTGGTGTCTAATGGTCTGCAGTAGGTCCAAGAATTCTCATTATATTGCTGTTTTGGTTAAAATCTTGTTTCTAGTCTATTTTTTTTTTTTTTTTAAATGCTTTCCGTCTATTTGGGCAAGATGCTGGGTGTGGTGGCTGTTACTCCTTGGTAATCTTAAGCAAATATGACTCAAAAGACAAGCACACTGAAGCAGTGACTGAGTGTTAAATAGCTAAACTACAGTTTGCTATTCATAAATGGACTCTACAAGGAAAGAAGAGGTGAAGGCAGGTGGACTGAGCAGCAGCACATACTAAAGTATCAGATACCCTGAAGGCTCCGACTCTTACAATGGTTCTCTGTTTACTATTAACTGGACAGTTAAAGGAATACTTCGAAGTTGCTCAACCTAAAATCTACCTACTGCATATGTTGTGTATTCAGAGATGAGACTGTTGTCCGTTCAGAGATGGCAGTACAGCACTTTTTCATTGACAGGGCTTTGTGATTGAAACATTTTTGCAGTTGTGATGTTGTAAAACCTCAGGGGAAGGATAAGGAACCAGAATGAATTTTTACTGTACTGATCCGTATAGGCAAACAAATAAATAAATAAATAAATAAATACTACATTCAGTCATGTCTGTCTCATACTAACACCTATATTGTTATAGTATAGTTCTGAATTTGCATTAGACGCATATTTTACTCAAAATTCATTGACTGCCCCAACAGGTGCCCTTAGACTTCCATTACGAGTAAATTTTGTATCATTAGCTTTTCTCCAGTTGATGGATAGGTGTAGAAATACTTGTTTATGGTAACCACACTGTGCTAAGAATTATTGAGTATTTCTTTAATGTTAGAAAAAAAAAAACATGGACATTTCTACTGTTTAACACCTGTTGTCCATTATATGGTATGTATATATGGTTGTATCTCTTTAGTAGCACAATAATAAAACTGTAGCTAACATTTGTGCTACTAAAGAGATACAACCATATATAATACATATCTGTTAAGGTTATTGTCTGTGCTGTGAAAAGGGAAGGGCTAACTCTCTATTGTTTGTCCTGTGAACCCATACAATGGTGTTTTCCCTCCAACTCAGAGGCAACAACCCCCATACATCCCCCTCCAACAACTAAAAATACATGTGGAGGAATTTAGGAAGTGACTCACAATGCTTAATGCTGATTTGTGGCCTGAGAAATTCAAATAGTCCTCCTGGAAGTCTGCTAAGTGTGTGTGAGGTTCAGTAGAACAAATGACGGATAACACCAATTAGCTTCCTGCTACACCGAGGCCACTTCAGAGATGCACCGCATACCTATAACGCGTCTTTTTAAACAATTTCACTCACATTTCAGCGACAAAATGTGTTTATGACACTCAGGAGAAGATATATTAATCCTGTTTACACCATGGAAAGAAAATGTAGTACTCTTCATTTTAAAAAAATGTTAAAAAAAAAATAAAATAAAAAGAAACGAATAAATATATCGGAAGCCTCGCGCGCATGCGCAGAAGAGTTCTACAGCGATTCCGAACTGCCTATGCGTTGTGGACAACTTGTAAAAAGTTTAGCTGCAGGGATGTTACCTGCTTTACTGGAGGATTTTGTAAGAAATGTGTGGGTAATGTCTTACCCGAATCACAGGCGGTACACTGGAAGAGTTCATGGCCCTCACACTCGGCGCAGGTGGGATGGCACAAGACGCAGCGGTTTTTAAACGCGAACTGTCCGCTGGGACACGGCACAGACGACACCTTCGCTTGGACAGAAATAAAAAGGCAACCCAATAATAATAATAATGATAATAATAAAAAATGCTGCGTTAAAACTGTTTGCATCTTTTGTGAAGCTCTATAAGGCATTTTCAGTGCGCAGAAGTCCCGGTTTTAGAGAGCGGCTCGGTGCTGCTGTGTGAGCTAATGCCCCGCTCCGGCTTCATAACAAACCCTGGCGCTGAAAGAGCTCCAGCGGATTGGTCAGAGTGACTGCGGGTCCACCTAGAGTCAGCCTGCACTCACCAGCACTCACACTGCATCTTCACAGCACACTGAAGGCTCACAAGACTGCAAAGTGTCTCAGTCTTTGATGTATAGTTTATCTGAAATTCTCTGCTACTTCCTAATTGCACCGCAGAAATTATAACTGTAATCTTTAACTGTAATCGAGTGCGACAGTCAAAGTCTCCAGAAGAACTGTGGCTGCTTCTGCAAGATGCTGAGTAACACTTACAGCTCATTTACTTATAAAACTGCACAAGTTGTACCTGAGATTACTAATATTTTTTTTTATCAAAGAATCGTCACACCAAAACTTTACTTTGTTTCACTGATTACTGTTTAGTGCTCTTTATAGTATTTTTTTTAATGTAGAAACATTTAATTTCATTATTTTTGAAAGCATATTTCCTTTATAGCATTTATTTGCATGTGCCTAAGGCTTCTGTACAGTACTGTACATCCTCCCATTTTCTTTTTTTTGCGTCTTGTCATATGTATACAATATGTAGTGATCCACTTAGCAGCTTGGGACCATGGTCAGAGCTACAGGTGTCCTGTCCTCAAATCTGGGGATAGACTCCTCACACTCCTTTTCCACCTAGTGAGTGTGTTTTGTATATTATTTTTAACTTTTTTTTTTTTCACATGACGCTATAGGGCTCCTTATCATCTATTAGCTTCAGGTTGATTTTCCCTCATTAATCTTACTAGCCTGTATTAGCTATCACTTCACTACGTTGTTTGCTAAGTTATATGTCAGTTTCTCCCTCATTATTTGTATCCTCAGTATATTGTGGTATGATGGTGTTCCCTTGCCATACCACTTGCTGTTCATTGCTGTGTCTGCTAAATGAACTGGATTTCTGTTAATTTCTAGTTTTAGATAGCCCTGGTTAGCCCTGGAGAGGACAGCACAGGTTTCAGAATCAAGAAGCCACCATGGTCAAAACGGATCCTTCAAATGACACCTTTAGGTCATCGCAATCTGGTTCAAGCAGCAGGGGAAATCATGCCCTCAGACTCCTGGTCGGCATCTGTGAGCCTTTTGCCAACACCATGGATCGGGCCTTAACAGTGCCCCTCCCCTATAACTAAAGAGTCTTGTGGAGCATGCCCTTGAAGGCCAGGGCTGGTGACAGGACACTTGAAAACAAGTGAAACTGGCTGAAAGCATCTCTGATTTGACAGCAACTACATCAGATCAACAGTTTGCACTTCAGGCTCCTTTTTGGGCCTCCAAGGCTTCTTCAATATCAGACCCCAACAAAGTTATTGTTCTGACCCAAGAAGTTTGTTCATGGACAGGAATACGATTGAAAAGGTAGACAGTCATCAGACTCCCACAGTCCAAAGCAATGGGTTCCATTCAGGCACCCAATTCATTGGCCTAAAGCTAGATTAACTAAGAATTCTACCCACCCCACCAGCGCAACATGTGGTAGATGTTATTGCGTATGTGTATATATGGTACCAGCATCTATTAAGGATGCTAGGACTGATGATTGCAGCTGCAGTAGGGATCCCCTTAGGCTTGCTGGAGCTACAGGCTTTTCAGAAGTGATTTATCAGTCTATGGCTGAACCCCAAACACCATGAACAGAAATATGTCACAAGCTCAGAAACTGCTTGTCTGCAGCAAGTCCCCATCTGTGCTAAAGGTGTATGTGTTAACTATAACAGCATAACACAGCACCATGGATGGCATCACTCATAGGCTTATTACTGCTTATTCATCCTAGCATGGGACCTCCCCTTTGTGCCGGAGTCCCTGAAGGCCACCCCACCTTTCGAAGCCTGTGTACAGTGCTGAACTGAAATGGGTATTATCTCTGAAAACTGCCTTTTTGCTAGCAATCACTTTGGCTAAGTGCTGGAGAATTGCATGCTCTACCAGTACGATTTCCCTGCATGCAGTTTTGCCCAGGTGACTCTTGGCTGACCTTGTGGTTCAATCCAGGATTCCTGCCCAAGGTAATGTCATTCAGCTTGGTGTGTCAGACCTTGCAGCTTTCAATGAATATGATCCTGCGAGAATGTTTCTTGCTGTGTTCAGTATGCACCCTAAGTTACTATTTAGAAGAGAGGTCAACCAGCCAATCCTCAGATCAACTGTTCATCTGCCATGGAAGAAAGACACAGGGGGCTTATCTAAGCAGAGGCTAACCCACTGATGCCATCATGTGCCCTAGAGGTGGGCTGGACAGCTGTCTCCTACTGTTAAATGCCACTCTACTAGAATTGCCTCCTAATCATGGGCATTATTTAGAGGTGTACCACTCCAGGAGGTGTGTCCTACTGCTACCTGGGTGTCACTATGCACATTGTCCAGGTTCTACAAGGATAACATCATCCCTCCCAGTGGTATGAATGTGGCAGTTGTCTCTAAGAACTTTTTAGAGTGGTTGGCAACGTTACATGGGTGAACCCAGGTAGCTGGAAGAGGGGAAATACAGCGCCAGTTACCTGAACCCTGGATAACCTCAGGATTAATTGTCTTTTGGAACCTGTGCCAGATTGGCAAGACAGTTCCAGGGGAATATGACTTTTTAACAGCAGTATTTATTGCAAATACTGCATTATATGTCACTGTGTTGGAAGGTCCTGGCATTTTTGCGCACACACACAAGCAGATAGCCAGGTGATTCCCTTGTGGTTATCTGGGGTACATAGAACCACAGTTACATATGTAACTAGTGTTTATTTTGCTGTATTTTTTGACTGAAGTTTTTGAAAATAATTTTTAAAAATATATAAATATGTCTAAGAAACATTCTTTGTCTTACAAGAGTTTTTTTTGGGGGGGAAAATTTGCTTCTGCAACCCTTTAAGGGAAGGGAACACTTATAGGTTCTAAGTAGAATAACTGTAGAAATGGTAGAAAAGTAGAATAGTGTTATACTATCATGCTATGAAGGTAAAAAGAAAACTTGACTATCCAAAGAACCCTTAAAGAACCTTTTTGCTCCAAAGAGTATAGTAACTTATTTGGAAGCAGAGGCATGGTCTTGAACAGCAAACAGAAATCAGTCAACATGGGCATTTGTTCTATTTCAATCCCAGAGATGCTTATTGGTGGTTAAATCCAGGGACTATGATGGCTACTGAAGCAAAGAAAGCTTGCTGTTCCTAGGAGATTGACTGATATGTACCCTGTGGTGTGGTGCATTATCATGTTGGAAATGTCCATCTGAGTATGGATAAACTGGTCAGCAATGAGGTTACATTGTGTTACTCAGATGATCTTCACTAGGTATAGGTGGCATATACCTATGTGGCAGGAAAACATTTTCCACACCATCACAGTGCCACCACCAGCTCGTACTGTTCACAGAGGTGGATATGATGGATTCATGCTCTTTGGGCTAAATTTAAATCCTTCCAGTAGAATGATGCAAAGAAAATCTGGGTTTTTTTCAACCAAATTGAAACCCCAAGCCTCCAGTTCTTATATTCATGTTGCAGTTTATTGTTCAACACATTTTTATTATTCCTTTTTTCATACTGTAACAGAAATATGCCAAGGAAGTAGGGTCTGGTCTGCAGAAACCTGCTTTAAAATATGTGAACAGCAGAGGGAGTGAGAGTGTTAACCGGGCTGTGGAGTCCATGTCTAAATGAGGGTAGGAACTTTTCCTGTGGAAGTTTGTGTCAACAGTTTACCAGTTTACTTATCCCCTTTTTACCTTTACAGCATTCGATAGACCCATGTAAAATACATATAACTTAAAAGAGCTATGAAAGTTCTTTTTCATTTGTAGTGCCATTTTTAAATAAATGAACCAAGGACACCATTTATCTGACGGGAAAAACAGAATGTAATGTAAAAAAAATCAAGCAATGTCAATTTACAGTTTACATATGTACAGTTTACAGACATACTGTATGTATGTATCAGCTGTCAGTTGATTAGGTCAGCCATTGTAAGTAGCTAAGAATAGTGATTTAAAAATGAAGGTTTTTGGTCATTTAGAAGCTGTTTAGTTTGGGATTGGCCTTTAAGACCTCTTCTTATGGGAGGGATATATATTGTTAATATACAACATAGGTAATAATCTGTTCATTAATTTATGTTGTTATAGGATTTTTTTTCTCATCTTAACAGCATGAGTTGGTCATTTTTAATGGGATGTTTAGAGGAAAAAAGAAGTGCATTTGTTATTTGGCAGGGCATCTTCCTAAAATTATGTAGGTTTTCTACCAAGCATAAATTCTTAGGGTCTACGTGCATATATCCTAGTAAAATGCATTGAAAATATTGCTTTCTTTTTGAACATGTGTTTTTATTTTCAAATATTATTTGATCTTGTATGTTCTAATCATCATATGCTCTGAGAAGTATCTTGGTTGTTAAATGTATACCTTACGGCACAGGTTCTCAAGCCTGGTCATGGAGTACGTGCACACTCTAAACTCTATAAGGGAAAACTCTATAATGTGCAGGACAGGGGGTACTCCAGGACCGGGATTGGCAACCTGTGCCTTACAGTATGCTTGAAATAGTTCAGCTTTAGCACTTCTAAATATATTTAACATAAAACTCAGGCTTTAATACTATTTCTGTATAATTAGAGTGTATGATGGAACAGAAACGCTAGAGGCGAGTAAGAGTGAACAGAAATGCTACAGGCGAGTAAGAGTGAACAGAAACGCTACAGGCGGGTAAGAGAGAACAGAAACGCTACAGGCGAGTAAGAGTGAACAGAAACGCTACAGGCGGGTAAGAGTGAACAGAAAAGGTACAGACGAGTAAGAGTGAACAGAAACGCTACAGGCGGGTAAGAGTGAACAGAAACGCTACAGGTGAGTAAGAGTGAACAGAAACGCTACAGGCAGGTAAGAGTGAACAGAAACGCTACAGGTGAGTAAGAGTGAACAGAAACGCTACAGACGAGTAAGAGTGAACAGAAACGCTACAGGCGAGTAAGAGTGAACAGAAACGCTACAGGCAGGTAAGAGTGAACAGAAACGCTTCAGGCGAGTAAGAGTGAGCAGAAACGCTACAGGCAGGTAAGAGCGAACAGAAACGCTACAGGCGAGTAAGAGTGAACAGAAACGCTACAGGCGGGTAAGAGTGAAGAGAAACGCTACAGGCGGGTAAGAGTGAAGAGAAATGCTACAGGCGGGTAAGAGTGAACAGAAACGCTACAGGCGAGTAAGAGTGAACAGAAACGCTACAGACGAGTAAGAGTGAATAGAAAAGGTACAGGCGAGTAAGAGTGAACAGAAACGCTACAGGCGGGTAAGAGTGAACAGAAACGCTACAGGCGAGTAAGAGTGAAAAGGTACAGGTGGGTAGAAGTGAACGGAAAAGGTACAGGGGGTAGGAGTGAAGAGAAAAGGTACAGGGGGGTAGTAGTGAACAGAAACACTACAGGTGGGTAGGAGTGAAGAGAAAAGGTACAGAGGGTAGGAGTGAAGAGAAAAGGTACATGGGTAGGAGTGAATGGAAAAGATACAGGGGGTAGGAGTGAAGAGAAAAGGTACAGGGGGTAGGAGTGAACGGAAAAGGTACAGGGGGTAGGAGTGAAGAGAAAAGGTACAGGAGGGTAGGAGTGAACAGAAAAGGTACAGGGGGTAGTAGTGAACAGAAACACTACAGGTGTGTAGGAGTGAACGGAAAAGGTACAGGGGGTAGGAGTGAACGGAAAAGGTACAGGGGGTAGGAGTGAACAGAAACACTACAGGTGGGTAAGAGTGAACGGAAAAGGTACAGGGGGTAGGAGTGAACAGAAAAGGTACAGGGGGTAGGAGTGAACGGAAAAGGTACAGGGGGTAGGAGTGAACGGAAAAGGTACAGGGGTTAGGAGTGAAGAGAAAAGGTACAGGGGGTAGGAGTGAAGAGAAAAGCTGCAGGCAGGTGAAAAGTGGCAGCGCTTTTGCAGAATGGGCGTGGACTAATGTCACCCGCTGACGTAATGGGACGGAGCGGCCGAGTGGGCGTGGCTTCACCACTGTGCTGCTGCATCACTGAACGGCATGAGGATGAGGGAGATATAGCGCCTGTTAGACGGGAAGACAGCTCTGGCCTGTGTCTTTTAAAGCCATATTTTATTGGAGGGCTGATTTGTCGACGTGAAATGAGGAATTATGACTGACAAAGGAAAGGTAAGACATGTTTAGATGCCGCTGAACGCTAACCGGCTCGTCGAGTCGCTGCGTTTCCAGGGCAGGTGCACCTGTCTTTTTCCCCTACGTGCTCGTGCGCTTTCACTTGCGTCTTGCGGATCTCGAGGTCAGTATCCGAGGCTTTTCTGAAGCAGGTGCTCAGGAATCTCCGGCGGATGTTCGGAAATGCATCGGCGGGATCAGCCGGAAAGCTGTCTCTTTGTCTGTAGACGTGTGGCATCACGGATTATCGATGTGGCCAAACGACATCCAGATCACGAACAATGCGCTGTGCTTGCAACATCAGGACTGAACATCGGAATCGGTTTTATTGCTGTGAGCACTGAATAGCACCAGCTGGGCTTAGGATTCAGCCTGCACTTATTGCACAACAGCAGGATGTGCTCCGGTTTCGTTGTTAGTCATTATTTATTCTATTTTATAGATGCTATACAGCTGTCTACCTGTAAATCTACTTAGTTAGCTCACAGTTTCCTTATCAACACTAAGAAGGGTGTGTATATATATATATATATATATATATATATATATATATATATATATATATATATATATGTGTGTGTATATATGCATGCTACTTTATATATTATAGATAACTAATTCTACTACCATCTACATGCATTTGAGACACCCACCAGTGTGATACTGGTTTCCTCCAGTCTCTTTAGTGTGTAGCCCCTTGGTGTTTTAATGCTCATAAGCACAGACTACATTACTACTTAACAGGAGAAACATGTAGGAATTACAGACTATAGACTTGTGTTTTTCAGGTGAAAGAGAATGCTAGCTATGCGAACCCTTATCTTAAACACTATAATGCAAATACGTAAGAATTACACAGCAAAATCATCAGCGTTCAATCGCCAGGCTTTATTTAACTCTAGGTAAACACTGTAGTGTTCATCAAACCCTAGAGATTTTGCCATGTGCCATGGATCAGGATTTGTTTCTGGCTGTTTTGTTTGTGGACCATTTTTGTTTGCTCAATGCATATCATGTAGAGGATCTTTGGGAAATGTGCATCATATGTTAAAGCTATGTGCGTAACAGTTAGCATATGTGAGACTTGACCTGGAATATCCTGAGTGAGGCAGGTTATCTGTGTGTGCTATGCTTTAGCCTTCTCAAATTTTGAACAAATATGGTAGATTTAGACAAGATCTAAAAGAGTTGCTAGAAATTACGATGTTTACAACCCGTGTGTTAGGAATGCATATCATTTACAATTCTCCGAACAGTATTCAGAATCATACACGTGGCAGTACAAACATAATTGTTTAACTAGTGTATAGTTGTATGACAGGTTCTTTATGTGTAGTGAGTTGCTTTTTAAATCTCATTTAGAAAAGCAAATGAAAGAATGTGGAGATTGGCCTAGGTGGCATGGTGGTTCAGGGTCCATGGCTCGGGTTACTATCTGTATGGAGTTTTGCATGTTCTCCTCAAGTTCGTGTGGGTTTTCAGCCAAAAAATATTACACAGAACTTGGATTGGATTGATTACACAGAAATTGCCCCTAGGTATGAATATGTGTGTGTGTGTGTGTGTGTGTGTGTGTGTGTGTGTGTGTGTGTGTGTGTGTGTGACTAGTGATCCCATCTAGGATATATTCCTCATGCCTAATGTTCCCAGGATATACTCCACCATGATCTTGACCAGGATAAAGTGTTTACTGAAGATGAATGAGTGAAGAAGTGACCTTGACCTGACAGTCTGTGATTTTATAAAACAGCCCAATGAGGCATTTTTGTCCCATGCTGCTGGAGTTCCACTCTGCGTTTGTTATTTCATTACGGACGGAGATGAGCCGTCAGAGACATTGAGAGACAGATGGAACAATCAGGGCAAAGCAGCAAAGCGGGAACACTGAGCAGTGTGGTCACTGTAGGCCTGTGTGTAGCAGGGCAATGAGGGCTGTGCTTGGCTGCTGAGCAGTTACTACACAAAACCCAGACACCTCATAGACACGTTCAGAAACACCGGGCAGACACGCCGCTGATGGAGGGCTACTCAGAACTCAGGCCTTGGCGTTACAGTATTATTGCGTGCTGCTTTTCAAACTAATTAAGAAAGCATAAATTTAATGTATAAATAAAATGGCAGTAATATATTAAAGCAGATCAATAAAATATGTTGATATGTAAATAGATAATATGTGATATGATGGCTATATAACTACTATTTTATATATTTCAAAATGATAAATACATAAGGCTTCATTGCTTTATGTAGAGGCCTAAATTAAAATATGAACACTGCTTTAGAAATTGGTGCACTGCAACAGGTTGAAAAAAAAAAGCTTGTCTTTATTATCTTTCATTTCATAATTGGGTGGATTAGAATATCACGTTAGTAAGTCTATCAGAAATTCACATAATCTACAGTCATGCTGTGTATTTACAATAGGAAACAGTAGTTATTTTATTTACCCATTAACTCATGAACATTAGTAATTTTCCCCAACAGATGCTGTATTTGATGTATATGTAGTTCTTAGGGAAATTACTCAATACAATCGTTCCCATGAGCGTCTGGAAAAAAAAACAGAATGTCAGTGACATGTGCAGAAAGGTTGGTATGAAAATACAGCACTGAAATGAAAATATCTGAAAGATTGCTGTCTTTTAACTTCACAGTATGCCAAGACCTTATGAACGGTGCAACTCAAATACTCATGTTTTCACATGCACATTGTCTCATGTCTGTTATTTGTGAAGAGCCTTCAAGAATTCAGTCTCAATATTTTTAGCTTTGGTTAAAAAAAAAAATTTTTTTTTTGGTCAAATCAAGGTTAACCACACAGCAGAGTATGATTCTCTGGAGTATATCTGTGTGCAGATATGACATGCTCTTGTCTCTGTTTTTTTCCCTTTTACATAATAAGTGAAATCTATCAAAGTGATGATCAAATATGTTGAAAAGGAGCAGCACTGAAAAGGCCGAGGCCATCAAAGAGAAACTGTCGCCTCTTTCTTCAGAGAATTCCATCTCCCTCCTACCTCATTCCCGGAAAGTTTAGTCCTCAAGATGAGATGAAATGAGTCAAGTGGCCCACAGCAATCAGTGCTCAATCACTGCATGGTGCTTTGAAGTGCTCCACATCCTCACAGGTGGGGA
This sequence comes from Pangasius macronema, assembly GCA_037577455.1. Lineage (NCBI taxonomy): Eukaryota > Metazoa > Chordata > Actinopteri > Siluriformes > Pangasiidae > Pangasius > Pangasius macronema. Next base: position 13,796,984 of record CM074953.1, on the reverse strand, counting down.
AGCAATGTTAAGTGCTCTAGGGAGAGGTCACATTGAGGCCAGAATAATGAGGAAGGGGATGGGAATTGTGAATGGGGCGAGAGTAAGAGAAACGAAACTGAAGGCAAAAACAGGAACGGTTGTTTGGGTCATAAATACAAAAAAAAAACTTGATATGGACCTAAAAATGTTCTAATCACGTTGAACCGGGTGGCGTTGGCGTGGTGGAGCCCCCTCACAGCTCCAGGGTTCAGAGTTTGATCCTGTGTTCTCCCCCTGTCTGCATGGATTTCCTCCCACCTCCCAAAACCGTGCTGGTTGGTCGATTGGCTACAGTTAAAGGCATTTCTGCAGTGTGAGATAAATATATCACAATATATAGGTTTGCTCACAAACTGCCAGCAAATTTTTATAAGAAATATTATAGATAATAATACATTTGTTTATAATAAATGTTTTTTTTAATTTATTTTAAATATTTATTTAAAAAGTAAATAAAAACAACACTGAAAAAATAGAAAAAAGCTAAATATTTCCTATTTTAAAGCTTAAGGACAAAATCTTTTAATATCATCTGCTTCCAGTCACTTTGTAATTATTAAAAAAAAAAGTAAAAAATTCATTTAAAAGAAATCACGATCTCAGAAAAGCATACTGTGAAATCATTTACAATAATTTTATATCGCCCGACCCTACGTGTAATTGCCCCTTGGTGTGAAGGAGTGTGTGGATATGTGTGTGCATGGTGTCCTGAGATGGCCCGACCTTGCGTTCAGGGTGTATTCCCACCTCGTGCCCAGTGTTCTTGGGATCCAGATCCAGACCAGACCCTGACCAGCATAAAGTGTTGCTGAAGATGAATGAATGAATAATTCATACATGAAAATGAGCTATTTGCTCCAGTTGAAGTGTGGCTTGAGTGAAAGAAAGATGCTGATTAAAAAGCAGTGCACATTCTTTTTAAGGACTGTTAAAAAGAATGCAAAACATTTTGTTTCATATATTCAGTTCTGCCCTACGCACAAACAAAATATGCAGATGTGTTTGTGACAAGTTTTTAGAAGTGTGCTTTTGCTTTTCTGACCTGCCATTGTTCTAGTTTTACCAAAAGAACACCATCAGGATGCAGCAGAAATCCTTTTTCCAGGAGGACTTGTCCTCTTTTGTGCTTGGTTCAGAAACAGGTATAACACTTTTCAAGAATTCAAGAAAGTCCTGTTCTCTTTGCCATGCCAATATTTACACAAGGCCATTTGCATTTTGAAGGAGCAGCATTTTTTAGCATTAAGTATTTTTCATCCCTGCTTGGCAGACTCGCAGCTCATCACATGCCTTCATCTGCGCTCCTTCTTGCCAGGTGATATTAATGCCTGTACATTTGATTTAAAAATTCCACATTGATTGTACATCTCTGTATGTATGCCTTATTTATATGTTCTTTCAGTGGCACATAAGTGAGATTACTGTGTTACTGTCATCTGGATGTGTGTAGGAATTAGGCGCACTGAGATGCCTGTGAGATGCTCTTTAATGACCCTGCACCCATATTATATAAAATTAATTGCAGAGCATTTCATACATTCGAATCTGTTGTAAATCATGCCTTCTCCATTATAACATGCCATCCATGTACACCTAACAGACAAAGTGCAGTGTTTCCCAAAATCCATTATTCTACAGTTCTGTTACGTGGCATGCAAAAGTCATCATGTGTGCAGAAAATATATGAAGCTTGCCAACAAATCTATATGGATGAATGGATAATGGATAGATGGATGGATGGATGGATGGATAAATAGATAGATGGATGGAGGGATGGATGGTCACCTGGAGGGATGGATTGTACTTGGTCACCAATGTACTTGGATTGTACTTGAGGGATGGATGGATGGATGGAGGGATGGATGTTTGTACTTGGTCACCAGTTCTATAATTTGAGAAATTTGGGAAGAACTGTTCAAGCTATCTGGCTAAAGCGCATCTTTGCTGTCTTTGCTCATTCACACTACTCGGAATGATGGTAGACATTAGAGTTAGGTCATGAATAATGACGTTCTAAATGACCACGGTGAGAGACGTTCAAACAGCAAACAGAGAAACCTTTGGAAACCTTAATGCTAATCGGAACCAGGAAATGTCTGACATACCACGTTAATAACTGGCTAAGTATGTGTTACAGCCTCAGTGTCTTCTTAGTGTATCTCACTGCATGCACAGTGGTTATAATACTACGTCAGGTGTCCTGAAAAATGAATTTATTCTCATTGGTTTGAGGTACAGATTAGAGGAAACTAGTGCGTGATGTAGCATCTAACAGAGAGCTCTGAGCCAAGCAGGAGATTTTAGGGATGTGGAAGTGTTTAGCACGTGAATCAGGGTGTGATAGACATCAGGTGATTGTTTTATGGGTGGTAGAGTTGTTTGAATGTCAGTGCAACAGGACAGATGCTCTAAAGAGGAGAGAGAGAGAAGACAGAGCTTTAGATTAGTTCTCGTTGACTTTTTTTGCAGACATGAAAAGGACAGACTTTTGGCTTGTACTGCATATGGGGTAGTGCTGGGTGAAATGTCTGTTTTTGGTTAAGTTCAAGACAGTTTGTTTAATCAGGACAAGAAAATAACACATTAATGCAGCTGAGTCATGTAGAAGACTGACTTGCTTCTCTTAGACCAGTGGTTCCCAACCTTTTTTCTGTTCTATATACATACTGTGTATGTGCTACTCACACGTGTACACGTATACAGTATATAGTTAATATAAATAAATGGTTAATAAATATTTTCAAGTTTTAATGACATTTTTGTCATGAATACACAGAACATTTTCTTCTCTCTATTGTCAGGTTATTATATGTGCAGAATACTGATGTCTGTCGGTCTTTTTGACAGAGCCATCTCTTTTCTCTCGACGAATTCCTGATCTTTACCGATTGTCTCTGGATGCTTCGTTTCCTGGTGTCCATCAAATTTGCCTGGTTTCATGCTGTTGTTTGCCAATTTTTCACCACAGAACACACATTCTGGCCGGGACATGAAGGGAAGTGACTTTGTGGCCAAGTGTGGTGACCCATACTCGGAATTTGTGCTCTGCATTTAACCCATCCAAGTGC
>CM074953.1:13764541-13775829 GCA_037577455.1 Pangasius macronema | reverse complement strand
CTGTTCATGGGAACTCTCAATATGCGGTCCAGAGAGCTGTCGATGTAGATGAAGGAGGCCATCATTAGGCTGAAAAAACAAAACAGACCTATCAAAGAGAGAAAACAAACTTTAGGACTGGCCAAATCAACAATTCGGTACATTCTTAAAAAGAAAGAAAGCACTGGCAAGCTCAGCAACACCAAAAGGCCTCGAAGACCACAGAAGACAACTAAAGTGGATGATTGCAAAATTCTTTTGAAGATAAAACCCCTTCACAACACCTAGCTAAGCCACGAACACTCTGGAGGAGATATGCATATCATTGTCAAAGTCTACAATCAAGAGATGCTTTCATGAATGTAAATAGAGACGGTTTACCTCAAAATGCAAACCACTGGTATCCCTCAAGAACAGAAAGGCCAGATTAGACTTTGCTTAAAAATAAATAAATAAATAAATAAATAAATAAATAAATAAATAAAAACATTTTAAAAAAAGCCTGACCAGATGCAAGATTAACATGTACCTGAATGATGGGAAGTACAGATGAATAATGACCCAAAACATACTGCCAAAGCAAAGGCAATGAAATGGAATGTATTTAAATGGCCGAGTCTGTCACCTGACCTCAACCCATTTGAGCATGCTTTTCAATTACTGAAGACAAAACTGATGGCAGAAAGACCCACAAACAAGCAGCAACTGAAGGTGGCTTGAAGGCCTCCAAGTATTAAAAATAATCCTAATATTTATGTTTGTTAGTTTGTCCAGTTTGAGCCTCTGAGAATGGAGGGACTATGTAAAAAAATGGCTATAATTCCTAAATGTAATACCTAATGCAATATATTTGTTAAACCCCTTGAATTAAAGCTCAAAGTCTACACATTTCAAATCCATTGTGATGGTGTACAGAGGCAAAATTATGAAAATTGTGTCACTGTCCAAGTAATTATGGACCTGAATGTATGCCTGAATAGCCTTAATGATTACATTATTGTTTCTATAGTAGTAACCCATTCACAGGGACTTGTACGAAGGACACTCCACATAATCTAAACCTAATAATAAATATATGGACAAATGTTCATCCACGTATAGTTGCTGATATGGCATACGGTTAGAGGAGACGTGTATGGAAAGAGTCGACACCGTCAGTGCTTTGTAACAGGTAGGGCAGTTTAAGGTCTTTAAGTTTAATGATGGAGGATGGAAGCTGCATTTTATCTGTCCTATTAACTTCAAGAGAAAGCAAGGGAATAAATGATTATAACTGTTATAAGTGGCTACAGGAACTGCCTCAAATGACTACATGAACTGCAGCAGACTCACTTGTTTCACAGCATTAAAGGTAACTTAGAAAGTGAGAAAAGGTATGATGTTTCATGTAACTGTAACTGCATATGATCATTTATGTATATAATTTATATTTTATCATGCATTATGAATGCAGAATTCTTAGAGGAAGCATTACTGATAATCTATAAACATTTCTGTCATTGGCAAGTGCTTGTTTTTCAGCCTAGTAGTCATCTCATTTTGCCTCTTACCTCCTCAGTCATGTAACACAAATCAGATCACAGTCTCTCTCTCTCTCTCTCTCTCTCTCTCTCTCTCTCTGTCTACACCGCATGAAAATGCGCATGCCACCGGTTGGGAAGTGTGCAAGTGGATAATGTGTCGATACCGTAAGTCTGGTGATGAGATTAGCCATTACAGTAAAAGCTCAGACTGTCCAGCCCCTGCCTGTCAGTTTAAAACCTGACCATCTGAAGCCATCAGTCAAAACTGTTTATCAATTTACAAACCTTGTTCTTGTATAATACCTGGTATATTTGTCTTGGTTGTTCGTTTGGACACTATGACACAGCCATGCGTTAGTACATGTAGAAATCGTTATCGTTAGCCTCATACCATAATTGCCTAATTCATTTTTGACAAAATATGACTTGGGCAGTTATGCTATGAGGCTAACATTATGTCTCTGTGCTGAAGAGTGTCGGAGAGATGGCATACCGTATCCATGGTTTTTGTTAATATTATATGAGTAGTCATCTGTACATATAGCAAAAAAACAGCAAAAAATGTGTTTGTTTTATTATTAACACATGCATTTGGTAAGCAGTGTATAGATTCATTTTGTAAGAATCAAAGCACTTTTGTATACCACTTTAAATTTGACTTCTTTAGTGGCTGGAGAAATGATTGCAAGCTGAGGTTTTCATCTATACATGTCTATTAAAATGAAAATGAAACCGTGCTCACGCTGTAAGTGTTTGTGCTGTGATCAAATTGGATTTATTTGACATTTCCACTCCTGTTAATGAGGTTTGCAAAATTCAGTCAAACATTAACAAATGGAGTCATTATGCCATGAGGATTATTACACTGTGTTTTCGAGTCTGTCTGAAATGCTGGCACAGATCGGAGCTTGGTGAAGGGGGATGATGCAGCATAGTGACCATTCCATCTGGTGAGCTTGGCATGCAGTTGGTATCCGGTTCTGCGCCTGGTGTGGCTCTGCCTACTCTCTTATCAGCTACCACACAGCCTGGGCGCCTTGTGTAACACATTTAAGACACAAAATAAGATGGAGAAGGATGTTAGGTTTAGGTGTTCTTTCAGCCGTTATAGATTTGTGTGTATGGCTCACACGATATTGTGTGTGCTGTTCAATCGTCCGTGTTAAATATAATCAAACAGTAAGAATATAATTCATGCACGGTTTCTGATGAATGCTTCCTGGAAATGCATAAATAGCTTAGAGTATCAAATTTCACCAACAAAAGAGCATCTGTATAGGGGAAAAAGTCTGTTTGTTTGGTGTGAGTCGACAAATTGTGAGGCTGCAGCGTGCAGCTGCGTCATGGAGCATTATTACTCTGCAAAAGCCAGGCAGGTGGAGGAGCAGTGACAGCACCATCCCAGTCACACTAGTGTGATCCGACCTCATGGGCCTGTGATCCTGTGAGATGGAATCCTTTGCAGCCCACTTCCTAATCCTTTGCAACCCATTTCCCAACTGACATATTGATCATTATAAGATGGTAGTGAGAGCATTTACAGTTAATCTAGCCATTAAACATATATATATGGTGTGTGTGTGTGTGTGTGTGTGTGTGTGTGTGTGTGTAATTTTTCTATATAGCTCTGACAGTAGTGCCAGTAGCAAGCGAATCACAGGTTTCTAATAATATGCTTGAAATAATAATATGGTGAAAGCATTAATGGGTATGTGAGGAAGTGTTTATCTAACATTTTTGGAAGGAGTCTCCAGTGTCAGCTCTTTATAACACTCAGAGGTATAGCTGTAACCTTAGGTTTTCCTGCACTCCCACGTCTTCAGGACAGAGGGTTCTGCACATTGCAGTTCACAACAAGCTGCAAATTTTTGCCTTAGTAACTTCAAGACTCGGAAGGAGGCAGTGAACATACTTTGAAACCTGTATTTTAAGAAAACATAAACGTATTTCTCCCAAATGATGTAGAAATGGTTTTATAACTTAAAAACTATTTTGCCTAGGTTTTCTGCAAAGATCCCATTAAGTAGATAAGGAGGCAGTTTAACAAAGGTTGATGTAAAGATCATCTTATTTTTATTTTATTATTTTTTTTTTTACTTATTATTATTTTCTTCATCATATTTATTATTTTATTTATTTCATGACAAGTTGTATATGTTTACATGTCAAATTTAAGTAGATTTTTCTACTTTTTCACTTTTGGAGGCAACCGGATTTTAAACTGCTATGAGTTCACTTCTGATTTAGATAAGCGACGATGAAGAGAAGCATATTTCAGCTCAGGAAAACCTGTAGTTTTATGTAGATTATGTAGCAGAAATTGGCAGAATTTCAAGATGTGAAGGGTTTCCCCATTCCGCCACAAACAGTGTATCATTAATAAATCATATAAGTACGTTGCTGAATGATATTTGAGAAGATGTCTGTCTTTGCACTTGTCTGTGCATGGCTTGATGTCAGTTATTAAAATGTAAATCCTGCTAAGGCTTACTTTTTAGCTCTTTGAAGGCTCGGTCAGGCGACTATAAAGATATTGCTGCTTTCTATTTTCTATTTGCAATCAGCTGATGGCTATTTTTATTTCTGTAATTGCGATATATATATATATATATATATATATATATATATATATATATATATATATATATATATATATAGAGAGAGAGAGAGAGGATGCAGAAGATAGGGATAGGTGGAGAGTGATGATTCGCTGTGGCGATATATATATATATATATATATGTATATAAAACTGGTGAGCTATGTCTTCTGCAATGTGCAAAGCTGAAAAATATAATTAATCTGTCACCTTAGATCTACAGACAGTGCAGTAGAGAAGGCTGACTGTGACATTTAAGCAACTGAGGTGAAAGGAACCTGAGGCCAGAAAGTAAAGGGCAGCAAAGAGCTGACAATGCCTGGTTTTCTCCTTTTGATTTGGGACTTCACGACATTTAAAAAAAAATATATATTTCATATTTATTCAGAATTAATTCATATTTTTGTAGAATTGATTTATTTATTTCGGTCAAAGAAAATAAATGAATACAAATTTGAATTTTTATTTTTTCTGAAATAGCACCAGTTTGTAATGGATGTTAAGTGCATGCAAAGTCAGTACCATGATAAATTAAAATGGGTGCTAATGGGTGATATTGTGCATGCTGAATAGGGGAACTTCCTTAAAAGCAGATGAGATGTACGTGTAAAACACTAGTGACTGCCTCTTTGAGGCACTAAAAGTTCTTAGCGTCTGCTAAATAAATCTCAGCCATCGGGTTTTAATGCAGAACGAGGGTCTGAGACGGTGCGAAAGTGTTAGTAAATCTGTCCCATACTTTGCTAGCTGAATAATCTGATTTTCTGGGAGCAGATGGCTCATCAGCAGCACCTTCTCCAAATTCCTCACACGATGCAAAATCACAACCCTTAAAAAGCAGCCATTCATCTCTGCAGCACAGAGCTGCTAGACTGTTCACCATGATGTCAGTCTAAATGGGGACTGAAGTCACAGGATCTCAGGAGTGACAACAACAGGCGCTTTTCTACATCTCACCATTCTATGGAACTTTTTTGCACTTTTCAGGAAACCAGAAACAGGAAAGCTTCTGTTTACTCACTTTCTTGTCCTAATCAAGCAATTTGATTATAATCATAGTCAGGGTTAATGTGTATCAGGGATACACACACACACACACACACACACACACACACACACAATAAGCAGTAGCTATTTTGTTCAAGCCTCTTTCTAATTGCAAAGAAATAGCTTACAGCTTTCCTCTTGTACCTTCTGATTGGGGTGTGTCATGCACCGGTGCCTATATGTACAAATCAAGTGCTTGTAATCAGCTTTGCCAGTTTTTATCATTATGGAAGAATTTCACATGCGAGTGTTACAGAGGGGGAATCCGTGTAAGTGTAACATACAATCAACTGACAGCTGGTTGTGTTTCTATTAGGGCTAAAATCTCAAATCAATAAAAAAGCCTGACTATGAAACTATGAAAGCTATGAAACTGTTAGTATTGAGCAGTGTATTATATCACAAGGTCTTATCAATGGCATATGAAAATTGTGTGGTCTATGTACAATTAGATTCTCCTCCATAGGCATTTGGGGGGGGGGGGGGTGATAGAGTAAATAATCCATCTTGTTTTCGTTTATTACAAATGCAGTTTCACGTGCACTTTCTCAATCACTTCTCATCACTTGTTACAGATGTGCTGGTGGAAAGGATTGAAAAATATCAGCCCAAATATAGATAAAAACTATGAGTGTTGTGTAATCACCTACCACAACTGATGGGTTGCAGATAAATCAGCCCCAGCCTCAATTCTTCATACCATTCAGTTTATTTTAACTCTGTTGCTGGTTCTATAAAAGTCCAAAAAAATAGACGTGTTAACAGCGAATAATAAATAATCTGATGTGGATTCTAAGAATCTTATAACCTTTTTAAAATGTTTTTGTGTGTGTGTGTGTGTGTGTGTGTGTGTGTGTGTGTGTGTGTGTGTGTGTGTTAACTATGCACTGAGAGTGCCGGTATATGTGAGACAGTTACTACAGAGTCACAGGACATGCTGAGTTACAAGCAGGTTTGTGTGTGTACATGTGTGTGTTTCACCTATGACACAGACTAACTTCCTCCAGAGATGTGCTTCTGAATATAAACCAGGCCATGTCCTTCTGTGTGTGATGAAATTGTTCCAGTGGAGAGTCTCATCAAACATGCTGTTACATCCACCCTCACACCGACTTGTGCATTCGTTTTATTAACCCTAATCCTCCATAACCTACTCGTGTTCTCCTACTCATGTTATCCTAGCCTCATAGCCCATGACTAAAGTGGTGTGTATGGGCTGTTTTCTACAAGATGGAGTGCTGTGGTTGCTTGAGGAGTGTATCATAGGTTTATGGTGCTATGTGTGCACCTCACTACCCCAGCTCAGCCCTCCCACGCTTTTACACTTTCAGACTGTTTATGGCTGTGTCAGGAAAACCACACTGTCAAGACACATTATATGCTCTAAAGTACATTAGAAGGGTCACGTATTTGCTCATTGCATGATGAAGCTCTATATCTGGGCACAACTTTGAACTACAGTTTGAAGTTTGAACTACAAATACTACTTTCTAACAATAAGTGTCTTCATGAGACAGGTAAGAAAATGTCATTGCTATACTGGTTGATAGTAATGCACTTACTTAAGCCTTCTCAAAGGAATTCTATTACTATCCCACCATTTAGCACTGTGTTGATATATAAATAACATAACCAGAAATTCTTCTCTGAAAAGACAAATTGTACAGATTTAAAGCTTAATTTCCCTTAAAATGTATTCAAGTATACTACTGGTTTATCCAAGAATGCACATGTATTCTTGGAAAGAAGTAAACTGCCAAGTAAACACTCCCACCATTGGTTTTCCCATGCCATGCCATGCATTGTTGATAGGTTATGTGATGCTGATACAGCACACTTGGCTGGGAGATTTAGACCCTGTTTTGGAGTCAAATCTGACTCAAGGCTTTGTGCCCAAAAGACACTTGTCTCAAACACCTTATTGTTGACCAACAAATAATATAAGAAGCCGAGTCTGAGTTAAGGACTTGATGACTTGATGTCTCAGCTGAAATAATTGATTCAGAGCCCACAGAACTCAGAGGCCCATGTCCTCTTCAGAAGAATGCGAACGCCTACAGTTGCATCTGGGAGATTCTTCCAAACTGGCAGTGACCTAGTAGTTGGACTTTTACATTTATGGCATTTGGCAGATGCCCTTATCCAGAGCTCCTTACATTTATACAACTGAGCAGTAGAGGGTTAAGGGCCTTGCTCAAGGGCCCAGCAGTGGCAGCTTGGTGGTGCTGGGGATTGAACTCATGACCTTCCNATCAGTAGTCCAACGTCTACTAACTATGTACAAATCCAGCCTCAATCCAGCAAAATCTGAAAATAGGTCTGTGGTAGCCATTTTTACATTTACATTTACATTTATGGCATTTGGCAGACGCCCTTCTCCACAGCGACTTACAATAGTGCTTTGATGTCTATCAAAAATACATTCTGCTATTGGCTCACTAGGTCACAAACTAGGAATACCATCACCATTTTTAAATTGATGGCAGGCCAAGTAGGAGTGATTGTTGCTAGGCGACCCACCACACCAATTGTGCTCTTTTGCACTATGCTGTTTGTAGCAGAATTCATTAAACTACAGTGCAATTATTTTATTGATAGCTTTAGATTTGGACAGACAGCTCATCCGCACCCAAACTCCATGGAGTGTGCTTTAGATAAAATGATGGATCACGAGTCGCTGATCAGTGGCATCATACCTGCCACTGATACCTGTATTGCGTCACGAAGCACCATGTTACTAGATGTATGCTGGCCGAGTGCTGAATGCTGATATTCTGATCTTATGGGAGATGGGAGATGATATAACACAATATGTAATACATTTGAATACATTTTACTGACAGCATTTTAACACTCCACTCTATAAAAGTTGATCACTTGTAAGAAAGCTGATAGACAAGAGGTGGTTGCTCCTAGAGGTGGAACACCTAGGCCTGCATAGATGGCATCTTTCTGCTAACCTAGGTTATGCATGGCATCATATGTTGTTAGCACAATCTGCTCTGTCGTAACTGTGCAGATCAATTCTGTGTGTAATCTCCTCCGTGTACTAGGGTGTGACCGGGGTCACTGTTTGGGTATGAATGTATTGTAACTAGTATGGTTGTAATGGTACATTGTGACATGTTGCATCGCAGTGCAAAAAAATTGACTATGTGCATTGTTGAAATGTGTGACTCGCATCATGGAAATCAGCATTCTATTAATTACACTGTTTGAACACTAGAGGTCCCAGTTTGCACAACCTGTAGAGTTAATATATATAGAGAGCACACTGGGCCCGATAGCTCCGGATCAGGAGCATTATATGTTATACAGTTACACAACCACGTTAAAACAGTTAAAAAGCTCTTCAGTAGCTTTCAATTGACATCAGGGCTGCACTGCTGCAATCTACGGTGCCCAAGGAAGAGGCTGTGGAACCTGGTCATTTTAGCCAACCTTGGAGCTCTATTTTCGGGTAAAAAAAAGGCTGCCTCAGGTGCTGCTGTGGAGCTCATTATGTTTCAATCTATCGTTTCACCCAATCAGAGCCTTTATTTATTCAGTCAAATTTTGGGGAGAATTTATACATTTATTTCTTTGAATTTAAGATATGCTGAACCTGTAGTACATTTTGTTAACAATATTAAACCACTGTTTGTAGAAATGTTTGATTTATTTAGTTTCATACAGACAGAAATGCACATCGTGTTGCATTGTTTATGATTCAGAAATAGAAAAGGAGTCTTTTCAGTCAGAATTCTTCTCCATTCAAATTTCATTCAAAATATTCTAAGAATCAAATTGAATCGAATTGTGAAACCAGTATTCTGAATCTAATCAAATCGTGACCGTAGTGTACACGTTACACTCCTAGTTACTAGCAATCTGTGGAAATCACATCTACAATAGAGATGCACCGGACAGGAAGCAGGGTGGAAAACACTGGAATATTCCTTTAACCTAGACATGCCTGAGCTGGAGCTCACCCAGTACATAAAGACTGAATGTAAAAATGGATGAGAACTTTCAAACTACATAAACTAACAAAGAACATATTATTTACTTTTATACATGGGACTCTGTATTTAAAATTATTGTCTTCTGCTTACCACCGACCGAACAGTGCATGTACCACATTTTTAGTACTTTGATCTGGCATCCTACAGTTCTCTGGGCTTTTTAGGTATGACAAAACAACAAACACACACATGCACGCGCACACACACACACACACACACACACACACACACACACACACACACACACACACACAGAATTTTCCATTACAGGTATGCATGCCACCTTCAGTAGTGTCAGCAGAACTACTTAACCTGTGCTTATTATAGTCTCTTTAAACAGGTTGCTGATTAAGGGTGAGAATCTTACTCATTATTATTAGTATTATTATTATGATGTGTGTGTGTGGGTGTGTGTGTGTGAGTGTGGGTTTGTTTTAGCCCAAAGTGTTAAATCTACTGTAAACGGCTAATGACAACTTGCTGTTACATATCAGCCTTTGAATTCTAGGTTTTGCTTTTTTTTTTTCCTAAGAAGAATTATTTAATAGCCTGGGTATTCATGTTGCAAATTGCAAATCTATTCTGATTGTGATTGTTTATTGGAAGCAAATTGCTTCTCAGAGCTCTCGTGGTTTCAGTTTTGCTTAGGTGCGATAGCATATTTTTCCACCCCTGCCAGATGTCTGACTTTCTCAAAAAAAACAAAAAAACCTTTACACTTTGCAATGGAATAATGGATGTCACTGATTTAAATTTAGCTGTGGAAATGTTGGTCATCAATGAGAAAATATGCATATATGGTGAATCACTATCTGAGACAATACTGCTGACTTTAAATTTCTTTTACTTTGGTGAAGTGTTGGTGAAGCTGTTTCATATCCTGTGGAAAGTAATGGTGGGCAGTGAGCTCAATCACAGTGAAATGCTGGAGGTGTTTGGATCTTTATCTCTGTCACTGTTTGTACAACCTAATGTCGGCTGGAATAGCTCATATCCCTCTATCTCTGATTGAAGACTTGTAAAAACCCTGGAAAGCTGCAGTACAAATCCTTCAGGTAACTGTAACATGTTGGACAACCAAAAGCCTAATCTTTTTTTGCGTGTTTTGTAGCTAAGTAGCCATGTAAAGGTGTGTCTGTGTAATTTTGTAAGTGTACGTATGTCTTTCTTGACCTTTCTTTCCTCATCTTCTTGAATATTTTGATTAAAAAAAGACGGTTTGAGTTTGAGTAAAATAACTTGTATTAGAAGTACAAGTTAAAATAACTAACCTGAGGATCATAAATTATGTGGTGGATTGATTTGAACATGTTACTGGTACTTGTATTAACAGTAGTAGTTAACCCAAAACTGCAATTTCTAAACAACATCAACAACATACATAACAACTAATGTTTGCTAAAGTTCTCTGCACACATCCATGACATAATGAATCTACTTGCAGAAGCAAGTTCTGTATTGCAATAAATATATGTGCAGAGACATTAATGCATATTATGTGAAGTCAGGTGTAGCTGGGGAAGGGGAGGAGGGAGGTAGATTTTGGGTTTGAACCCAGGTTTGAAATATTTTCCACTTCCAAATGGTTCACATAACACACATACAGAGCAACTGATTATATACACATTTAACATCATTTAGCATTTAACATCATTATCATTTGATTAATTTATAACATCATTATAGGGCAATTGCACTGTGCCAAAGCAATTTTTGATGAAATAGGAATCACGATGTTCTTGGCTTAGAATTGGGATCATGACTTTCACTCATGATTCTTTGACCAATTTTATACAGAACAATATTTATACTTATTTAATTCTTACATTATTATAGCAGACTGTTGAAGCAATCTTTTGAATGATTTACTGGGATATTTTTACTGCAATGGGCTAAATCCTGAGTAAAACAGCAACTATTTACCATAAAACTCATATCATATTAGCATTAGTAATTAATGAAATAACAACTCATATGCCATATGTCGGCAAAAACTCATCTTCTCATGACTCACTCTCCCTTTTTGTTCATTATATATATATATATTCTTTTTTCTTCTTTTGGCATTTTGAAGAAATGCGAAGTGTGAATATATGTATATATATATATATATATATATATATATATATATATATATA
>CM074953.1:13750622-13764441 GCA_037577455.1 Pangasius macronema | reverse complement strand
TTGACATTTTGAAGCAGTTCTTACAACCTGGTTATGATCCACCAGCGCAAAATGCGAATACATGGAATGTTTCCCCCAGTCTTAAGATTTTGTTCAGGAGTGTATATATATATATATTTGTTTACGACAAATTTGTTCCTTCTCACTGCAAGTGGGTATTAGTTCATTTTAAAATGAACTGTCAGCGTAGTCTCCCCTTTTTCTTCTGTGGACCTGCCGCACTTAAGATACACGCATAAGGACTTCTGTGGTACAACATCTGTTGTCACTGGTTGCAGTGAATAAGAAGGAATAATGGCTCTCTGTTTTATGCAATAGTTGCACGAGTTCAAATGCTGCAGAATCAACTGTTCTAAATCGAATTACACTGAGCAACGAGTCAATATCGCAGAATTGTATTTATGTATTCACTTTCTGCCCTCTTGTAGAACAGCCTCTCTGAACTATTTTTGTCACAGGACAGTACCTTAAAGCACATTATTCCATACGGTAATGCATTAAATGCATCTTAGTCAATATTAGTTTCTGTTAGAACAGAGTTTTCTTTACCATTTACATCAGTTCAGTATGATTGTTGTGTGGTTTCTTTTGCTAACGTCCTTGCTGAATCATCCATTAATCTAATACTGCTAGCACAGACTATCATTAGATTAATGTTTTGTACTAAGGAATCTGTGTTGAATGCAAAGAGAAAATGAAAATCAAGGCCTGTCTTTCCTTGCCTCTTTGTCCTACTGTTAGTGCCCGTGAGGACAGCAACACTTACTACTGGTGCTTCCATTACGATTACTAAAAGCAGTTTATTGTTATTTTTGTATTTAATAGTGGTACATACTCTCTCATTCAGAACTGCCATATTACCCATGTGGTTTGATGTTGCCTTGGTTTTTAATAATCCATAATTAGGTACACTATATGGCCAAACGTTTGTGGACACCTGACCATCACACCCATATGGGCTTCTTCCCCAAACTGTTGGAAGCACACAGTTATATAGGATGACTTTGTATGCTGTAGAATTACAAATTTCCTTCACTGGAAATAAGGGGCCTAAACTTATTCCAGCATGACAATACCTTTGCACAAAGTGAGGTCCATGAAGACCTGGTGCGCCAAGGCTGATGTGGAAGAACTCAAGCGGCCTGTACCGAGGCCTGACCTGAACCCCACTGAACACCTTTGGGATGAATTAAAATGTTGGCTAAAATCCTGAGCCTCATAATACCAATGACAATTAAGATTGCATGAAAAACAAACAAACAAAAAATACGGTCCATCCTATCACTGAGAGATTGCAAGTTTGAATCCATCCCTCCATGGCATTGGCTCAGTTCTCTGGGTGGGTAGGTGGCATTAATATCTCCCTGTCACTTAGAGTGACACCAATCATGGGTGTCTGTGAGCTCATGTATGCAGAACAGGGCGCTTAGTGTTCTCCTACAAGCATGTTGAGCTTGTGATTTAGATTTTGTGCAATAAGGGAGAGCAAGGAATTGGCAATTACCAAATTGGGAGAAAGTGTATTTAAAAAAAATACACAAAAGGGCAACTTATACCAATGAATCTGGGAATGATTAGCTAGCTCTGATTTCATAAGAAAAGATTCTTGCACAATATGACAAACAGTTTCTTTTCTCTTGATTGTGCAAACTGAAATTGGAGCTCAATCAAACTGTGATAGTGTCTTAGGACATTTTTGGTCATTTGCCTGAAATCTTTAGTGGTAGCTTACACAAGCGATCTGTAATTCATCCCTATGGCTTTGTGTGTATGATTTTTTTTTTAAATCATCAAGTATATAATGAGCAACAAGAGTGGAGTTAATTGAATTTTCTGAAAGTTTCTGGAAGTTTAGACTAGTATAGTGGTGCTTGAAGTGGTCCGTGAAGAATAACCAGGGTGTCCGTGATTTTTGTTACAGTAGTAGAAACCACAACACTCCACCTATTTGACGGAACATTACTGTATGCATTACAAAGAGCCTATTGTTTGAATAGCTGGATGATGTTAGCAAAATAAACATGTACTGATGGGTTTGTGCAATTTAATTTAAAGCTAAAGGGATACCTGGTTGCAAAATGTTAGAGTAGATACAAGATGGTTTGTCGTGTGATTAAACACTTGGATCCGTGGCACCAGCTGTGCTCAGCCATCCTGAACAGGGCTGCCTAAAGTAGCTAGAGCTTTCCTTGAGCAACTTGTCAGGGTTATGGGGCCTACAGTGGAACTGCATGCAGTAGACTAAAACACATGGCATGTGTGGGGACTTTAGCCGTGTATTATATATGCCCTAGATGGATATTTTAGTCAGCACTTTGCATGGTTAAGACACTGACCCTGAGGCAGATAGAAAATATTACTGTACCTCTGTGTGTAGATGTTGTAGTTAGAAATTTGTTGCTCATTGCCATTTAAAGTTTCTATATTTATCAGTACTTGAGCTGTATGCATACTCATCCTTCCATTTATTTAACCTTTTTTCCTCCTGTCAGTTTTTCCTCCATGAGGGAAGCTATTCATTCATTGGGGTTATCTCTCATGACCTGTTTGTTATTTTTTTTATTGCTAAGCTCACCATCTGCAATACCTTTTAACCAATGTTGATGATGATTTGGCCTTTTTTTTCCCACCACAGGGAAAATCTTGCCTTCATGCTTGTTTTCATCCATGTTGATCTTACTGTAGACTTCTGACTTCTGATTTCTGACTTGTGTTTTTGCTGTTTTTGTTGTTCAACTTGGACATGTTGGATTGGAAAAAAAAAGAAATTAGACACAACTAATATTTTGGATGTGTCTGATTTTTTTTTTTTTTAAATATATGATGGTCTGCTTTTTTTAAAATTCCATCCTGTTCTGTTGTTCCTCATAAAACTATTATTCAGTGATTACTTTTTCAGTCACTACTGTGAAATGGTAGTGGTTAATCGAAAAGGTAGAAAAGGTGTATAGTTATGAGTCCTTGGAGTTTAAGAGGTTGAAAGACACCAGAGGGAAATGCCATGTAATACTCTAGAATTAACTTGAGACTGATTGCTAGCACTCTTGCATATGAGCGATGATGCAGCAACAGTCAGCTGGCAAAGGCTAAGGAGATACTGAATCAGTCTAAACTTTTGTTTCATTTTAAATGCAGTGGCCTGGTGTACTGAGTCAAAACAACAAAAATCGGTTGCGGTTCCATTCGCATATTGCACTGTTTGTACTTTGTGTAAATTTAAAATAAATGTTCCTATTCCTCTTTCTGACAAGAATTTTATTACTGATTATTAAGAAGGCTTCTCTTATATGAGACATAAAGTCCAGCACTGACTATTCTGTGTTTCAGGGAGCAGGGAGATATAAGCTTAAATTTAGCATATGAAACTATAATATCAATGTTAGCCATTGACCTGTCCCTGTTTCATCACTCTACCTGCTAAATACAGCCTTACATCAGTGTGCACGATCAAATACATTCACTCTGTTTAGAGATATTAGTGACCCTGAAAAGGTAATATTTAGCTTTAGCATTAATTCTACAGTAAACAATATCGCAAGAGCCTTTTTTTTTTTCTTTTTTCTTTTTTTTTTTTGGAGTGCCAGCATACGGTTTACTGGAAGAGGAATCTGGCTGCAGATGGTCTGGGGTTTAGGTAGCTACTGTCTTTATATGGGTACATTTCAGCTCGGCGCCCTCATTCTGTTTGCAGCAGGTCAGTGGGATATTAGGTCGCGCTTGCATAATGGATGTAGACATTCTGGAATTATGGACTGCATTACTATGATTGATATTTTTCCCTGTACGTTTCCTTATACTTTGACTGTTTTTCTCCCTCTCTGTA
The DNA here is from genome assembly GCA_037577455.1 of Pangasius macronema. Lineage (NCBI taxonomy): Eukaryota > Metazoa > Chordata > Actinopteri > Siluriformes > Pangasiidae > Pangasius > Pangasius macronema. Next base: position 13,760,618 of record CM074953.1, on the reverse strand, counting down.
GGTCTGGCTGTGACCTGAAGGTTACCTTCTTGTAGAAGACATGGACTAAAGAAGAAAAGTGTGTGTGTGTGTGTGTGTGTGTGTGTGTGTGTGTGTGCGTGTGTGTGTGTGTGTGCGTGTGTGGGTGGGTGGGGTGTGTGTGTGTGTGAGTGAGAGTGTGTGTGAGAAACAGCCTCTGGATATAACCATGGTGGTGAGGTGGCTACCGAAGACGTCACACTAAAAAAAAACCCCACAAACAAACAGAAAGTAAGACTGCAACCCTCTATCACCAGACACATAATATATAAGAGAATGTAGCAGAATAATGGTATAGTGTAAACAGAAGCACGACATGAACAGTGTGTGAGTACTATATGCACATGCAGCTGAATGTAAAAGTTTACACACAGTGCCTTGCATAAGTATCCGCCCCCCTTGATCTTTTCTACATGTTTTTAGTGTTACATCCTGGAGCTGAACTGGACTTAACTAGGATTTTATTCCATTTGTAATGTACAAGGGATAACATATGAAGTTGCAGAATGTTTTTTTTTTGCAACATAAAGGTTAATGACACAAAAAGCAGACATTGTTGTTGCATGCGAAAGTATTCACTCCCCTGGGGAGTTGTGTGGTAGCACTAACTATGGCTGCAATTACAGCAGCCTGACCGCTTTCCCAGTCTCTGCTAATGAAAAGATGATGCTATCTCCACCATGCTTCCTCCTGTGGGGATGGTGGTCTCTACTTCTACTTTATTATTATTTATCAGTAATAATAATTACTTTATCAAGGTTATAACACAACAAAATGTGGAAATGGTAGAAGACAAATGTAATTTGTAACAACACAAGGCTTGTGGTGTTAACTTGCTAGACAGAGACACAAACTTCATTTGCTCTCATTTGTATACATTGTGTCATACTTTTATAAGCTATTTAGAATCGTATGGCTTACAGCTCAGCTGTGCTTCATAACTACAATAAAACAATTTGGTTTCATTATATTAAAAAGCATCACACATACTTTGCAAGCACTTATTTATTTGACATGGGCATATGCTAGGCTTCAGTGGAAGACTGAATCCAGGAGATATTCCTCATCATTACTTTTAATACTATAATAATTTATAAGTAAGTTATCCTGTTAGGAATATTAGGTTGTCATTAACTTATTTGTGGCTTGGAGGATTTTGCCCATCCTATTGTCCCAGAATTTCACCATAATGCCACTGAATGACTCACTTGACATCATTTGATGCGAAGCACAGACAGCGGGGGTGAGGGCTAAGTCCTGTTCAACCTCAGAAATGTTTTATGTCAACATTAACCCCAGAGTTTATACCAGCAGTTTAAGCATGGGCTTGCCATGGCCTTTTACTTAATAGCTTGAGTGCTTTTCTGAACTCCTTTGCTTACATGCCATTGCACACACAACACAATGCAAATGGTGTTGCAATTGTGGTAACTAGGTGAGTTAATCTTCTGCTAAAGTGCAGCATTTTCAAAATATTATCATCTTCCTTTTCCATGTCCAACATTGCCTTGTAGGTGGTTGCTTTTTGTGGAGAGTGAAGCTTGAAACTTGAGTCCTCTGATTTTGATCTATAAACAGAAGTGTTATTTTATTAGCTCTGTTTGTGCAGGGAAGAATGGATCAGGAAAGAACATGGATGGCAGGCACTTACTATTTGCCTTTAAAAGGGAAAAAACAGAGGATTTCTATGCTGTGTAGGACTTTCGCAATGCCTTCACATCAGACCTGAGTGCATAATAAATTTGATAAAACAGTTGTGTTTATAAGACATAATATTTTAACTACGTAGATGCTTTCTCTTCTCATATCCATAGGCTGGAACACAAAGCAGCATGTCTTTCGATAAATACACGTAATGTCCTGTGTTCAGGATTGTGCCTTTCGGTGGGTACTGTGCTCTAGGGTATAAAATGCAACCTCCACCCCTGAACTCATATATACACACTTTTATTGCTCCTACCCTGATGTTGCCCTGTTGCTATTCATAATCTAATAGTCTGTTTGAAGTCTGTTCACAGCGAGTGTTCACTTTGATTAGACCAATATGTCAGTAATTAGGTCAGTAACTTCTTCATGAAACAACTGTTTTTATTTTTAAATGCAATGCAAGGGCATTCAGTAATCACACCTATCAAGTATTAGTAATGGTTCATTTAACAGCAGCCTACGATCTGGGTATTATTAGAGTATTTTCATTAAACGTCCATGAGAGGCCTGACAGGTCTTAAGATGGAAAAACAGTAATATATAAAAACGTAATATAATTTTAATAATACATGAAGTTACATGTGAAATACATGTGTATCATCACATTTTCATTACAGCTTGAATAATTATTTAAATAACAGTTTGGCAAACCATTGTAAGAACAAGTGATTTCATTTACAGCCCAGAATATGTTGCATTTTGTGGTAAGACACAGAAGACTCTATGGCTATAGACTCTATATAGGCTCTATATCGTTAGCCTCATACCATAATTGCCTAAGTCCTATTTGAACCAAATAGGACTTGGGCAATTATGCTATGAGGCTAACGATATATAAAGCAGCAATTACAGTGAAAATAAATCGGACGTCAGTAGTACAAAGTAGTACTTTGGTCTTAAAAGTTTAGGTTTGTAAAAAGGGGTAAACTTGATAACTGCAAAGACCGTGCAAGCTTATTTAGTCTCAAACATGCTGTTATTGAAAACAAATAGTGTAGGCAAACTTTTCATTCATTTCATTCATTTCATCAATATCATTTCCTCCCCATACTTTGTGCATGATGTCATTTACACACTTTGTCTTTGTAAAGAATCTATGATACACCCACAAACTGCGTGCACGATTTCTCTGGTTGCAAATGCAAATTATTATTCACTATTTGGGATCTTGGCAAATTAGGGTCTTTAAGTCCTAAGCTGTGCAAGACATTAAAAAAGAATATTCTAAGTAATAATTTTTAGGCTGGATAACGTGTGTGGTGCCTGGAGTTGTTTTCAGTCTGCTTTCTTTAAGTATGGTACTACGTTACAATTTAGTGTAAATGTGTATTTCTGTTTCCTACCTTGTTCCTCCAAACAACTGTCCATTATGAGGTATGTTATTGTCCTTTTCTTCTTAATACATTCAAAGTTGTCAGAGTGTCCTGATGCTATCCATCTTTTTACACAAAAAATGGTGATGCAAGACACACTTACCTGCTTAATGTCTAGCATCACGTGGTGTTTAGGATATCTTTGTATTTACAATGTATTTTTACAATGTATCTGTTTAGGTTGTCTTGGTACTTACCATCTTGTTACCCAAAATAATTAGCCAGTACTTTAGAGTCTGTACCACACATCTAACCAGGTAATATTTGGACCATAGGGGACTGTAAAAAGGAAAGATTACCCAAGCGGGTACACTGCCTTAGGGCAGTATACAGATCTGTTCATGCTCCACTGATTGTATCATCCTCACTTCAGCATCAGTTCACATAGATATCACACATACATTAATCTTCACCGATGCTTAGGATAAAAACATATAATTCTGAGATTCATAGTGCTGAGCAGGGGACAGTTTTACTTTTTTGGGGGGTCATTATAAACCTAGAAAAGATCCCAGATAAACAGAGCTAATCTGAAAGGCCTACTGTATAAACCCCCTGAAACGAGTCTTTCACATAATGTTCTGTATTTATTTGTTACGCTGAATATACTGAATACACACATTCACACACACTGCTGCAGTCTGTTTGCCAGTATATTTACTTATATATTATACCTGTGCTCTTATTTCCCAATGTAAAGCAGTAGTGTGCGTTTATATATTCTGCTTTTAGTTCAGGGACCTAAAGTGGTCACTGTGTCTTGCCAAGGTCGCGGGTACAAAATTGTGTAACCAGCTAACTGAAAAGTTTATGAAAAGTATATAATATTATAAAAAAAGAGAGAGAAATGTCTGTAACATACACCACACTTAGGCAAAGCTGAACTATATGATCCAAACATTACATATACTTGTAGGTTTTGCTGCATGACAAAAGAGATAACATTATAGAACCTCAGTGTAACTATTACTACTAAAAACGTACTTGTTAGTAGGCTAGTATTGATGCACTTGTAGCCTGATAGTACATGCTGTTGTTTTAGATGAACATGGCAAAAATATAAAGATCAAATTTTCAGTGATGTGGATAGACCTAATCTAGTTACATGATGGTCACTCCAATAACATTGTGATGTGTGTTTCCATAACAGACCAAAGCAAGACCCAGCCTCAGAGGCTCCACCCACACTTCTGTCCACACCACGTTCTATAGACATGTACTGTTGTATGCTATTTTTTATCAATTGAACAAGGAAACTGAACTTTTCCTAGCAAGGCTACAAGTTTGACCAGTAATTTCTTTAATGTTGCAGAGACAGATAACTGATTTCCTCTGAGCCATCTGGTCTTTCTGCTGTTATGACTATATTGCAGACAAGCATCTTTGCTACTTGAGCGGTCCAAATGCATTATAAAATACAATTATTAGACATGCCAACAAAGAGGGTACCTGTACAGTTGGAGGGCAAAAGGAGAGGGAGATGAGCCCTCATAGGGGTATATCTGTGTATATGCCTGTCTGTGGTGTTACCCTAAGTGGAAAAACTGTGTGTGTGTGTGTGTGTGTGTGTGTGTGTGTGTGTGTGTGTGTGTGTGTGTGTGTGTGTGTGTACACTCATCGATAGAAAGGGACCACAGTAGGATCACCACTGACCAAATATTATTTGGGTGGTGGACTATTCTCAGCATAGCATCAACATTGATGTGGTAATGTGTGAATGTGTGTATATGTGTGTGTGTGTGTGTGACAATAAGCATATGAGAGTATCAGGCACAACAGCATCCGTGTAGGGTTTAAATACTGTATACACTTACTAGCCACTTTACTACGCCATGTTGGTTCATCATGTAGGTGTACAGTTAGAGACAATTCCTATTTTCTCGTTGCACAAGTTGTGGCCGTTGTCTTTTATCATTGTCAGCAACAGATGGGCTATAATTAGTAACTGTACCTATAGTGCATGTGGTAGATTTGTCTGATACAGCAGCAACTGAGTGTGTGTGTGTGTGTGTGTGTGTGTGTGTGTGTGTGTGTGTGTGTTTATTTCTTTCTTATTTTTTTTGTATGTGTGTGTGTGGTGTTTGTGGCCAATGGAGCTGTTTCATCTCTGTGGGCACCGGGCAGTGTGTCTCACATTCCTCTCATTCTTATGTCACGCTCCATAAGTGATGGCAGGGTAGCCAGCAGGCTGACACACACACACACACACACACACACACACACACACACACACAGACAAAGGCCTCTGTTATTGTAGCATAGTCGTAGGTGTTGCCTTTCTGCCCAGGAAGGCTTGGTTTGGGCCGTTCTGACCTCATCAGAGCCGAACAGCGTGGCATTTCAGCAAGAGCAAACACAAGGGCTTAGACTGAGTGTCCCAGTCAGAGTGGGCTGCTGCAGGATGGCACACACACACAGTGAGGATTGTTAGTGGAGGGAGTGATAATCAGAAAGTACTGTCCGCTGCTAAACTGGGAGCACAGACTGGAACATCACATCATCGTGCCTTCTGCCTTGCATTCTGACTCATTCACACTGGCAAGGGTGTGTGTGTGTGTGCGTGCGTGTGCGTGCGTGTGCATGTGTGAGTGTTTTGGGTGTGTGTGTGGGGGGCTGGTAGTCGGAGTGCTCAACATTCTGTACCTCCTACCTACCTTGCTATGACTGTGGTCATCTGAGGAATACTGTCACATCTGATATCACTTCCCAAACATTTTTCAGACACATCAGAGAATCCAGGGCTATAATTAACCAGTCCCCAGTGCATGAAAAAAAAAAAAGTAGAATGACATTTGTCACAAAGACAAAAGCATGAAGTAGCTAAGACATATCTTTTGTCTCTGTTTCTCTCTCTCTCTCTCTTACTCTCTCTTCTGTAGATGAGAGCGTGAAGCTCTGGCTACCACGAAGGCCACTGCTGCAGGCTGGACAGCACAGCCACATGATCACATGACTCTGGACATGGACGCGGTCCTGTCAGACTTTGTTCGGTCCACAGGGGCAGAACCTGGTCTGGCACGTGACCTGCTGGAGGGTAGGAGTTTTTATTTTAAATTGTACTAAAAAGGTGATTTCAAAATGGTTAACTCGGTTGGCTTACCGTAAAGTTTTTCCAGTAAAGCAGAGATTTTCTCAGTACTGATTCTGGAGTGTTACAAATTAGTAGTAGAAATAGTAGGGGTGTAATGATCACATGATTTGCATAAAAGGAAACAATAGAAATTAGTCAAGGAAACCATCATAAATTGATTATTATTGATTATATTTCATTGCTTAAAAGTATAGACAGCTTGTGTGTAAAAATAATCTTTATTTTTAAACTTAAATGTAAATAGGCAAAATGATGATTTGCCTGCATCTCTGATATTTAAAATAGTCCCTCTCTGTCATCATCATTCCTGAATTAATAGTAGGACTAAGCCAGATACTGAACAAAAGTTTAAAAAAATAAGCTCTGAAATAAAAAAATTGGCTCAATGTGCTGAAGTTTAGCTTATGTTGCGGATTGCAATTTTAGCTACTGTTATAATAACAGGCTTGATTTCTGTTAAATATGTAACTTACTTCGAATTTCATGATGCAGACTGAAACTCAAATACAGTCATATTTCCCCGAGTTGTCTCTGACCTTTTGTAATAGAACAAAACACTACAAAATAGTACAAGCACACAACTCGTAACAACACAGTGCAACCAAACCGGTGGTTGGAGATAGGAATAGGAAGGAAAATATGAGAGCATTTCCAATTTGCATTTTAATGCACATTTATAGATCATTGCATGCCTCATTCTTTATGAGGGGAAATGATTAAAGGAGTTTAAAGCATTAAAAGAGCGTTAAAAGTAAAACATTTCAGACAATTTGCTTTTCAACATGTATTATTTTTAGTGCTTTACAATTACATGTGAAAGGGCAGTAACTACGCTGGAAAAACTGCAAATAGTAATGTAACATTAACTGACATTTAAGATGCTTTGTCACTGTAGAATACTTCCTCACTGCTGTCTGCATACTGAAAAGCACCCCGTGTGGCCTTTAGTGTGCTTTGGATGTAATTGTAACAGTAATAAGTGCACAGTTTTATGCTCTACTCGGCTTTGTTCGGTTCCATAAATTGTGTCAGCAGTGGGCTATGACTGTGGAAAATAGTTTCCTTTGGCTAAGCTAACAATAATGAGCCATGTGATGCAGTAAAGGCAGTGATGGATGGCTCTGTTTGCTCAGCTCCAGAGACTTCTCCAGTGCTGTCACTGACTTCAGGCCTCCATGTGTAGGGCTTCCAGACTCATCCACCAGTGCTGAATGTCTCCCAAGTGAATATTTCAGCTGCCATTCCATAGTGTCTGTGTGTTCTTGTGTGTCTTTGTGATCATAAATATGTAGTATAAACCCAAACTGCTGCCAAAAATGAATTTGAAAGGCTGATTGGAATGGAAGAACTAGATTAGTATTATTATTATTATTATTATTAATAATAATAATAATAATAATAATAATAATAATAATCCACTAGTTATGGTATTATGGTAGTTATGGTACTGTTTAATGTTTCTGGAAGTCTGCTTTCTCATCACAATTTTCTGACCTTTGTTTTCAAAATGAAATGACCGGGTTGCATTGTTGGACATCGGTGGGCCTGCACAGAGAATCATCCGGGTATCTTTGGCTAATTGGAAACATGTTGTTCACATACTGTGCATTAGGTCCTGCTTTTGGGTGGTGCTTAGCATAAGTACCATGTGTAGGATGCCATTTGCCATCGAAGAGACATGGCTTTATCAGAAATGGCTGAAACAGAAAGGCCTGTCATGTTTTCCTTGCAATTTCTATTTGATTCCCAAACAGTTACGGTATCTAAAAAATTAGCTCCTTTAACATTCCTTACATGTGTAACCTTACATATAAACGATTTGTAGAACATATGATAATGTTTTATAAATGAACACATTTCATCTCTGGGCTGCTTGGGTTGTTGTGTTTTTGACTCTGCCCGTGTGAACCAGGTTCTCCTGCCGTGTGATAGACTGAAGCTTGGAGGAGTTCTCTGGTCATCTGGTTCTCTGAAGTAATGCCATCTAATTGTGATCAGGGAGGTCCAGCCATGCTTGGACACCGAGCCGATTTAACACTGTGTGTGATGGCTTTATGAGCCCGCTCCACCGGGAGACTGTTGTGCCTGTTCATTGGAACTCATTCAGAAGTAGAGAGTTGCTGGCACTGGTGCAGGAAGCACAAAATCTGCACCTCTCTTAAAAAAGACAAGCATGAAAATAGAAGTACGGTTGATGAAAAAAGTGAAAGGGGAGGCAAGGCTCAGACTTTCTCCTGGTAAATTAGTGGATATGAGAGACGGGTATAGTCTAGGGAATTAAGACTGACTGTGCTTCCTCAACTGGTTCTGACGGTAGTCCTTTGATGTTCTGTCAGTGTTTTCGGAGTGTCCTTCTTCCACCTTGCTTGACTTATCAGTGTTGAGTCAGCATAAGAATATCAGGTCTATGGTTGTATTTTCCAGGCCTAGCTATCTGGAAGTGCAACTGGCTAGCAGCTACCATCGTCTTTACTTGCCACAGCAAGTCCACATCAGGCCAGTTTGAATCTTTGCACCCAGACAGCCCCTGACTGCACAACACTTAACTTTATTTGGTTGGATTTCCTGATTAGCTGTAGACATTAATAGGACTGTGCAAGCAAGTAGGAAAGCAATTTAATCTTCTACTTACTCTATTGCCATCATAGTATAGGTTACAATATTGGAGATGTAATGAGATTGCTACAAACCTGGAATGCTGGAATAGAGATAGGTGACATACACTCAACCTTTCAGTCCAGTCACATGCAACTGCTGTATGTTTTTCTCATTTCTAATAGAGAAAGCGTTTGCTGGGATTATGTAATATGCTGAATAAGACAGGACTGAATGTGCTGTGTGTACTGTAGAGGGAACTTCCTTAGTCAGCTGTTTTTTTTTTTCATGTGACAACCTTTTCTTACCTATTTAAACACTCTCCCTGGAGCCTGCATGTTGCCTTTTGCAGCATCTGTCTCTCCCTCATGGGGTCTTCTTGTGCACTGATCTAAGTGTAGCCTTGATCATACCATAACAATGATGTGAGAGGTCGCAGAACTGACCTGTCAGGCCATAAGTACATACGTGTGTTCTTTCCTAAATCCCTCCAGGTAGAGCTGAGAGACTTGGGGCTGCTGTTGTGCCTGTGACTGTTTATGATTAGCAATTTGTTAATTGGCTTTTAATGAGCCTTACCGCTGACATTTCACAGTGAAAACAACTAAACAAATCAAATCCATGAATTAAAAAGGCTATAAAATCACACAAAGAGGTCAGTAAACATACCTGCAGTAATCTTATAAGATTTCAAACGAATAGTAGAGAATGAGTCTGAAAAGGCTAATAAATTAAAGCCATATTATTCCATGCTTTGGTTATATTGTTGTGGTCATTTCTATTCATGGTAGAATGATCATAATTTCAGTAATGCAGTTATGCAAACTATTGCAAAAACAATAAGAGCTTCACTGGGATGAGCCACTTCCTGGAAACCATAATGCTGAAGTGTTGTTATTATCAAGCTTGTACCCTGGAGACCTCAGTGGAAAGAGAAAGAGGGCCATATACAATTCTTTGGCTGTGTTGTCATATGCATATGAGTCAGAGCATAGTGATAGTGAAGCACTGTGGAGAATAATGTAAAAAAAGGAGTACACAGACTGCATAGAGTGATCTTATTAGGCAAATGCTGGCAGCAAATAGCTCTACCTCTGTATCCTACACCACCAGCTGTATTCAGTAGCCAATCCTATACATACCCAGAGTATATACATACAGTCAGGTCCATAAATATTGGGACATCAACACAATTCTAACATTTTTGGCTCT
>CM074953.1:13718674-13750522 GCA_037577455.1 Pangasius macronema | reverse complement strand
TTATGTCACTTTGTCCAAATACCTTTGAGCCCCTGAAAATGGAGGTACTTTGTTGAAAATGGCTGTAATTCTTAAATGGTGAATGCCATATTTGCCATTGTGGTGCTGTATAAAGGCAAAATCACAAAAACCCTGTCATTGTCCAAATACTTCCGGACCTGACTGTATATAGCTCCCAGTGGCATACAATGATATGCACACTCCAACATTTTATTTACATAAACCCATTCTTAAATATGCTGTTACATTTCCATTACATGCTGTCGTAGTAAAGTTCAGCACAGATTTAAAGACTCAGCTTGTACATAGTAAAATGATACAGATTAATTTTGGTATTGTGATACGTGATGTATGCAAGGGCAAGTTGTCCTGAATGGGTATAAAAAAGGCTCCATCTTGCCAGACGTCAGTGTAACATCTTGCTTTTCAGTTTTCTGAATAGGTTTAGATTTCGTGTAATGTGTACAAGTGAGGCTTCTGTAGTTATAATGATTCAAATATCAATACAGTATCTCATTAAATCCCAAGGACAAACACAAACATTAGGTTGACCAAAGACGATAAATGCATTTGTTGTCCATTTCAGTGCATTCTTGTCATTTGCCTCTGTTGTTGACTCTACATGAGTCAAAATTACATTTTACCAAGACCGACTTATTCACGTCCAACGTTGACCATATAAAATACTATTTTCCAACAGGCACCATAGTTATGTATGTGGTAGAAGGGTGATGTTACTTATTTGTACTCATCTAGGATAAGCTTTCTAACTAAAACCTTAATCTTAGCTTGTGATTTAGGAAGAGCCACAGCACTAATCTGTGATAGACAGGGAGGGGCAACATCTGTGTGTGCATTTAAGCTATTAGATTTCACAAGAGATTAACAACATCTACTAGATTTAAATCCTCCATATGACCTCTATATAGAGCTGTATGTTCGTTATAGCAGTGTGTGTCGGATGTACTACGCTAGAATTTAGCATGCTTCACTTATACTCATGTCTTTTTTTATTTATTTTTTTGCTGTATATCAGGAAACTAACAAGTGCTAACCACCGTGGATAACAGTTTGGTGTTAGTTTATTTAGAAACACTGCCACCTGGTGGTCTTGTATGCCAAGTAACTTAATCTAATTAGCATTTCAATGAAAAATGTTTAAGCAGTGTTTTAAAGCGATGTCTGGTTGATTGAGGCATGTTTGTGTAGAGTGGGTGAGTGTGTAGGAATGCTGGTGAGTGTGTGAACGTGTTCTGTTGTGCATATGCTCAACATATTGCAGGTTTCCGTTGATTTCAGACTTTGTTTTAACCAAATGTTTTTTGTTTTTTTTTGGTTAGACACTACACTTCTGGCCCCATGTTTATGTTGAAGAGTTGAACAGAGTTTACATAAGGTCATAGGGTAACACTGCCATAGTGGAAAGTGTGTCGTGCGTGTGAGCACAGTGCGGTTTCACTTTGTCTGTGTTGTGAAATCTACACACTCTGATGAAAGATAATGATATGTGCAGCTCAGGTCTGTGCTTTTATGGTTGAGCCTGCTTCTAACATATAAAGTACTCTGAACACATTTGTATGTTACTCATATAAAACCTTTATTGGATGTGTGCTAAGAGTTGGTCCTGAATCAGCTCCTTCTTCCTAGAGGCTCATTTTGCTCCATTGTCATTATTGAGCACTTAATGTTGCAGGCTGGGGCACTGTAATATATGACTTATATAGTTACTCTAGTGGGTTATAGCTTTAACATGCTTATAGAAATTTATGCATACAGCACAAGCTCATCTAGAAATCTGATTAATTTTTTTTTCAATCACATGAAAGAACTTTACAATAAAGTTCAAAAAGTCTTTAGAAATTTGTTTATTTCATTAGAGTAAAAATGAATTAAACAGCTATGAATAAATCCCCCAAACAGATATATGTATGTCATTCATATTGAAACTATTTAAATGCATATATACTTAATATATAATTAATTAGATTAGATTAGATTCAACTTTGTCATTAAGCAGAGTACAAAGTACAAAGCAAAAAAAAAAAAAAAATGCAATGTATAGAATTTCATGTAGAATTTACAACATGCAGGAATGATTGATGTTTCCTCAGACACTCTTAAAAAATGCTGCATGCCCAAACAAAGAAAATGTACATCTTATTCGAGGCATAACTGTTATGTAAAAGTCATTATTGATGTATTTAAAATGATCCCTGCATGTATGGAATCCTGATTAGGATTATAAGCAAGCTTGCATGATGTGCTGCATGAAAACTGGATCATTGTTTAAGCACACATTTTATTGTCTTAATAAAAAAAAAATCCAAAGTAGTAAACATCACACACATACTACTTTTCTTCTGTTCCATCAGGAGTATAACTTCTTGTTTCCATTATGGCACTAATCAAATATATGAAACATATAGCCTTGTTAAAAAATAGCATTTAAACGCCGCTGCTGCAAATAAGGAAAGCGATAAGTACAGTTAAACGAGTGATGAATTGTGCTGGTGAATGAATGGCACAAATAGCAGCCTAGAGAGCAATGTGTGTGTAATTTGGATGATAGGGGGATTTGCTTATTAAAAGACTCTTCATTAGAGTTTGGCAGTGCTGCTCTGGGTGTCTGTGTGTTTACCGTGTATATGAGTGCTTATGTAAGTATGTGTTTGGAAGTGAGGGAGGACTTAATTTTGCTAAATTCCCATAAGGGGTCAAACAGGGGCTGTAGCTCTCTCTATTCTCTCTTTGCTCTCTCACCCTCCTATCCTCCTCCTCCCTCTCTTCACCTCTCATTATGGTATACACACAGATGCAGCTTTTGTAGCTAAGCTTAGAGCCTTAAATGTGACAGCTTGTGCTGTTAGACAACTGGGGATAACCTCTTGTAAAGATGTCCAGTGAAATAGAGCTGCTTCTAGTGGAAGGCAGCTTTGACCTCTAGTTTGATCTGAACCACCAGCCTGAGGCTCCTTTACGGTTCGTTCATGCATCTCCTTTGCATTTTTCTTTCTTAACTCAAAGTGCAGTTTGTTAACTCTAGAATTATTGGCACCCTTTAATTATTGGTTACCCAAACCTCCACCATCTGTACCTAACCATGTCGTGTTTTTCTAAGGTATAAATATGAGGTTGTAAAATTCCTTTGTAATCCATTACCATGGAAAGAAAGAACATTCAACACAAAATAGACAGATGGTTGTTGACCTGCATAAATTGGGTAATGGATATAAAAACACACCACACACAAGCATTTAAAAATATCATTAAGCACAGGTAGGGTCATAACAAAACATTTTACATGTCTGAAACAGTGTGGCATTTGCCATGAACTGGCCCCATAAGCACGCTGTCCCTCCACACAGTGAGGAGGATGGTGAAGGAGGAACACAAGAGCCCAGGTCACTCATTGCATATCATTCATTTTATATATTAATGTTTGCTTATTTTCATGAAGGGTTCTGGACTTGACTTGACCATATAAACAGGAAACCTAAATAAATTAAAATCAAAATGATATATCATGAAACAAAGAGTAACAGTACTTTTGTGTGGCTCTGTGTACTGCAGTGTGGATAATTCAGAGGACCCTGTCTATGAGAGTCTGGAGGAGTTCCATGTGTTTGTGTTGGCTCATGTGCTGAGGAGGCCCATCGTGGTGGTGGCTGACACTATGCTCCGAGACTCTGGGGGAGAAGGTGCCAGCACACACACACACACACACACACACACACACACACACACACACGTTACCACGCTACACAACTCCCTGGCTCTCACAAAGCTATTATTTTTCTCTATAATTTCATACTTCACTCAACCGAAATGCATACTTACATCAGTTTTATCCCTCGTTTTTCTTTACAGCTTTTGCACCAATCCCCTTTGGAGGCCTCTACCTGCCCCTGGAGGTGCCACCTAACCGATGCCACTGCTCTCCACTGGTGCTGGCATATGACCAGGCTCACTTCTCTGCACTGGTCTCTATGGAGCAGAGAGACCAGCAGAGAGAGCAAGGTAAGCAGCTGAGAGACACAAAAGGAAGCATTTCTTTAACAGATTTCATTCAGATCTCTTTTTTTTTTATGGCACTTGCCAGGTTATAGTTGCAGACACAGTTATATTCACAATGACATTTTCTTTCGTGTGTTTGAGATTTTTGAAAAAAAAGAAGAGAAATAATGAACAGAAAGATCAGAAGTTGAATAGAGAATACCAAACAGAGAGAGATAAGGCATACAGTATGTCATACGTGAGACAAGTAGCTATTCGGGAAAATAATCATTTAAAAAAGTGACCTGTGGAATTGAACATTAGAACACACTTTTTTTTGCAATGAAGGCTTACAGGTAATAAAAAAATATGGTTTGCCTCTCTGGAAAGACGTATTAATGACCTATGTCTTGTTCTGTTTAGACATTTTATTATTTTGTATTGTATTGTACCCAATGATTTCACTCTGAAAATCAAGCCTAATTATTCTTAATAAATTATTGCAAAGTGCCTTTTTGTTGCCAGCTATAATTAATAAAGTATTATTTAGTGGATAGTATCAATAAAACAGACATACAGTATGCTGCTAAACAAGAGAAGACTTTCACACATCAATACAAGCAGACATCTTATTTGACATCCCTCTTTTTAAATCTTTTTTTTTGCTGTCCAAGTCTATGCGTAAATATGCAGAATCAATATTTACTGTCATGAAACCAAATGTGTTTCCTTATATATTCCAAATTCACAATATATCAACTCGTCCAGACCTTTGACTTAATATAAGGGGCAGTAGGCACTTCTCCTTCAGAAATGTATACTTTCATACTTCATGATTTTCAAGACAAACCAATCACAGCAATGAACCAATTTTGGAAGTGAAATGCTCATTAGATTACAGAGAGCACTCAGACTGAGATGTACCAGCCTTACAGACGCGCATGATGGATAAAGTGCACTATAACTAAATGATGAAGCTAGGGATAATAATCTAGCAAGCCCTAGACAGCAACATTAAACGTCTAAGAGTTCTCCAGACTGTCAGATAGGCACATGCGATCTGGGGTGGGGGCAATTGGTTTGGGGGGGGGTGGTTCGGGCAGATGGCATTCGAGCATAGTGCCTGCTACATTGCTGCTGTTCAAATTGGTGATTAGATGATTCAGGAACAGAAAATAAGATCAAGCCCAGTGTCATCCCCAATGAATAATGCGGATCTGAGATCTAATTACCTGCAATCAATTATTCAGGAGACATTCCTTCAGACCTCAGTCAGCACGGAGCATGGCCTTCAGCTAGGGAGAAGTGGAGAGAAAGAAAGAAAAAGTGAAATGGAGCAGGATGGATTTTTTTTGACTCGCAACTTTCTAAAGAGGTCAGTGTTCTTGCTGAAAGACACAGTTGCTGGACTGGCTGTTCAAACCTCAACAAATCTCCTGGTGAAAGTGATTTAGCATCTAAATAGGATTCTAAAATAATTACAGTATTATGGCAGCATTGCAGTCATGTGATTTTAATCCTCACATAATAAGCCATAATAACCACCTAGTTTGTGTAATATTTAGGTTGCATTTCTCCAGGATAAAGATAAACTCCACACAGTACTTTGGAGGATTTCCATGTGACCCTGTTCTCTATTTTTCTCTTTCACGGACAGAAAAGGGCAATAAAGGAGCATAGTTACAGAAAACTGAAAACATCCCTCCACAATCATTTGTTATCTGAGTGATGAAGACTTTTACTTCATTCTTCCAGCTGACACTGTGCCAATGTAAAGCTGCTATCATAGGAACAGATCTTTTACCAGGCCAACACACACAACCTGGCTTATAATAGCTCTAAATGATCGTTTGCCATAAGCTTCAGAATTATTGGCACCTTTCATGAAAATATGCAAAAATGAATGTATGATATTTTGAGCATAAGCATGTGGTGGTGATGTGCCATCTTATATTAACACAATATTTTTGAGCAGTGCAGTGGATTCTTTTCCTACAATAAGTATCAGCACCCCTGAGTTAATATTTGGTGAAAGCTACCCTAGAGAGAATAACAGCACTGAGTCTCTTCCTGTAATGTCTTACGAGGTTGGAGATGGTTGTAAAGGATCTTCCTTCAGAGAGAATATTTCTTTTGCACTTGTGGACTGCTTTCTTCTAGGGTTCAAATCCTGAGACTTCAGTATTCAATCATTTGAACCCATTTCTTAAAGTTGAACGAAAAATGTTAATACAGAGTGTTCAAAAACTTTTGACTGGCAGTGCCATTCATTTGTAAGTTCTCATGAGAGTTACTTTTGTTAATGCATTTGTTATATATTCATTTTAGCCCGTTCTTTTGAAGGGTGCATATAATTTTTTATTTTTCTGTTTATTGTTAACAGCCATGTTGCTAAATAATTAGATAGGTTAGATAAAGAAGGGCTAGAGGAAGGAAATTCTAAATATGGAATTGAATATATATAAAATGGAAGAAGTTCTTTAGACCCAGTGAATCTGATTTGCCAGTAATATGGCTTTCCTCTGTCACTATCTCTCTCTCTCTCTCTCTCTCTCTCTCTCTCTCTCTCTCTCTCTCTCTCTCTCTCTGGCTAACTCTCTGACCCCATGCAGAAGAACATTTTGTTCTCCTTTATAGTCTTAGGTTTGTGCATGTAGACTTCAGTTCAGACCCCAGGTTTTCAGTAGGGTTCATATCCAGAGACATTTTCTTTAACGATTTCTTTGTTAATTTGGAAGTATGTTTGGCTGATCATCTTGTTGAATGCTCTATCTCTGCCCAGGTCTGAACCTCCTGGCAGAGGCAACAAGATTTTGAGCTGAAATATCCTGGTACATAGCAGAACACATGATGCCATCAATCTTCACTGAACCAACAACCCAAAAACAGCCTGAATACATAACTGATCCAGCACTGTACTTTACAGTGGGCTGTCGGGTTTTTTCCTTGTATGCAGTCCCCGTTTGTGGCTAAACCTGCTGATGCTGTGCATGACCGAAAAGTTTGATTTAGGTCTCATCTGACTACAACACATGATGCCAGTTATAGTTCTAGTAAAGCTTGGTGAAGTTCAGGTGCTCCATTTTGTGATGCTTTCAGGAAGGGCACCTTTCTTGCAACACTTCCAAACCATTTGATCTATTTAAAATCTGTTTTTTCCTCTCCTTCACCATCCTCCTCTCCTCCTCACTGTGTGGGGTCCTGTACTCATGGGTCCAACTCCTGGCAAATTTCCCAAACCCAAAAAGTTAAACTTTTTGTTACGGCCCTAATTGTACTTTTTTTTAACTGCTTAAGTGTTTATACCCCAGAGAAACAGGACTGGCTAAAGGCAACAACAGATTTTCCGAGGACTGAGAGCAAATGAAAAATTTAAATGTTTTTCAAAAATGACACTTCCCCTGCATTTATTTAAAAATTTTTCCTTAGGGATGTCAATTTATTATTACTTTTTTATTTCTAGAAAATAGTTTAAATGAGAATGATGTTTTAGCACAAAGATAAATAGATTCTGCTATTGTCTGAGTGGAAATTTTGAATTATGTGTAATGTTTATTTTATACAATTATTTTTGCACATTTTTATAAAGGGTGTCAATAATTCTGAAGGGCACTGTAGGTATGAGGTACAGCTACCTACTGCTCACATAAATATATGGCTGGATGCTTAGTGCTTTGTATTTTTTTTCCTGCATATGGTCGCTTTGATTGCTCAGTATCCAGTAGATGGCAGTGTCTCACTCTCTCTGTATTGCAAGAAGCAGCTCAGAGATGAAATCAGTGCCCTGGTGCTCCTGTATGGCCGATGGATTTGAAGCTTGAAATTAGAGGAATTCAGTACACTTGCACTGCTCCAGTATGAAGGAGCCTCTCGCAATAGTAGCCTTCTGAACTGATGCCATCTCACAGCACCTTGTTATTATTGCACCTCTATATGTATGTGGTGTGAGACATGTGAGAAACCGATACCTCCTGAGTGGGAGAAATCAATGGAGTAGTGTGAGAGTAGTGTGCAGATGCAGGCAGAAAGTGAAACAGTTGGTGAGTGATAGTTTTGTTGTTTAGTACAGGAGAGACCACTATTCTCTGAGTTGAATGAGGTCATCTGTAGATGTAACAGTGTACACAGAGCCGTGAGGCCCCACATCACCAGAATTCACACACACTTAAGCACACACATGGAACCTGAGCTTCTTCCACTGACTCCTCTGACTCATTTTTCCCATATTTATTCTTACTTTTTACTTGCTTGTCACACTTTTTACAGAGCTTGTCTTCCATTGCTAATTAGAGCACATCAGCCTAAGCTAACAAATCCGTACAATGGCCTGCTCTTTTTTTTGTCTCTCCTCTTGTGTGGAAGCTGCATTGTGTCTTTCAGTTTGTCCTGGCCTGATGATCTTTTCTTCTCTCCCTCCATCCTGTTTCTTCCGCTTAGGCATGCCAGGCAGCATCTGTCCATCCACTATGTGTTCAGGTGCCAGCTTCCCCAAGAACACTGAGACTCCGTTCATCTCTGAGTGTGTGTGATAGGCCCCCCCTTTCATGTCTTCCCCTTCACATTCACACACATTCCATTTACACGGCTGTGGATGCACCGACTCAGTGGAATGTTAATCTTGCGCCTCTTGTTTTTGCACATACACTCATTTCGGGTCTTCATCTTGCTGATGGGTGTTTATACTCTCAGGTGTATCCGGCTGTAATACAGACACCCTTCCTCCCTCTTTCTGGAGCTGAATGGTGTCCCTGTGTAAGCCTGCACCAGTCCTGCTTTAATCTGCCAATGTCGTGTGCGGTAGCCAGTGCTGTAGACTCCGAGCGAGTTGAGTCCACCCACACCAAACCTCAGCTGCTATTTCGAGACCCATTTTTAAAAGACCTGCAGGCTTTCCTTGGCATCGAAGATTGGCCCTTAAACTCCTCCTATAAAGGGGAGCATTTTGGCACAAACTTTTATGACACTTCCTGTTCAACACATCCCAGTTGCTTGCATTGAGAAATGAGGCTAATTTTGGGAATTTTGTATAGTGTGTATGTGTGAAAGTGAAAAAGAGCATCTTGGGTGGCACTTGGGATTTACGTGGTGGAATACATGTGACCAAGATAAAAGCTTATAGTCAGGTTATATCCACAGCTGTGAATTTAGGTTGATAATCCCAAATTTACACCATCAGTCAAACAACGCAGGCCAAAGAAAGCTGAAATAAAATTGTGCACATATGCAGTGATTCATACAATCCACTAGAGGGAGTGTATTTAAAAATAATGGCTTTGAGCTTTGAGTTGTTTTTAATAGGATTATATTACACATACTTCTCATGACAAATCTGCACTCCAAATCTTTATAAACACTCCCTAAATTTTCCACAAGCAGCGCCACACTGCGCAGTGAGACACGCACCATACGTCATCCTGTACCACGGAACCACATGAATTGAGTGATGCTGTATAATATCGGGTGCCAAACCCTATAAGCATGTAATCTGTCAGCAACTTCTGTTTGTATAATCCATCCACTTCTCGCCACTTCCACTGAATCGGAAGCCCACTGATGCTGGTCAGTCATCACTGAATTGAGGCTGCTTTAGGGCTTTTTGCTTTTTTCCATTTCCACTTTTTCTGTCCTGTCTCATGGCTGCTAATATTTCAGGAAACTCTCATTTTAGTGTAGCTAAATGATGTCGGAGTTCATATGCGGGCAGGTGAGGTCAGTCGAGGAGAGCTGACTACAGCTACCAGCAGGGCCAGTGAATACAGTATGTTACAATGGGGTCCCCTGCTGCAGAATTGGCAGGGCTGGCGTTTGCTTCTGGAGTGGGATCAAATGGAAACATAGTACAGGCTGAGGCTGTGTGGGGGGGCCATGACCCCATGTCCGCTGTCTTACCCTGTTCTGGTGGAAACTGTGTGAGGAAAGTGGGTGTGTGCTTTGAAACGCATCTTTGTTTGGGAGCTTGGGAGCATGTATGCAGACATTCTTGTTTGTATGTGTGCATGGGTGCATTATTTGTGCGTGTCTTTTTATACAAGTGCTGTCCTTCTGCAGTCTGCTTTGGCTTGCTCTCATGTCCTGGACCGCCGCCACTTGGAGTGGTACTACAGAGCCATGACCACAAAATGTTTATTTTGACCCTGCAGTAAAACCCGAACACATCAGAGATTATCCGTGTCAGATATATCTGTATCTGTCAGCCTCGGTTTATAGGTCGAGTGTGCGAAAACAGATTTTGTTTTGTTAATGTTGTGATCCCTTGTGTTAGCACAGGACTGATTTATTGCTTATTTATGGTCCACACTGTTAATAATAAAACTCTTATCACTGCTGTAACCTTTATATACTGATCTGTAGTTTGTATATTTACGTGAAATCTTAACAATTATTTGCATGTCAGACTGAGTCGTTACAGTCTTGCTATAGGGTTCAGTTCAAAACTGTGCACATGAGCTGACTAAGAGTTCAATAAGAGTGAAGTAGATATGCATTTTGCAGCTGTATCTGTCTTTCTTTTTACTTCACCCTTGACACACCTAGGTCTATCTGTTTGTCTCTCTGTCTCACACGCATGCACCCTCTGCCTTTCACATGTCTTTCACCAAATGAAAGTTTATACCCATAGTGTTATTTAGATGAGTGAGACAGTGTGTTCACTCATTACTGGTACACTGTGAAACCAGCCAAGCACTCATTTGGCAAATGTCAGAGCTACTGTGAGAGAAGAGACTGTATGTTCTACCAGAAGGAAAGAGACAGAGAGAGAGAGTGTGAGAGGGTTTGAAAACAGGGACTGGAATGCCCTGTGCTTGAACATTCTGTATTTCTCACCAGTCCCAATTTCTCTGTCTCTCTGGATCGCTATTAAAACATCTCTGTGTTTAACTTTTATTCTAATCTCTTTGCTCCCCCCCCCCAAAAAAAAATTTCACAGTATTTCTCTTCTTATTTGTATGTGTGTCTACTGTGCTTGATGGGAAATGCCCTAGGAAAGCAAAAGAAGAAAATGATTGAGTAAGGTGGCAGGAGAGTCAGAGATTTTGAATGGAAAGTGCTTCTAAATAGTGTGGATGTGATGCACAATACAAACAGTGCACATGTGTTTGTCTCCATATTTATAGACAGTTCCACATTTGCCTGCTGTATCTGTTTCATTACTATATCTTTGACAAACTTCCATTCTAAGGCTGCAATTAACCTGTCCTCTGTGTCACAGCCATCATCCCTCTGACAGACTCCGAGCACAAGCTTTTAGCCCTGCACTTTGCGGTGGACCCGGGCAGAGACTGGGAGTGGGGGAGGGACGACAACGACAATGCCAAACTGGCCAAGTAAGATCTTTCAATCCCTTCCATCTATCTGGCCTATGCCTTCCCAGGGGCTTAAGGGCTCTGCTGGCTGGCTCACTCTGTCACCCAGTACTTAAAGAGGGGAAGCTCTGTTCGTCCTATCCCCCACATAAGGGATTTCGCTGGACAAAATCTGGTCATCAGAATTCCAGTAGAGGGACAGGGGAACACAAGTCAGCATACATAGTTAAAGTCAATACTATTATGGAAAAAGCAGCGTTCAGTCATCTGAAAGATCGCCACATATTTATATACGGAATTTCTCAAGGATGAAATGACTTTCAGTCATGAGATTTCATTTGACAATGTAGACAAAGACCACATCAGGATGTACAAAAATTTAAAGCAAACATTAATGCTGAAATGAAAGCAGTGAAATAACTACGTAGTTCACCGTTTCCTATACTGTTTCCATACCAAGAGCTTTAAAAGCTTATTTATTGTATATCTTGTGGTTGTTTGATTTACAGTTCTTACTTAGAACTGGGCTATAATCTGTACCAATTGTTCTTTAGGCATTTAAGAGGCTAATGAATTAACTATAACTTCTGTATAATCTATAAATGCCTTAATTCAATTCTGTAGGTTTGTCTGAATTGCATAATTTGCCTTCTGAATTGCATAATTTGCCTTGAAGCTCCCCTGTCCATTCAGATGAGAAAACATTCAACATTCATCAGTGTTGAGTCATGTGTGATGAGTGAAAGTGTGATGATTTTCACTACCCTTTCTCTTTTTTTTTGTTTTAGTCTTATCCTCTCATTAGAAGCAAAGCTAAACCTCCTACATGGTTATATGAATGTAACATGGATTCGAATACCATCAGAGACACGAGTGCGTAAGGACTTAATCTCTTAAAATCAATGGCCTGCTCCATTCCCATGGTTGATACACAGGGTTACAGAAAGTGTGTTTTGATTCACCTCTCTGTCTGATATTATAGGCTCCGCTTGCTCAACCCGAGTCACCCACCGCATCAGCAGGTGAAGATGTGCAGTCTCTGGCCGAATCTATGGACTCGGACCGTGAGTCTGTCTGCAGCAATTCCAACCTCAACAATGGCAAGACTAGCAAAGAGAAAGACAAAGACAAGCAGCACAAAGAGAAAGACAAAGCTCGTGCTGACTCAGTGGCCAACAAGCTGGGCAGTTTTAGCAAGACTCTAGGCATCAAGCTGAAGAAGAACATGGGTGGCCTGGGTGGCCTGGTACATGGCAAAATCAGCAGGTCCACCATAACAAATGGCCGTGCTGTGGAGGGCAGTGAACAGAAGCCCAAGAAGAAGGACTCCAAAACGCGCAAAGGGAGCAAAGAGGAGTCAGGCCAATCTACCAGCACGTCATCCTCTGAGAAAGCAACCAGCCCATCTCCTACTGATAGAGTTTCAGGTAACTCCTCTGGAGAAAGGCAGGCCAGTTCAGGCAAAAACCCAGATGAGCGGACTCTGGACAACTGGAAGTACAGCACAGATGTCAAGCTGAGCCTGAACATCCTTCGTGCAGCCATGCAGGGCGAGCGTAAGTTCATCTTTGCTGGTCTATTGCTGACCAGTCACCGGCATCAATTCCATGAAGAGATGATCAGCTACTACCTGAGCAGTGCACAGGAGCGCTTCAGCACTGAACAGGAGCAAAAGAGGAAAACAGAGGCTGAGAAAAAGCCTCAGACCAACGGCGCCCTCAAGAAACCTGAGCAGGAGAGCACATTCCAGAGAGAGCGCTCGGACAGCTCTCCCCCCGAGAGTTGCTCACCTGTTCTGCATCCCAGCCATATCCATACACTAAAGGGCCAGGGGAGGAATAGCCCTACCCTTGCTGCTTCCCCAATTCCCATCCCTAATGCCAACCCAACTTCAGTCCCATGCTCGTCCATGTCACCCATCCCCTTCTCTTCCCCTAGTCAAGGTGCTAAGAGACAGGAACCTATCCCGGTGTCTGCCCACTATAGCCATACGCCACCCATCCAGAGGCACAGCGTTATCCACCTGAGAGATAGCAACACGCAGTCCTCAAGCTATCAGGATGAGCCCTATAAAATTCCAGTGGGGACACTGAAGACCTGTGCCACGTATCCACAACAGAACCGCTCACTGTCCTCTCAGAGCTATAGTCCAGCACGCATGTCTGGGATCCGCGCCGTCCATGGCGGAGATTCTACGCCATACAGCATGGCCGGTGAGCACAAATCCCACACCTACACCAATGGCTTTAATGCAAGCCATATCCGGGACAGTCTGGAGTTTGCTGATGAGGAGCTAATGCCCCACTCATGGCTCAACCATGACAAATCCAAGCTCCGCAGTGGAACATGCCCCATGTACTGCTTTCAGCAGAAGCGCTGCAAGAGGGAGAACTGCTCCTTTTATGGCAGGCCAGAGACGGAGAACTACTGCTCCTACTGCTACAGAGAGGAGCTAAAACGCAGGGAAAGGGAGGGCAAAGGACACCGGCCTGGATAGCCTTGCTCATACACACACATGCAGTTCAAAACTGATATGTGTGTGTGCGATTAAAAGACAGCAGTGACATCACCACCCTCTGCACTATGCGAGTAATAGACAAATACTGGCATACTGTTTTCTAATCTATTTAAGAATGATCTCCTTGTAATCTTGTTACTTTTCTCTCAATAGCAAATTGACACTGCAGTTTACAGCTTTGGCCAGAGATTGTGCTGTCATTTTATTTGTCAGTTTGTCTTTTGTCCAAATTCACATTCTTTTACTTGTTCTAGAGTAAAAGCTCATGTCTGTGCATTTTGCTCAGTCTGTAATATAAAATTTCTAGTACTAGCTGAAAGAGATGTAAAAGCATATGTCAGTCTCCTCTGAGCTCTCCAAAAGCTACTGGGTAACTCATTTGAATGCAATACTTCAATCAATATCTCAATAGCAAGTAACATCTTTCTGCTTTGGAAGTAATACAAATGTGAGGAACAACCACTGATAAACATGGAAGTTTTTAAAAAGCAATAAGTTTGGTAATGAGCGCAGTCCCTCCCCTTTTTATCTATGCATTCTTAATGTCAGCCATAGTGTATTGTCTTTGTGCAGAAATGAGTGTGATTTTATCTGCCTGGATGTAAGAAGATTGTACTGAAATTTCATTTGTGGCAAATCAAAGTGTGCTGCATGGTATGTAACATGCTTTTGATTGTGCAGCACATGACTGGACCTTGTGTACATCGGTTTGCATTCCATTTAAACTCTCCTCGGTACCATCAGACCCAGTACAGTGCCGTTTATTCCTATCTGTGTTTTGCAATATATCACATTCTTGGTAGCAAATGGCTTCTGTAAAATAAACTACTACTACTCATGACAAATTTATACAATGCAAGAGTAACAATATAATGGAATACAAACCTTTATACACGTTTATAGTGTAGTGGACTAAAAGTGAAAGCAAATGGAACTGTGTGATGTTTGTCAATGTTGGTTACACCCTGGTGTGTTGTAGGTAGTGGCAGTTGCTCATCATTTGTTCTGTAACCCACAAGCACACACATGCCAGTCTATCGACATACCCACCTGCATCTGCCCTAAAAAAAAATCTGTGCCAAAAACATTCTCCTATATTTGAAATTCTCAGGTATTGTGTTAAATGTGTATATTATTAGAATCCCCAAATATAATCACTAAATTCAAAATTGAACATCACTTTCAACATATAACAAAGTTGGATTCAAAATTGAATTAAAAAGCAGGAGTGGCTTGTGACGATAAATTTTGGTGGGGCAGGACAACATTAATAACAACATAGCCTCAAACAAAATTAAACTATACACACTTGACTATAAGCTACTATCTAGTGAATTTTTTTTAGATTAACCCCATAATGGGCAAATGAGAGTCAACAAGACATGAATGAACTTGAACAAACTAACTATGGTTATGACGGTTTCAGTTTGCTGATAATTGCTCTCCAAAGACACATTAACAACTAGGCTAGTTATGTAGATAGCTAGATTAAACTTGCTAATCAAATCATTTCTAATCAGGGAAAGGACTGAAAACTATGGACTCAAAGATGGCAGTGTTCATTTTGAAAACTTGTGTTCAAATGAATTAAAAAAAAAAAAAGAAATTCAGCTCAGTTTGATACAGCAGATGTAGTTCCTGTCACCATTGTCACAGTGTGAGACAAACACAGAAGGAGTAATATCATTAACTGTCCTGTCTGCTGCTCCTCGCCCACTCATAAACAATGCATTCATAGAGTAAGCATGGGGCAGAGTGATTGCTGCCCCAATGGGTGTCAGTTTGCTCTTGTTGTAGTTACCTTTTTTGACCACTATGTGCAATAATGACTCTATGGAGCTAAATGGGGCACTGAGCACACTGCTCGAAGACTGCAACACATCTAGAAAGGTGAACAAATTAATGGAATATGAGCTTATATCCGTCAAAAGCATCATTTTTTAAATTGTTGGTCACTCAAAAGAGGTCATTAGTATTGCAAGATTAACATCCATTGCAAAAGATATTTGGCTTGGCTCTGCCCCACATGCCTCTATGGATGAGCCACCAGTGTTAAAAAGACATAATTAACAGCAGCAAAGGTGTTATGTATGTTATATATTACGGCAGATAGCCACATCCTAGCAGGCATCTTGTAACTCTAAAACTTAACTTGCTTTGTGTACTAGGAAGGCCTTGATTCCTCTGCCATTCAAAGCACCAGAAGGCCTGACTGTATCATTAATGCTAACCCCTGTGTGACCATGGGTAAAGTGAAATCCTCTCCTAGTGCTTCTCTTCTTCAGGCGAGTGACGAATGTGAGAGCATTACTCACTGCTTTCTGGTGTGTGTTGTAATACTGAATAACCCTGCACAGTCTAACGCTCAGTGTGTCTGTCTCTCCTGGATCGTGTGTTCTGCCCACTGAGTTTTCTTGCTCCTTCTTTCTTTGTGCCCTCCTCTTCCTAATTTCTATGTGACAATATATGAATCATGGACTTGCACTGTCTTAGAATTGTAAAATATGATTTTATATTCATTTAACAGTTTTACACTAAATTATTAATTTGCACATTAGGTACTGATGTAAATAGTAGGAGGAAACAGGAAAAGAACAAAACAAGATTAGTTTGTTGTTAACACTGTTGTCTGTGCCTTCTCTTTGTTATGTGAAAGTATGGCAGAGTGTGTGGGTGTTTATGTGTATGTTTTCCTGTGTGTATGTGCGTGTCATTATCCTCAGTGTCCTGTAATTTGAGCTATGACAAGCTGTGGTTTCAGTCAATATAAGAGCCAAGATTAGACTGTCTGCTTGCTCACATAATTGATCACATGGAGTGAAAATAGACTGTAGACAGCAGTATACACCCATTGCATTTTGACCCATAATCCTGCAGTATTTCAGCTCAAGCCTGACAGCTACAGATAGAAAATTACACTCAGCAGCTGTCTTACAGGTCACCTGTCTCACAACTGCCCTGTGGCTCAGCAGCTGACAATAAACTCTTTTCTCCATGTCACGTTGTGCACATACACCCACATTCCGTACATGCATATGGAAAACATGGATGGATTGGAATTTAAGACCCAAAGCTAAATTATACAGTATAGTATAGTATCTTTGTTCTGAAATGCACCCTTGCTTTTGCATGAGGGCCTTCATTTGGAAACTTGGGTTTTATTACTTGTTTCGCTAATATGCTAACTCAGAATTTAGTAGAAGAACCAGAAGAACAGGAGCTTAATGCATTCACATTACCAAACACAAATGTGTGTTTATGTGCAAAGCTATTTAGTGTCTTTAAATAACATAGTGCTTTACCATGTTTAAAAAAAACAAAAAACAATACACACATAAGCATGCACAGACAGAAACATCAGTCATCGTCTGTGGTTTCATTGCATGCTGCTATTATACTCTGTAAGGGAGCAGTCCAATGTTTTAACAGCATTTTATCTCATGGTTCAAGAGAGACAGCGAATTACTCAATCATCATTATCATAATCGGCTTAACACTGAGCGACCTCCCCATCACCTCTTACTCATTAAGGGTTTTGTAAGGGCTTTAAGTGGTCTGTCTTATCCATACAACTAATGTAGACACAACACAGGGTTCCTTAGCAGGGAAGACACTTATGGTATAATGCAGTACTGATAGTGGGAGGCTACCTTGAGTATGTGCTTGATAGAGTGCTTATGATATGTTAGCACAAAAGACTTGATTGTATGTACCCACTATTTGAAATGAACAAATAATGTGTTCTAAACTAATACAGATATGAATAGGTGGCACACTATATACGCATCTGGTTGTGACTAGGGGTGTGCATCCTGTGGGGCGCAAAAAAAAAATGCACAAGAGGGAGGTTTTTATTTTCATGTAGATGAGGGGTCAGATATGAAACTTGTGGGCATGACCAAGCAATGAGATATGAAGCTTGCAGGACAAAGAAAGACCACATTCACTAACATGAAGTATGCATTTACAGTGTTCATTCATTCATCCTTAGTAACTGCCTGATCAAGGTCATGATGGTTTAAAATAGGCTGTTGGTTTTGGGAACCCAACAAAATTTGTTAGAAAATATCATGGACAGGAACAAACAAAAAGAAAAACTGCACAAGTGGGATTTAAAAAAAACAACAAAAAAAAGTCCCCCCAAAAAAGTAGTAGTAAACAAACCTTTCTGGTGTAGGTGACGCCCACTTCGGGTTTAAATCTGACTACAGATACAGACACAAAAGTTCTGTACACTAATCTAGACTACAAAGACTAGATATTTTCAAGTTAGTGTTAACGCATTAGTTAGTTTTTTAATGTTAGAATTGTGACCCTTATGGAAAATTCCCATAGTGTACTTACTTTTTAAGTTCAGGTTTCAATTGGAGTTTATGGGAATTTCATAGCATCCTACAGGTATTATGGCAATTTTATGATGGTGCGCTTCATGTGACGTTTTGGTTTTAGGTCATTTTCAAAGTTGTGGAAATGGGGGTATCATTCATTTTCATGGCACCTCATATACCTCCCACCTCATGTGGATCCTATAAGTTTACATGGAGTTCCCATGGTGACCCGTTGATTGCAGTGGGAATTTTCCTAACAGGAATGTACAGTACAGCAGTGACAAAAAGTTATCAGCAATACAGTCACCCTTAATAGTGCAGTTTGAAATTTTTTTAAAACATGCTTGTAAGCCTGTAATAAAATCTGGAGTATAATTAAAGAGATATTAGCAAAACTGCATTTCGAACTATTGTCATTCAATCTTGCTAGTTTTATTTCAGGCTTCTGTTTAAAATTGTTATGGCTCAGAAATTGCCTTTATTCGCAGCTTAAGAAGAGCTACTCAGCTCTGTTCTATTTCCTTAAAATAACCCCTGAAGCATATGTAGTTTTAACAGTTGGGGTGGGACCAGTGCTTTCATTGCAATTACAGTTTGCCTTCCATATAGCAGAGGTCTACAGTTCATATGGAACTTTCTTCCAAACATGGCAATAGCAGTGCATATGCAAAACTTAGCCCAGGATTAAGTTTACATTGTGAATTGAAATGTGAATGAAAGAAAATCAGGGAAGGATAAGGTCATCATTTGCATGCCATAAGACCTTTTGTGTTCATGAGAGTGTGTTTGTCTGCTCGAGTACAGTAGCCTGTGTTATATGAGTGAGTGTGCCTCTAGTGCATTGTTAGAGAAAGAGACAGAGAGTGGGAGACAGTCTGGGGGAGGCATGCTACCATGTGTGCATAGTGTGAACGTTACTGCAGGATCTCGTGACTGGGCTGTGGCTTTAATGAGCTGTGCTGGTTTGTGCACTGCACAGATTGAGCTCCATTGTACACAGCTCATACCACACTGAGCTGGGTCAGGGGGGCAGAGTCAGGTCACGCTTTCCACTACAAAAAACAAAAGTCTCTGTTCAGTGAGGGACTGGTGCTTTTGTGACACACTGTTTTCACATAGGCTTAATTTCAAGCTTGTTTATGGGTAAGAGTCATGTCAGATTACGTATATGTAAAAGTTGACTCAACACAACTTAAGTTGACGCCCTAAGTTGAAAAGATCTAACTTTTGAATCAGCGTTGTTGGTTAAACTGTGAGAGATCAAATGAGATCTGCTGCAAAAACAGGCTGTGTGTGTGAACCTGCTGACACTGAAGAGGCCACGTGGAAGATGAGAGAGGAGACACAGTGGAAACAGCTAAACACTTTCTGCTGGTGTGTGTGTGTGTGTGTGTGGGGTGGGGGTGTTTGTGTGTGAGGGAAAGAGGAAGGAGGAGGGAGGGAGTTTTCATGCATAAACTCCCTTTGTATTTTTTATAATTTATGGTAGACAGAGACACTAGCAGCAGACACAACATACATAACACACAGTTGATAGGAATGACAATGAAGCACAGTGCGAGATCTCTGTTGCCACTTGTACAGGAATAATTTCCCTATGAGTGCTTATCAAAAACACTAATTATCATCTTTGCTTTCATGTCAGTTGCAGGCACATCTGCCTCTGCTCTCACGTAACAAGACAAAAAGAGGAATTTAAATACCTCTGATAAATATTGATGCTTATCTGGCGCCCAGGTCTTCTTTAAAGCTTACAGAATGAAACATGAGGCTTTGGTGTGATTTCAAATGGAATTCAGTGCAACATGTTTCAACATACATCTTCTTACTTTTGCTTTCTTACTGGGGTTTTGAAAGTTTTTGAAAGTTTGCTGTAAAATTGCCATTTGGTCTTAGAGAAGTTTTGACAACTTTAGAAACTTGGGGAAAAAAATCAGTTAATTGTAAGATATTTTAAAGTTACTGGTTAATTGTTGCGATGTGGACCCATAGAGCGAGCAAGCAAGCAAGAAAGAAAGAAAGAAAGAAATGTTAATGAGGCTTTTTGATTTTGATAAAGACTTCTTTCTTGCTCTCTCGTCATTTCCAGTATAAGTGACTGTGTGTGTGTGCCAATGCCAGCCGGTGTCGCCCCCACACAGATCGAGAGAGAGAGGAAGCCCAGAGAGGTCACACTACAGCAACACCCACTGCAGCGCGCCCACACACAGTCTGAACTCAAAGTCTGTCTGCCTGGTTGCCTCTCAGAGCTCTGGGCACCACCATCCTACCACCACCCACTCTATCTCTCTCTCTATTGCTCTCTCTCACACACAAATACATACACACACACATGCACCACCACACATTCAGACTGCCCACTCTTTCCTCTTTATTTCATCTCACAGGCTATAAATTCAGCAGTACTGACATAGGCCTCTCTTAGCCATGACACCAGATACGCCTGACACCCCTAAAAGGTAAATTAAACATTTATTTGTTTATTTGTAATTCATCTTGTGCTAATTAACTGCAATTCATCGGTTCATACCATATAACAGGCAGTGGTACAATATGAAGGATTAAAGCAGGAAAATTGTCCTTATCTCCTTACCCTAAAAACACGCGCACACATACATACACCCCTCCGCCCACTTAGTCGTGCTCAGTAGAGGAACACTGTGTTCTCTGGGTTTGTAAAAGTGTCCTCACATGGCCCCTCCTGCTGCTGTGTACTTATTCACTGTGGAGGAGAGATTGCAGAACGTGAGAGTTCACAGTTTGGGTTCTGATATAATCAACAGTCTGCTGTTTTTTGCTGCAATTTTACAGGCTATGAAGCACAAGATCAGACAATACTACTAAGGGAGTATTTTATTTTACAGCAGAGGAACTACCTAGTATTTATTAGTTATTAGTATGTGTATATTACTTTATGAAGGAATATGTATTACTTTATAAAGTGACTGATATGAAGTAACAGTGAATTCATAAAAACAGACTGCTCTAAACAAGTATTGCATTGTGTATCAAAGTACTGCAGTACAAACCATGTCGTTTTCTCAAGTTACTAAGTTTGAATTACTTGTAATTACCACTTACCTATTAAATCCTAGATACTTCATGTACATTTGGGCACTAGGGGATTGTCCCTAGTGATATTTTTAGAAATATACAAACTGTTAATTTAATCAGCTGCAGAATGGGGAATATGAAAGGGACAAGGCATAACACTCAACAGGGCGGCTATAAAATGTAAGTCCAACCCATTGATAAAAAAAAAAGCCAATAGCATTTTTAGTAAAGAGTAACAAGAAAAAAAAGCCAGGCCTATAAAATCCATCATAATGGACAGATGTTTTTTTTTGTTGCTCCATGCCAAAGCAGCAGCCAAACTTCATAACAAACCTGTCGAGTCAATATGATGAGGGTCATACAGGGAAGATAGTTTACTGTGAATAATAGATGCATGGATGTATCCATTAGAGTTGCCAAGATAGCTAACAAGTGAACAAACAGAGTGGGAGAGTGAGAAAAAGCAGGACAATGCAAGGTGAGGTAACTGTCTTATGGGAATTATTATCATTATGGGAACTCTTTACTGTGTATGCATCATAGTTTGAATGGCAGTGGTAGTTCATCTATATATCAGCAAATTCAACGTTCAGTGTTCATTTTCATCAAGACCTCATTCACAACCCTAGACATTTTAAATTCACCTGAAATATTAATTACCTCTTTTGAGTGACTAATGATTTTAAAATGTTGCTATTTGCCAGATATATATGCCGATGATCCACTGATTTGCTCGCTGCTCCATTTAGCTTCAGAAATTGTCAAAAATGGGAACTACAATAAACGCTAATATTTCCCCTTTGGGGCAGACATCACATTACCCCATGCTCACTGTATGAACAGTTTCAGTGTTCAGTGGAGACAGAAGCAGCACTAGCCAAATTGGTATAGTTTAAAAATACTTAGAGGCTGGCGGCAAAAAAACTTGCTTTATAGCAAATAATGGGAATTAATTTGAATACATTTAAAAAGTCTAAGTGCAGACTTGTATGTCTAATACAGTTCAAAAAAACCTATAGACTGTATGTAGTTGACTCTCAACTGCCTACTATGGGGTTGCTATTTACTACATAGTGCCTATAGCATAAGTCTAGTGTGATAGGCTCTCGGCTTAATTTTGTTTGAGGCTATTATTAGGGGTCCAAGCATAAAGGTGCATAGGCACCCTGTTGTTATCCTACCTTGTCTTCTTCTTCCTCTTCTTCTTATTATTCATCTTCTTTTTCTGGCTAGGTTGTCTATGACAGCCCATAGAACCATCTGGTAAAAAGTTGTGAAATTTGGCATACTGATTGGGGAGGGTCTAAGGAACATTCTGACCAAATTTGGGCCAAGTGCTTCCAATGTTCTAGCACCACCATCGGAACAAATTTTGGGCCTAATTTGGATGTACGTTTGTGGTCAAACCATGAACCATGTGTCCAAAATTTAAAAGCTATCCCTGGATTTCCTGGGTCGAGACGGGTTCAACACACTCTATGATGTTAATTTCTGCCTAATTAGATTTTTCACTACTCTTCCTACAAATTTTGTCTAATCATCACCAGATTTGGCACATGTCATCTTCAGAGTAAGTCTCACAAAAATTATCAAAAGAATTCTGATACTCCAAATGGTTTGCCCATAATGGGCCAAAGAATCTGACAATGAAGCCGCTAAACAGGATTTGAGGCTGTATGTCAGCAAGGTCATTGCACACTGACACAAAACTTGGTAAGATGGTCAGGACCATGACCCAAGGCTATAAAACAAACTCTGTAACAGCGCCACCTACTGGTCAAAAGTTACAGAAAAATGCTAAAAATGCTTCCGTCTAAGTGCCATTTTTTGCTACTTCTCCTCCAAATTTTGTCCAATCTTCACCATATTTGGCTCACATCATCTTGAGATCTGTCTGAACAAAACTTATTAAAGGAATTTTGGTATTTAAAACCGTTCTCCTGTAACGCACTGGCAGGACTTTACAAGAGAAAAAACAGGATGTGAGAGTATATCTCAAGTAATGCATCTACATATCATCACAAAACTTAATACGTATCTTCAGGACCATGTCCTGAATGTACCCAAGAGGTTTTGTGACTGCGCCACCTTGTGGTCAAGAACTGTAACAACTTTCAGGATGATGGGCTACATTTCAATACATTTGCATGTACTGTCATTGATAGGGCATTGTTGTCCTGCTGTATCAAAATGCTGGTCACGAGGTATTGCTGTTGAATGGTGAAATGATCATAACATCTCATCGCAAAGATATTGTACAATCATTTTACCCTTCCAAAGTTAAAAATATAAGCAAGTAAAATAAAGAACTCAAACCTATGAATAGTCCAGGGTAAAGTATGTTTTAATCAGGATTTAAAAACAACTATAAAATATAAATTGTATTCATAATGTTTTGCCCTAAAACTTTGGAACACTACTCTAGAGTTTAGGGGCAAGAAAAAAAAATAAAAGAAAAACATCCTCCACCAGGTGAGCTGCAAGAGATCTTCAAGACTAACAGCACAAGGCTAACAGCATGAGTGCTGCAGCATTCTGTACAAATCTATGCTGGAAATGATCTCTAATAAAATGTTAAACAATGAGTTGCAAATGAGGTACTCTATAACACACCACGGCTGTTGCTGCAATTCACATTTGTTTCAAAAATTTCCATCCTAATTCCATTATAAATAGAAATAGCTGTTGACCTCAAGCCATTATCTTGTCCATTGAACACCTTTTCTATGGCAATGGGACCTCATCTTACCATAATTATTCTCCAGTTTGCGGTAAATTGTTGGTTGCAGGCTGGCAGCACATAGTTTCTCAGAGAGAAGGGGGCGAAGAAGCAGAGGCTTCCAGTGTATTCATCATAATAACAGTGTCAGAGGAGGAAAGACAGTAAAAGAAATTCACAAGCTGTCATCTGAGCTGGGTTATCCTGCCACACACAGCCCCTGCTTTGTAATTAGACTTAAGAGTGGGGAATATATTAACTGTTATAGAATAAACACAAACACACACACATATGCACATGATCCCACAGACACACACACACTTCTCCCACCACACACACCCAGCTCTCTGGCATGACCGTGGCATGGACAGACAGAGAGACAGGAGGTGGGCAGACTGAGCAGGGAACACACCAACCTTCTCTCTGAATATTTTTAGCACATTCTTCCTTCCTGTTCATCTCCAAAGTGATGGAGGCTAACAGAACAAGGATGAAACAGTTGGTGGGTGGTTGCGTGTACTCAATACCATATATCTTATATAACTAAAATATAGGCCATTACTGAGATGGCAGCTTTATCCCATGGTTTACACATAATAGACATTATTAGACTTCACAGAGGGGAATTATGCATATGTGAACTTGCACACATGATGTTACATCCCATACATGTGATGCAAAAGTATTGCATTGACAGGTCACTGATCTATGTACAGATTGCCTTGCTATATGCAGATCAGTAAATGCTTTATTAAGAAAACACATTTCGCATCACTTACAGTAAATATGTGCATGGGTGCAGACACAGGAACTTCCTGTACACATGCAACCCCAGTCAGCAGGGCACAGTCTTTCCCACAACTGACATCACTAGACGTGTTCATTTATTTTCCGCTTTCATTGATGCCCTGGTGAATAACAACTGCATTTGGAGGCTGTTGTATAAACACCTAAGAGTTTAGCTATTTAGCTAACCCCTATACACTCCACATATTATTTAGTTTAGCATAATTTCAGTAACTACTGTGAAAAAATCAGTAACTGCAGTGAAACTGATAAAAAACAATAACAACAACAAACATGTAGTTACAAGAGTAAGGAATGTAAATGTGAACCTACCATCAGATACTGGTAGTTTAGGTAGTTAAAATGGTGATACTAGATACATTTGGAAGGTTTTTACATTGCCAAAACTGTTATAATTGTGTGCTGCATAAATGCCAGTGAGAAATAATCATTTCATCATACTAGACATCATCTGTTGAGAGAAAATAAGAATTCAAGATGATAAATAACTCACACCCTTCACCACAATAAAGCTGATTATTTATGCATTTATTTTCAAATGTAAACTTCACTATTTCATGCATACAAGTTGACACATACATTATTTGACAAATTCTTGTTAATTCTCATATTTGCATAGGACAGAGTCACAATATATTGTCTAGAATGTAAAAAATAATGTCATAAAAAGATACAGCAGAGCAACCATGACCAGCAACATTAAGAGTTGGTATAATTCATGGAACTGTACAACTGTAATACTTCACTGTAGTGATTTGGTTGATTGAGAAAAAGAAAAAATGGTGATGAATGGCAGGTTTTGAATGAGGTCATGATGAGAGGAACTGGCCATAGTTGAAATATGAGTTATTTTGTACAAAGCGCTTTATAGCCGCGCTGTAGTCACAGGAACAGGCATTGCATGGTGACAGAAAATAAAGACTAATACATATATCAGAAAGGCAAGCCAAGTATACACATAAAGCCTGAAGGACAGCTTGGAGCATCTATGACCTCCCGAAAATTCTTTATACAACATCTGTATTTGTTCATTTTCTGATTGGAGATTCATGGTCAGTACAAAAGAATGTGCATCATTGGTGTGCAGAAGCACAAAGAAATTTAATAATTAGTTGTGGCCATTGAACATCACTTATTAATGTCACTAATATCTATAGATTTTGGGTGTCCAGCTACAAGTGAATCCTCTCATACAGAGAGCAGAAGATGTGAAGCCATGAAGAAAAAGAAACCTATTTGAAGACAGTCAGCTCTTTTCTATTCTGTGTCAAATATCATAGGTGTTGGGCCTCATAGATGTTTTCAGTAAAACAAGTTTACTGAGTGCACATCATAAAAAAAGGAGTGAAGGTATAGGCGGTTCTGAGTTTGAGCCTCCTATAGTAATCCAGTCATGCGTGCTCATTAACAGCTGCTACGACAGCAGCCTTGTCCCTGCTGACACCACTGGACGCTGCGTGCTTCTAAAAGGCTAGTTGTGTGTTTGAGTCTGACCATGCAGATTAAGAGAAGACCAAACTGACACAAATGACCACATGCTTTAAAAGCATCAGTCACCATTGGTCATCATTGACCAAGACTTAGAGCATGACCGTATTTTGCAAGCCTTCATGTACAGTGAAAATACACAGTTTAATCCCCCAAATTTGAAATATTTTGAGGCATTAATGGTATTAACATGACGCCAACAACAACAACAAAAACATGTTTTTCCCCTGGTAAACATTTACATTTTTATGTGGAGGATGTTTCCAGTAATTCCTAAACTGTGCTAACACTTGATTTCAGGGGGTTTCCCTCCCAGGCCACACAATTACTGAATGGCATTTACTGCCAAACATGGGTTCTTTGGAGAAAAACTAACCTGCACAAGCACAGTGCTATTCTACACCCTTCATTTTAGGGTTATATTGACCAGAAGAACATATAGGCAATAATGGGCAAACAACAGTCTACATAAGTCCTCACAGATATGTGTTACTGGGACAATTAACACATCGAGCGAGCCATTCAGTTTACCGTGGCTTTGTTCATTACTCAAAGGGTCTCTTTTGTCTCCTGAACTTCCTGGCAGACACATTTGGGAATAACCCAATGAGTCATATGATTTGAAGGATAAACATTTTTTTTCCTTTCAGTTGAAAGCACTCTAATGTGCTTTGTGAAATCGCAGCCTGAATTCCAGCTAATGCAAATGCAAACATCCCCACATCCATCCACCCTAGAAGTCTTTGGTGACGACCCAGTGAGCCTTTAGTTACAGGAACCCAGTGCTGAACTTCAGTTAATTGTACAGTGTGGGTTCATTTGCTTGATGGCTCAAGTGGCAGGTGCGTTGTACCACTTTGGCCCGTGTTCCACGCAACAGTTCCATGGGCCTAACCCCTGTTTTGCATGTCTGTCTTTCACTTATCATGGGAATGGCGACAAAATAATATGCACACCTGCATGTACACAAGCAAGCAGACTTGCAAAATCCCTTTTATGAGAGGCTCAGGGTTTACTGCCTATCCTGTCCCAACATGAATGGTTGTGTCTATATTGTCCAGTAGGCACCATTAAATATAGTATAAGCGCATTGCCAAAACAGCAGAAAAAAGTATGCAATGTTAAGAAAAGTACCCAAATTAACTAGTCACAAATGTATTTCAGTAAAATACATCACAGTCCAAAACAGAACATAAAATAAATACATAAAAGTAATGTAGCTTCTATGCATTGGTTTGATATAAGCAGCACATTTACAGCAAATGAAATTGCAATCCTTTGGAATGGTTGGGTTTTCACTTCTGATTAATATAATAATAATAGCGTCCAAGAGTTTAGGATATTTAACCATGTATGTTCTAAAATGTACAGCATAAGACAAATTAAGAAAGCGATATAATCAGACAAAAACCAACATAAAGCTACATTAATGTCACACCAAAAGGAAAAAAAAAAAGAGTTAAACTTAAGAATACTTGAGTATCTAATGCACATCATTCAGTCCTGTACACGTACTTAAAAACACATCACTCATAGAAAACTGTACAAGGTTATTTAGTTAATGTCACCTATTATGGAATATGAATTAATTTTCTAAGGGTTTCTCCTGGAATTGCTACTTTAATGCCTTTGGCACTTATTATCAAAGCTAATGTGCTATTTAAAAAATATTAGTTACATTTCCCAAAATCAAAATCTTCTAAATTTGATTAGTATAATTCTGGCAACAGACAGAAAATAAATTAAGCTAATTTGGGTAAATTTGTATAGTTAAATGTGATTCATGATTAACATGAAAGGACTTCATGAAACATTCAATTGTTTTCTTTTTCCACTTTACAGTCTGAGTTAATGAATATTAATAAATTAGGTAATGTTGACATAATAGTTGGCCCATTATTTCAGTTATACCACTCTAATAACAAAATACTTCATACTTCATAACCTTCTGAGTTGCTTTGTAAAGTACAAGTTTGGAAAAACATGATGAGTAACACAATGGTCATCTATAACCAAGGAGAGAATAATAAAATGTAACAATAGTAATAGCATGGGACTACACTACCTATTCACAATGCTATGGTCTCTATGGTTATGTGTCATTTGAAAATGAAGCTAATTATATCAATCATGTGCAAGGCATTAAAGAAGAAAAGATTAGCCTTATAAAAGTTAACTTCACCCCTTTATCCCACTTCTCTCCATAACAATTAAAGGAAAAAAAATCTATATCCTGCTTATAACAAAGATTCAGTGTCTCTGCATAAAGAGGGAACTCTTGGGGCTTGTCTTCCTCAAGGCTTAAAAACTGAGATTAAAATGTAGAACAAAAATAACAATAATTAGAAAAAATGGGAACTAAATTTCAGAAAATGGAAATAATAATAATAATAATAATAATAATAATAATAATAATAAACAACACAGAAATATATATTACAAATAAACAAAGCCAGATGAATACATCCATGATCTATAATCACACGTAAGGTTGAATTGTAAGCTAAGGACAGAGCAAGTACAGTTTTACCCTAGACATGCCACAATCTATGTTCAATGGTGTCGTTTCTGATTCAAGTCGTTTCAGTACAGTGAATATATGGAGCGAAAGAAAATGCATGTTTTTTTTACATGTCTCACACTGACCTGTGACAGCTGTCTAAAGTGGATGCCAGAGACTGGAAACATTTTACTTATTACATTATATCTCACTAGTACCCAAGATAGTGAGATCAGTTTAAAGACCAGTCATGGTCACGGGTGCTATTTGAACAGCTACTGGTTTTGGACAGAGGAGAGTTTAGAGACAGAGGAGAAGTCACCGTGTTCTCAGACCAGCAGTGAAGAAAACACAGAGATGACCTATAGCGCTTCCAGTGCACTGCAACGCACAGCTCCGTGGTGGTATGAGTAAAAGCTGATGGTCAGCATATGTCAGCAATATGAATAGAAAGGTGTTATTATCTCCTCTTTTTGGTTAGTTGATGACAGGTGTGCCAGGAGGGCATTTAGCTAATTAGTACTTACTAAATTAGTGTTCCAGTGTTAGCTATAACAGAGTGGAATTGGTTGACACTTTTAATTGCTACACCTCTGGAACCTGTTTAAAATGACCTAATAGCGAGAAAGCATTGTGTGTGGCCTTGCAGCAGGAGTAATGCATGTGTGATGCTGTTTCATTTTGTTACAGGTTTTTTTTTTCCTTTAGAGAGAGAAGAGAGAAAGCTTTGATTATGTGTGCTGTTTTGAAAGACTCTGGCTGCGAGGCCCTGGGGGAAGGGAAGGAAGGGAAGGGAAGGGAAGGGAGGAGAAAGACAGGGGGAGGGAGGGTGAAGAGAGGGACAAGGCCTGGTATTCACAGGCCTTCACCTGCTCCTGGAGTCCAGGGATACCCCATCCCCAGCTGGGTAGTGCCACCGTATCCTTGTCCCATCTCCCTCCACGAAGTGATAAAGAGTTAAATGCAATAAGCACGTGCATGACAAGTGAGGCGAGGATAACAGCGAGCATGTGAAAGTGACTTGACAAGTGTGAGATGGGTGAATGAGCGTGTGCATCAGTGTGTAAGTATGTGCATGTGTGTGTGAGGCAAGTGCCAAAATAGTTTAGACAGTGGTGCCTCTATTCATGGCAGGTTTTGTGAGCTTCTGGCCTGAGCTGATGAGGCA
This sequence comes from Pangasius macronema, assembly GCA_037577455.1. Lineage (NCBI taxonomy): Eukaryota > Metazoa > Chordata > Actinopteri > Siluriformes > Pangasiidae > Pangasius > Pangasius macronema. The sequence goes on along the minus strand of CM074953.1, from coordinate 13,720,643 downwards.
TAGCTGTGAGGAATGGCTCGTAGAAACATAAGACCACTTTCTCACACACAGGTCCTTCATCTTCCCAAGCTTCAGCAAGCATAGGACGGTAAACTGCTGTTTGCTTAAATGATATGTATTTGTTACTGCATGGATTTGGTAGCAACAATATTTCATGAGTCTAATGCCCCCTGTTTAATGAGGATCAAGTTTGAAAGCAGCTGCTACAATGGTATATTGAGGTAATGTGTTTAGCAGCAACACTGACTGCTTCGATCAGTGTCTCTGCGACAGTAAAGAAGTCTATGTAGAGGTCTTGATGCACAAAGAACATAAAAAGTCCAAAGAGTCTTACAGCTGTGTGCTGCCTTGTCTTATCATTTGACTCCGATGAATACAACTGTCTTAAAGCAGCCGGTCAAAGAAAAAGAAAGATGTATCTGAGTAAAGTCTGGAAGGTCTTAGCACTGGAAAAACAGTAAATTTATCTTTCTTTTCTTCTCCAAGGATTCAGAACTCCAGATCTGACAGGATATGCTTGAAATTTTAATTGATACCATAAGCATTCTCATTGTTCACAAGCCCTTAACTCCTTTGTTCAACTTCCTTTCTTGTGAAATCCAGTGTCCTCAAATTTTGATGGTATCCAATCAGAGGAGATCCACCACCCTGCGCCATTTGCACAACACTGATAGATGACGGGATGCTCCTTCTTCCTTTAGCACTTAGCGGGTGGGCAGGAAGAGGGGCAGCACGCATAGGAGAGGAGGGCTGGGTTCCAGTTCAAGAGCCAGAGGGGAGAGCTGACTGGCTGTCTCTTCTGCTGAACTGTTTGGCTTATGATAAAGCTCATGTCTTTATCTGGTTCCCTCGGGGTCAGCTCTTTCTTTCCTGCCTCGTCCAGATAGCTGCTTTTGTTCTCTAGGCAAGCTTCAATCTCTCATTACTGCCCCAGCAACCCAGCCCAGTTTCCAGCTTACTCCTCTCGGAAGACCTGCCGTCTTCCAGGCTGCATTTAGCCTGCCAGGGCAAAGACCCTGGGGACACCCTTCAGCACTTCATCCATCCTCTCACTGTCTGCCTCTTTCTAGGAGGAGTGAGAGAGGCACGCTGAGGATAGCGCCATTGCAGTGACTCTCCAGCATGCTATGAATAGCCTGGTTTTGAACATAGGCGTTTCCTAATTGGCAGGTGGCAGTGAGTAAGGTGGGTAAGGTCACACAGCTGAGGCATCTGTCGTTACCTGAGACTGCCAATGTATCTCCCTTCCCCCAGCTCTGGATATCACTGGCAGAAAAGCTTTCCTATTCTCACCTTCACACCTTCTAGTCTTTGGTGGTTTCTTCTTGTGTGCTTTTCCTTTTAATTCTCTTTTCTTGAAAAACAACAACAACAACAAATAAGCAAAAACAAACAAACAAAAAAAAACAAATCAAGAGAATCATAGTCCCTTGCTATGTATGTTAAATCTGTACTGTTGTGGAAAAAACCTGAAGCTGATGCATGTGCAGTCTTTATGGTGCAGTGCTGCTGCTTTGAAACTTTATCCTCCACATTTTAGGGGATTTGGTTCAGTCCTGTAAGGAGAGCTAGTGGGATCTATTCTCCTCATTGGGAAGGTGGTGCATGTAATGGCAGTTTTATCGCCTACATTCACACAATGTAGGGATTTCTTTAGCTATGTTCACACCACAAGCCTCATGGCTCAAATCCGATTTTTTCGCCTTGATGGTTCACGCTATATCTGTCCTTACTGTGTGAACAAAGCTCTGCCCTGAAATATGGCACATGCACATATTTATGAAATCAATAACATCATGAAGACGCTCCACCATAATTGCGCCACGAAGTTACACAAGTATGTGCAGTGAAGTGTGATGTAAAAAAATAATAAATAAATAAAAACAAAAAAGAATTTAATCTGACTCATGGTTGTATGACCACACACACACATATATTTTATATATATATATATATATATATATATATA
>CM074953.1:13703308-13718574 GCA_037577455.1 Pangasius macronema | reverse complement strand
ATATATATATATAGATATATATATATATATATATATATATATATATATATATATATATATATATATATATATATATACAAACTAGGTGCACATATGATAGTGGTTTAAATCTGATTTCAAAATCAGAGATCTAGACCAAAAAATTGGATTTATACCACTATAACATAGCCTTTAAAATGAGGACTTATCCAGAACAACCCTCACAGTTTTGTGGGAAAAAGAGAGTCTTAGAGATAGCAATGTTAAAAACAAAAAGAGTTACTTCCAGTCTCAATACACAATGACTTCCACTCCATTCTAGTCCCTATTCTGGGGTCTTAGGTCTTACAGCCAGATCAGATATTGAGTTTTTATGACTGTTAAACCTAGTACTAGTTTCACCTGATGTGAACACCAATAAAAAAAAAAAAAAAAAAAAAAAAGGAAGAGTGCAATTTTTTTGTTGAGTGTAAGGCTGTTTTATGTATGTTTTCTCTTCATGTTCATTCTTTCAAGCTAACAAGGCCATCCCTGAGCAGGGCACAAAATTCAACCCCTGTTGAATTTCAGAGTAAAGTGATGCTTGTATTGTGCAGTCAGTGTGAATATTAAAGGAGAAGGAAAGAAAAACAACTGTCTAGAATCCTGAGGTGTGTGTGTGCGCCACTCCCCCTAACCCGTCATAAATTAAAGAAAAAAAAGAGAGGAACAAAAAAACTAATTTATACCTGTTAATTCTGTCTACATTTTTGTTCACTTGAACAGATTTGATCAAAAGAGAGCAACAAAAATACAATGGAAACTGGCTGAGGCCAGAGGCTATAAAAAATACAGACATATGGTACATATGGTAAATATTGCCATCTGGAAAAGGCATTTTCTTCTCTGTTTTCTGCTTTTTTTTTCTTTTTTGAAGTTGGTGAGAAAAAAAAAATTGCACTACAGGAAGCAGTTATGTACAGTAGAGTACACCACAGCAAGCGAAAGGATTAGCAAAGAGAGGTGGCGGCTAACAAGTGTGCAACATCACTACTTTTGACAGAAAATAATTTGAGTTTAAAAAAAAAAAACACAGCACTGAGCTGCAGGGGGCAGAGGGCGGAAAAGTGCAGGCGGGTTTAAGGCGAGTTGGCTGGGCTGAGTGTGGGGCTGAGTGTGGGGCTGGAGGCATCCGAGCGGCTGTAGTCGCTCAGCGATCCGGGTCGTGTGCTGCTCGCTGTGTTCAGCGTGCCGCTGCCTCCTTGCTGCCTCTTCAGCATGGCTGGCTGGAAGTCGGAGTGGCGGCGAGCATGCTTCATCAAGTGGTCGCTGCGCATAAAGCGCTTGTCACACAGTGGGCAGCCAAACTTCTTTTCTCCCGTGTGTGTGCGGTAGTGGCGTGCCAGCTCGTCCGAGCGAGCAAACTTCTTACTGCAGTCAGGCCAGGTGCACGGGAAGGGCCGTTCTCCTGCACACAAACACACACCGGTGTCAGTATTTACTCAACACCAACAGAGACCTATAACTAGTGTATTTTCAAAACACTAAGTACAGTACTATATGGATTAATTATCAATGTATATATAAATACAACGCTATTTAGTAATATAAGCCTGTCCAGGTTTGTATTTCCACCTGGGCAGAGATCGGCTAGCTCTCTTGTTTCTGACAAAAGGTAATCTGATTTTCTTTTGACAACTCTCTGAATCCAAGACAAAGGTGCTAAGGAGGCTACAAGTCATCAGCGCATACATTGCTAACAGAAGGGGATCCTGTGCCAGCTGATGTTACCCTAGCAGTTTTTCCTACCCTTATGTAGACAAAGGGTTCTTTTAGAAATGTCCAAGTCTTGCCATGCCCCTTTGTATTGCATATGGCCTCTATTAAACAACTGCAGACATCCTGTTTTAGTAAAACCTGCCTATTTGTGTCAAGTTCATTTTTCACTACCTGAATCCATACAAGCATATAACAGAAGTGCCCACTGTTTCTGTTACAGTGGTTTAAGGTAGGACCTGGATATGGGAATGAGTGCTTTGGGCCAGACATATACAGCCATTTTGTGAAGCTGAGCTTCCTCTCAGCACAAAGTGAAGCTGTCTAGCTCCAACTATAGGACTCATTGGAACATAGCAGTGAATAAGCACAGTGGCCAGGACCCATTCTCACATGGGTCACTCCCGGGTTTAACCTTCTCATTCAGCATTTACATTACAAATGAACACCCTGCATGCAGACATAAAGGCTCTCATGCTTTTCAGCATTTTATGAGGCACTGCAGAGAATGCATTGACTCTTTCTCATTAGTCCTCCAGCTGCAGAATAGCCTGTGAAAATGTTTTTACAGTCATTAAATTGGGTGAAAAGCCTCTAAACATTAAGTCAGGAATGCACAGAATTAGAAATGAGACATATGTGCCAAAAACACTGCATCATACTAATTGAAGAAGAGTTAGTAAAAATAAATAAATAAATAAAGTTAGAGACATACACTATGTACGATATGCTAAGTTGAGTGTCAGGAGTGCTAAATACACAAACACCAGGTGGGAAAAAAAGGTTTTAGGCTTGATACCAAAGACACTCAAGTAAAGCAAAGCCACTTCAGACAGAGACTAATTAAACAGGATTCAGATGCTAAAGTGCTACCCTGTCCCTGCCAACGTGTAACTATTAGTGAGTCCACACATAAGGTAATTATACCCTTTCCCCGCTCACATCAAGCAATAAAATGAGACTTTAAAACGAATCTAGACAGTATACGATGCCAGATGGGCCTACATACCCTATATATCTTGGGTTATTTTGTACATTTCCATGTGGTAACATATGTATGCAGCCTATACAAAGCATCTTGCACTGAATAACCGAGTAAACCATACAATGTCCATTTTACTTCTATGCCACTGCTCTTCTGCCCTGCAGGCACAGGAGCTACTGTTCTAATTCTTCCAGCAGTGCTTCTGGCCCATGTGAAAGCTTGAATGCAGTTATTTGTTGCGATGTATGGTTGCTGTAACCATTCATTGTACAATCCTAGACATTAAAAATGCAAACAGTAGTGGAAAAGAAAGAAGTCAGACATCTCAGTCATTATGCAAGGAAGTTGAACAAAGCAGGAAATGTATGTAGAGGGCCAGACAGGCTAGTGCAACTGTCTTTGTTTTGTAGTTTCCCCATAGGTCCCAGTGGAAAATCACTGTACTACTTCAAACACGCATTCAGTATGATGCCAGATTGGCGTGAGAGACATCAGGGTCCCTTCCCCCAAAGCAGTATGGTTGTAAAGCAGACAGGGTCTATACTGGCTCAGTCTGGGTTCATGTCCTGCCATTCTCCTGCAGACAGACTCAGTGGAGTTCCCATTCCCCCCTGGTCCCAGACCATGGGTATATATATATGTATACACACACACACACACACACACACATGTAGAAACAACACTGTCTGTCCATTCAAGCTTACTCAGTCACTCAGTATGCTGACTGTCTGCACTCAAGAAGTGAAAATACACACAGACTGTATGTGTATCCACTAGCCATACTTTTCCCATAGTAGTTTATCAAACCCACAAATAATCAAGGCCGTAACAGCTCCTACACTCCCACATAAATAGACTAATCCTCATGCCAGAAAAAATGCAAGTAAACTCTCTAAGGTCTTGTTCCTGTGCAAACAAGCCACCATTGAATCCTTATTTGCTTTCCTGAGTGTCCATCCACACCAATATTAATCTCTATCCTCTGGTCCATTCATCACTTACATACTGGTGAGCTAATCAGAAAGGGTCACTCTTCTTTCACTCATTTAAACATCCTGCATCTATCAATCATGTAATATAAACATAAGCATAATAGTCCAAATCTAAGATTAATCATGTTCTTAAAGGAAACAGGAACATGCTTTATTCAGATTTAGTAATGACACAAATAACCTATGATCTGCAGGGTTATTAATTAAGGAAACCGTGTGGTTGCATGCGGTTATTCATATAACGTTAATAAAACCTCTCAGACAGTTTCTACGTATCTTCAAATGGCCTCAGGGCAAACGAAAACAGATCCAACAACATAAATATTTCACTGGCCATAAGAAAGATGATCAGGACCAGAACCTCTATGCCATTACATCCCTGCTTAAGAGCACAATGCTCACAGAAAGCTGAACCAGAGTGTGTTGAATAGACAAACTTCATTTAGAATGAAAAGGGAGAAACCAGCATAAAAAGAAGAGGAAATGAAACCACAAAGAGAGTGTGGGAGTCTGAAAATGTGCCACACCAGCAGTAGCAGCAGCGATTTAACTGCAGATTAAATTCCTGATCATTCTGGAGCACATCCACATGGGAGCGCACCCTGGCTGCTATCCTTTGTGCTGCTGTTGATGGTGATTGTCCAGAACACTCCTGAGTGAAGAGGGAGCTTGTGTATGAGTAGTCAGGTAGAACCTCCAGACAAAGGTGTCACGCGGTGTCACCACACATCTGAAACAAGAGCAAGCTGTCCATTCAGAAGAACTGCTGAGCTCAGGACTTTCTGACTGTGTGTCCATCTGTGACCATAAGGACACAGAGTAACATATGCACAAACAAAAGCTGGTTTACTTGTTATTTACCTAACTTATAGACTTATTTGACAGGACAACACTGACACTGGGCTGTTGCAGAATCCCTAGAATAAAGAGAATTACTGTCAGGGGTCTTTTGAGAGATCCCCTTTTGTTTCTGTGGAAAAATAACAGGGAGGCCACAATCGTGGAAATGTGAGACCTGCCAGAACTGCTCCACCCACTCTTCCATGTATTTGCACAAAGCACATCTCTCCTAGCCTTTCCTTTCACTGCTATCATTTTTACCAGACTTTAGGGGGGTGCTTGCAGTGTAGATGGCGCAAGGCATCACTGCATTACATGAACTGGGTTGTGGGTGATGATGTCGTAGGCTGCTTGTATGCTCAACTCTCCCTGGCAGGGAGCCAGCAGGACCGTGTGTCCCTGTATTTCTAAGAACACAGGGCAGTAATTAGGGAAGGCTTTTGTTGTGTGCTCTCCACTAACGAACACAGTGACCCAGTTACCTCGAGAGGTAGTTACATCACAGATACATCGTGTACTGAGAACAGAGCAGCAAATGTCTTCCCTCTGAGATGATACAATTATGTCACAGGTAGCAGGCTTACATAACTCAAGCAGACCTTTAAAAGGTTTGATTAGCTGCCACATGAATGTGTGCTAAGTCCACGGTTTAATACAGTAGTGAGATTGCATCTATCCTGACTGGGCTTTGAGATGGATCACTGGGAAACAGGAGAGAGGCCCTTTGAGGCCAACCGTCTGCTCCATGGTCATCTGATCAGCCCTGTATCTGAGCAACACTAAACGAGACTGAATGACGAGCCACAAGACTTAACGTCAGTCACCTGTTCTAAGAAGAGCAAAGATAAAATTCCACCAGCCTCTTCAACCGTGAGCCTCAAAAGCCAGCAGGGGAGTGAGACAGCAAAGCAGGCAGTCAGACATGAATGGCGGGAGGTCTAGTGAATCCACCCTGACTGTTCAGCCTATAAGCCTCATAAAATACACTTCCCAAGCCACATTTTTCCATCTTGAGGGCTATACACACAGGATTTCTTAAGAAAGCTCTCAAATGTGCTCAAAAAATAACTTTTCTTGACTAAATTTTGTTGGTCACCTCTCAGCTAATGTCCCCTGGGAAGCAATTCCTACTGATAGCTTGTCTTTAGTAAGACAATGTGTGTGTGTGTGTGTGTGTGAGAGAGAGAGAGAGAGAGAGAGAGAGAGAGAGAGAGAGAGAGAGAGAGAATGTTAAACCAAACATTCTCACTGAACTGGGACATGTAGAAGACTTTTTAAAATATGTTGTCCTTTCTGATGTCTGCTAATGCTTGCAATCTGACACCAAGAGTTCAGCCAGAGTGAAAGTATTACATTTTTGACTAAATACAATCAAAAATATACCTAGAACAAGGTATTTTTATATGCAGTTTGGGTCAGGACAGATTGGCCCAGTGACATATGTCCATGGTCATTAGAGCATCTCTGGGCTGTTGCTTTATACAGTCACTAGCTATACCAAGCAGACAAGAAGGAAGCTAGCAACACAAGCAAGCTTGCCTTTAGTCTGATTTGAGACCTGATCTTCGCTATGTTTAGCAAAAATAAAGAAGAAAATGGCTAGTCCTAGATCTTAGCTAAAAAGGGCAGTTTCTGAACGGAGCCAAGAGAAAGGCATGCTTCTCTCACCAGCACAAACCCACCTATAATAGTGGTTTGATGTTGTCATGACGTTGGCTTGAAGGATCATATGAAGTATTGGTTAGACCCTTCTGAATGAGAAACACAACACTCACCACATTGAGCTCCACTGCAAGCCCAATCATATCCATAGCAGGCCAAGCTAAATGTGAGTCCCAGACTGGCACCACAAGTGTAGCAGCAGCACTCATCAGAGGGATGTAATTTATTCCTGCATTTATAGACGTGGCTGAGAGCCAGACAGGAGCCAGCCAACCATGCTTCTCCACAGCGGGTTAATGACAAGACTGCTGTGGAAGCTGCAGCCTCTGGACGGGGTGTAGCCTGCCTTTTTGTTCTAGTCCAAGACCACCTTGTCATGTCCAAATCCTCATCATTAACAGATAGTAGCACTGTGCTGTTCTCAGATCAGTCTGCATTTCACTCCTGCAGTGGTAGCTTCATGACACAACGCTAGTTCATCAGAGTCCATCATCATGGGAGTGCCTGCAGTTTAGTGCAGTAACCACGCCAGGAGAAAGATGTGGGTCACACCCACCACCTAGTGCAACAAGCCAAGAAATGAGCTCAGTGTGGCCATATATACCATAGAGACCAAAAACCACAAACACTGGCACAAGAGCAACTGGTAATAAAGCCACTGCTGTCTTTAATTTATCAGACAGAGCATTAACACCACACACTGTGTGAACAAATGCAGATTTTTTTTTTTTTGATTACAAAACGAAAAGTTCCTCATGTGGTTTAGCCCAGATTGAAATGCAGAGACTAGGACGATGGCAAAATAAAGAAGTGCATCTCACCTTGCATGTTAGTGCATCTGTGTCACCGTCTGTGTGCACGCGTGAATGGGAAAATGGAGGAGGGCCTGTATAACCACACAGGCACCAGCACTTGAAACAATCAGACAGTCTGCTGTCTGCTTTCACTGGTTTGGCTTGGACAAGTATGCGATTAATGTCGTTTGAAGTATAGGTGGAACAAAAATATATGGGTGGGCTGAAATGGTCTTGCTGACAGCCCGGATGGCCAAACACAACCATTTTTAATTTGTTATCCCCTTTTGTTTCTGATGAAAAATCACTTTTGAACTGCATGTCTCGTGTCAGTATTGTCTGGGTATGAACAATAGCATCAGCCTTGTGTGCTATGGGAGGGTCTATGCTGTCAGCCATTTCAGTATTCCATTTGTGATAACCATAACTCACTCCACCCACCATCTACAGCACTCAGAGGAACTCAGATGCACCAGAGTGTCAGGCAGTTACACTCATAAGTCATGTAGCGTTCTACCTTCGCTGTACTGGAAAGAGGCAGGTTGGTAGAATTCTACACCTCACCATATTAGACTCATTAATTAGCTGATGGCACTATAAAGGCTAAATTTTTGCTGCAGACTGTGGGCTAATCTGTTTAAGCCTGGTTAACTTAGGACAAAGAGACAGCTGCTGTTATTAGGAGCTGTTTATATCTAAAGAAATACTGGCATGGACAGGAGGGTGCTGTGGGTGCACCTTGAGTGTGACTCTCTGTCATACCCCCCTGCTTGTACCAGTGACTAAATACAAAGTCCATCCAGTACAATTTGAAAGAGTGTTTGACCATTAAAGAAAGGCCCATAACATACCCAGACCTTCATCAGTGTCTTTATCAGTCTTCCCACTGACAGACTGAGAGCAGTCAGAATGAGGTCTTTTCACTCTGTATGTGAAATAGCAGAGCAATCCCCCCTCCTCTCCCACCCCCAAAGCCGGTGCCTGTCAGATTGAATGTGCCTTTTCATCTATGCCATAGCCACCTCTCACAAAGCACACTACTCTGATCTTCCGCTCAAAATGTATAAACAGGGAGGGGTCAACCACCTCGCAGACTACAGTTAATGTAAATATGACAGCCTGGAGACACCACAATTCTGCCGCACAATAAATAAAGACACATATGCATTATCCCCCTCTCTCTATGCTTTCTTAGCTACAAAATGAACAGGCTAAAAAGGCCCAAACCAGACTGCCTGCAGCTGCAGCTGCACAAATGACCTACATCAACAGGGCGGGTGGGGTGGGGGGGCATTAACATCAACTCATCCCCCGTCCCCTGTGGGTCCACTCTGTACAGCATGTCCCAGGCAGGGCAAAGTGAGCAGCCAGTACTAAGCATTCTGTGAGACCCTCCACTGGTGGCTATACAAATCATCAGGAAGGCTTAAAAAATGCAGCAACATGGCAGCTTTAGATCCTCTCTTTCCGGCCAGGAGAAACTGACACCCTTGGGTCGCATGCAACTAGAGGGCAAGAGAGGCCAGGCCCTGCCAAGTACACAACACCTCAGGAACTCATTTTCTTAAAGCCCCAGTAGCTAGAGAAATAGGACACAAGGCTGAGGGGGTGGGGAGAAACAGGGTGGTTTTTATAATGTTCCGCCAAAGCTAACTAACAAATATGTGAGCTCAGTGCTGTATGAACTACAGTATAGGAGGAGGCTGAGGACTAGCCTATGGTCTATTATACCTCCCAGTGCATTATATATACTTTATGTAACATGTAGATTTATACATTTTTGATAAAAAGTGTTTTCATTATCTTGATGAAATCAAGATATCATGAGGATTAGAGGTGCCTCTCAGCACATGAGACCTTTAATGTGCAACTCAGAGACATCACTATGTCTACACTAACCACATATTACTTGACATGATGTGACAAGTTATTCATGTTATTTAATTTCAGCATGGCAACAGAAATATTTTATCTAATTAGGCTCTACAGACATTGCAGCTGGGTTATGAACACACAAGCATTGCAACCTCTGTGAGATATGGGACATACAAACTGAACGCCTTTTGTGTTTTGTGAAAAGTTGTCCAAGCCAGAAAAAAAAAACTGCTTTTGCTAATCTCTCATCAATTTATTGCTTTTCAGTTTATTTTCCATAGCTAAGGCCAAGTGGTTCAGAGGAAGGGGAACCCACACCCCACCTTTAGGAGTTGTCAGACAAATCTGTCTAGTAACCTTAGACCCTCAACCTGCTGAAGCCTTGCAAACTCAAGCAGTATAGTGAGCCATTTGTATTCAGCATGTACCCTTGAAAATATCATGTCTTAACACACCTTTGACCTACATTCTGTAATTCAGTGCAGAGAAAAGGGAAAAAAGTGCATAAACAGCAGCCCACAACCTCAAGATGAAATCAGTTAATTCCCCTGCTTCAGTCTTTTAGACGTTCCCATGAACACTAGCTCAGCCTATATGAGCCTGATGACATTATGGAGATGTATAGGGAGCAGACTGGATTATTGTTGAGAGAGATTATACCAAATCACCCATGTGTACCTTTTCCAAACACAAGACTCCATCTTGGGTTTGCTAATCAAACACACTTGTGCACTTAATGAACTTACAGAGGGCTAATTTTTATAGTGCAGAATTATCAATGAGAATATCAAATCCAGGTCTGGCATAAATTATATGAAAGTTCCAGTTCAACTGGAGGGTAAAGCAAATGAAATGACAGATTATCAAACATAGATCTCAGCTATTACCAAAACCAAAACACCCAGCTAAACAACATTTTAGTTATTAACATATGGCCCAGTTTAAGCTAAGCCAACATTCAATATTTTAGGAAAAGAGACAAAAGGCTGAGACAGGGCTTTGCAACTCATACAGCAGATATTTTGTTAAAAAATATTGCTGTAAAGACCTCAAGGAAAAGACCTCAAACGCACTATAAGCATAGTTTGTGTGTGCCAAAGTGTAAGAGTCTCAGCTTTGTAGATCTCCTGCAAATGTCACTTTCTCTAACTGCACTGAAACTCTCAGGTTTCACAAGTGTGTTTCTCATATGGACCCCCACCCACTCTATTTCACATGCATACTGCACCAAAGCAGTACTGAGTGGTTTTTTTTCCTTCAATGTATTACAGAAATGAGAATTCTCTAAACTGCCACCTGCAAGCGTATTACGTCACAGAGAAGACAACACATCTAGTGCTAGTCATCCATCTGTGTGGGTGATTATGATTTATGAGTCTTGCACAGCACAATCTCATGTTCTAAAAATCTTAGATTTTCTCCTACATGTTTCTGCAATCTTTTGTAACCAGAACTGTCTTTATGGGTTTATGTAGGAATTAAGGTTAAAGGTCCAAAGAGTTCAGTATATTATTTTTTCCCCAGCTTTTTAGGTTGGTGTATAGTCAACCACTCCACTTCACTTGAACCATATTTTGTTTCTCTAATGTAAAACATGTCTGATTTCTCTGCATCAAAATTCATCCACATGATTCTGATTACCACATTAATATACAGACATCCTCCATGAAAACGAGAGAACAAAGAGAATGATCAAACAATCCACTAGCAGAAAAGTTCAATTTTAACTTCTATATTCAAGAATCAGCCAAAGTCTGGCTGTACCGTCAAGCTAAGCTGTAACAGATTTCTTGGGAAGCCACCTCAAGGTCATTCCACTAACCTTATCTCAATCAGGAACATTTTGTAACCACAGGTCACCACAGGATTACAGGGAATGGCCAAGTGAACTTCAGACACATGGGTCAATTATACAGAACAGCACTACAAACACCCAAAAGCTAAACAGTCAGCAAGCTGGATTTGCATAAGGTCTATATGCTTGGAAAGCAATGTGCAATCACGCAACGTGAAATGGTGTTTGCAGAGATACAGTCATTAGTTATGCTTCCAAATAATGTCAGCTGGAGGTTAGAAAACTCACTGATGATGCACATTACCACTGTGTTATAGCCATCAAAAACAACAAACCTTTCTTTTCATTTTTTTTTCTGAGATTACAATTACTATTTAACATTGTTCTCACTATAATTTGCATTTCAAAGCATACAGTACTGCTGTCTCCTTCAAAGCAGTGAGTCAAGCCCTCTGTCACATGATTTAAGCCAGCATTTGATCACAATAGTACATCTGCTCAAGCTCCATCATAAACCTCCTTTTCTCACAGCAAGCTAGCACACGTGATTGGCTTGCTGGCCATTCCACAGCATACAGCGTACATATATGCAGAATTGCGAGCCAAAACTAATACTGTAGGGGAAAACAGTTCTACATTCCAATATGACCTAATATCAAAAAAATTAGCAATGCTACAGTGAGTCATCTAAAAAAAAATCCTGAGCTCCAAGTGTTTTTTAATTCGGAGAGAAACAGAGGTCTGTGCCCAGATTTTGATTCAGGAGGACAAACGTTCCAACATGGAGTTCACACCAGAGTCGGCACAGAGTTCAGGGTGTTGCTAAAGTCAAATAAGGACTCCAGCCCACTTGGCTCACTGGTTTGTTTTTATAACACAGTGTTCCCCCTTCTTTTAGACAGTGGTGTTTAGCTGGGAGAGGGATCCATTTTCTCTTTGATCTATTGGTTGGGACTGAGGGAAAATCTGCTGAGTGCTTTGGAAAAGACTAAGCACACATAGCAGTTTGGCAGAGCCTGGGCTGCTGAACCCAAGTGACCCACATTCTCTGATTACCAAAACAAATGAGACGGAATACACATTATTCAACCAGAACACCACCCAAATGCAAGCCTGAAAGTCAACTGAGGCCAAAAAAAACTCAGGAACTCTCTCTCTCTCTCTCTCTCTCTCTCTCTCTCTCTCTCTCTATATATATATATATATATATATATATATATATATNCCCAAAACACACTCACGAACTCTCTCTCTCTCTCTCACTCTCTCTCTCTCTCTCTCTCTATATATAGATATATATATATATATATATATATATATAGATATGCAGCCACACGCCAGACTGTAGTGATACCATGTGGTGCATTACATCAGTCATTTTGTGGGAACTCTGAATATGCAACTGATCTCAAGGAGGAATGGACGTAAAACAAAGGGAAATACAGAAGAGGAAGGAGGAAGGAGGCAGGAGGAGCAGGTGTGTGAGACGAAGAAGTTAAATAATGTTAACTAATTCCTCTGAAATGAACTATCCAGCACAAATGAGTAGTAAGCTAGTTGACTTGCTTTAGGCTTGCTTTGACTGAGGCCTTGTTTAAGCCTGCTGCTGAAAGCTTCATGAACAAATCCTCTCCACTGCTGCTCACATGGTGCATCCTGTCTGCACTCACTGTCGCATCTGAAAAGGGTGTGCCGTGGCAGCCGTGAACATCTAAATGGGTGTGTACCATGCAGCCACGTCAAGGAAAAGCCTTGGTGGTGATCTCTACTTTTATGATGCCAGATGTGCTTAATGCTATAGTGCAAGACCTCTTTTTTTTTAGAGGGGGAGGTGACTTAGCTGTCTTTGTTGTATAAGAAACTGTTTTGTGGGGGCATTATTGATCAAATATAACAGCTAAGCAACATAAAAGAAAAAAATGCCAAGAAAATCGGACAAGGATACACAACTTCCTTGTATTTAGACTATTTCTTTTTTATGCACAAAAGGCTTCGATGTGCAGCTGAAGGGTGGTGCTGTGTGCTTGTGTTCCTCTCTCTCGGAGCTCGTCTAGCTGAGTCTGTTGCTGGCCAGATCAGCTGGCAGTGTAGCGCGCGGGGGTGTGGCACTTCACAACAAAGGGCTTAAGAAGCACCCACATCTACACAACTCCAGCCGACCCCCACCCCTTTTCTCTTTATTCGTTTTTTTTTTTCCTGCGCGTATATTCCAGTCTTTGCATGCTTTGGATTATCAGCGGTATCCAAAAAAACACAAAGGGGTCGGTGGCGTTAGGATGACCGCGGCAATGCGGGGGGGCGTCGCGCGCATTTCTCGGCTGTTAGCTTAGCTGCTTGGTGACCTTCTAGTGTTGTCAGTTTCGACAACTTTGTATTCTTTATTTTTGCATAAGAAATAAGCTTCCTGAAACGTGTAGGCTTTGGGTAGAACTTCCTACGGGCGTGTGCGCTCGCGTGTGTGTGTGTGTGTATGCGTATGTGTGGGTTAACTGTAGGTTGCGCGAGGTTTGTTTACTCTGTCCTATAGAAAAGGGCAAGTTGTAACCGCGCGCTGATTCCGCACCGACTTCCAGCACTTGGTCTGGACATATTGTCCCGGAATGCCTCCTACACACCAGGTTTAATACACGTTTGTGTTGCAAGTGAGCTCATCCGTGTAGACGACACCGGATGTGGTGCTGTGTGTTAAATCGGTGGGAAACTGTTGCTATTTCGACTACAGGCTTCTCCTGTGGGCGTGACGCTATTTCCGACGCCGCGCCTCACGGTTAAATATCACGTTAACCTACTTTTGTTTAAGAAATGTCTAACGTTAGCGTATTTGTAGCGCTATGTGTGAGACATTCGTCCTCTTGTTTATTATTTTAACTAAGCCAAAACAAGGTTTTGCAGTGCTATCTGCAGCGAGGTAAAGGTACACTCAGAAATCCTCACAGTGGAACTCGGAGATTTTATCCCAACCTCCCGGTGTGAGCTGCAAAATGACAAAGCACTCGCTGCAATGGAAACTGACCTGTATGTGTCCTTAGGTGAGCTTTGAGATGTGATGATTTGCCATAAACTTTTTCGCAGCCAGAATAGTGGCATTTGTGCTTTTTCTGCGGGGACTCCTGCTCAGCGCGAGCCCTCCATCGCTTGCCTCTTTGTTTGAGGGCAGAGTCGGCAGGGACGGCGGTAGGTGTGGCAGAGTTTCCATCCTCTCGCGCTGGGGTTGGTGGCATGCTCTCTTCTTTCGTTTTTGCCTGTTCGGCGAAATTCGTAGGGCTCTGCTGATTGAAATCCGCCAGAATCCGCGCCACGACAAAGAGAGAAGAGTTGTCCTTCACCAGCGCTTCCTTGGCCTCTTCTCCGTTCCTGGGTGCAGGCGCAGTCTCGGCTCGGATCTCCCTGTTCCCTTTAGGAGCGTGAACGATTGCGCGGCTGGACATAGACACAAGGCACTCTGCAGCTAAATGTTCCATTTTGTTAAAGACGCAAAATAAAAATGCCCCCGATGTTGCTTTCTAACATTCAGAAGCGAAATGACACTTGTCTAAATCGCTCAACTCCGTCGTCGATCCCTTTTGTGTGATGCTGAACATTCAGCAAACTCACTTCGTGTCGTTACCGGCTTTTCAAGAATCCTGACATCCTGAAGGAGACACAAACCGTTAACGCGCCGCACTGATTGTTCGTTCACTTTCGAGCTATTGTTCAGGCAGAGAGAGGCTCATAAACTTGTGTTGGTTGAATATGAAAACTCCCCATCGTGGCTGAAAAGTCCATACCCACGTAAAGTGACAGTATTGTGCTCTGCGCTGACTGGAGCTGTCGGTATCCACGCTGGGGGCGTGGTGGCCCCGAGTGTCGTCACAGCGCGCGCGAGCTCATTGGCCCGCACAGTGTCCCGAAGTGCACCGGCTCAAACTTCACCAAGCGTACTCGGGTCCATCCAAAACCGGATAGCACCGTACTATATAGGGTGCCTATCTAGTACCCTACCAAAGGTGGTGTAGTATTTAGTTCTTCCATTCAGGGTCTAGTACTGTACTATTCGAGTGTTCTGACAGAGGGTGTTATTATCTACCAAGCAGGCTGTAGCGCACAGTAGCGTCGTGGTTCATGTGCTATTCCATACATTTTACCGACCGGATGCACGTCATAATAATGTGCACGCGATTAAAATCACTTCACGCTTTGGGCACAATTTCTTGTCCAACAGTGGACATGTTATTTGATACAGTTGTATGAGGAGCTAAATTGTGCAATGGTTTTGTACAAATTGTGAAATGTGTTTGGTATGAAGCAAACGCCGTTGAAATCACACCAAAATGAAATGTTCTTTCATATATTTGCACATTATATAGCTGCTGTAACTATTGTCACAGCAGGTTATTGTTCATAGTTGGGCATCAGTAATAATAATAATAATAATAATAATAATAATATACAACAACAACAACAACAATAATAATAATAATAATAATAATAATAATATACAACAACAACAACAACAATAATAATAATAATAATAATAATAATAATAAACATTTTGGTGTTGTTATATAAGACCTGCTACAACTCATGGAAAATATATTAACAAAACTAAA
>CM074953.1:13643938-13696544 GCA_037577455.1 Pangasius macronema | reverse complement strand
TTGCTTGTGTATAAGTAAATTACACAGTAAACTCCAGAATACCTAGCATCTTCATGAAAATGAGCAAACATTAATAGTTAAAAGCAATATTTTTATGGATTATTTCTGGTACTCTCATATATTTAAACATATAATTCATATACATACACTCACACACACACATACATACATACATACATACATACATACATACACTATGACGAGCACAGGGGAGCAGTGAATAGTTTTGCCACCTCAGCTCTGGGGTCTCCAGTTCTGTGTACGTTTTTCAACATGTTCTCACCACATGCCTGTGTTAGTTTCCTCTGGGTTCTCCAGTTTTCCTCCCACCTAACAAAAAGGTCCCAGGTGTACATAAGTGTGGGACTGGTGTCCCATCCAGGGTGTACTCCTGCCTCATGCCTGGTGTTAAATCCAGAAAATAGACTCCAGATCTGCCACTTCCCTAAAGGATAAAGCAGTTTCTTAATATGGATGAATGAAACTTACAGTATCAAAGAAATTTGATCAATTTCTTGATCATGTAAAGTAATACATTCAGTCCCTAATAAAATGTTCCCATCCCAATAAATTATTTAAACTGTAACTGAACTTTCTTTTATGGAAAACTGAACTTTCTTTTATGGTCCTGTTTTGTCTTGTAGGTCTTGTTTTCAATGGCATTTATTAACAGTTTTTTTTTAATATTTTAAATATTCATTACCTGACACAGGCATCTGTCTCTTTTGTGTTGGAAGTTTTACTTTTTTCCCTTTTCTCCATGTTTAACATGTGCTTTTCATGTAGCGCCCTTTTTAAACATGACAACTTTAAGGTAGGCTTTGTGGGTGTCAGTAATTTGGCCAAACTCTATTCTCTTCTCATGACATTTTATTAAAAACATAGGTTTACATAGGTTTTTTTCCCCACAGAAACTATGTAGTGGAAATTTTCAATCATTGTGTGAGAGTTTTTTTAATTAATTTAATCAAATTTGCCCATTCTCTTTAACAGTTTTGTACAGTTATATGTGTATATGTGTGTGTAAACGTATGACCTTTCCTTGCCCTTAAATGCGCACTAACTCTAGCATACAAAAAAAAAAAAAAGGTGTTCTGCGGGAAAGCAAGCCCTAGTGTGCAGCTCACACACACCCACACACACACACACACACACACACACACACACGCGCGCGCGTTCTCGAGTGGGGGGTTGTTTTGATCGGAGAGCAACAAGTCAGCGGGTTCAGGAGTGGGCGGGGCTTTAAGGCTTCCACTGTGCGAACGGGGCCACTGCGTCTTCCGCGCTCCTCTCCTCTCCTCTCCTCTCCTCATGGCTTTGCTCCGTCTGTCCTGCGACTCACCCCAAGAGCGACCCAGCAGACCAAAACACATGATGTACAGACGTCATTTTACCCCCACAGTCCTGCAAAAGCCAGTGCGCAACAGTCCCCGAATGTCGTTCAGCGCTTGTCCTCTGGTGAACCCGGCGCTGCCGAGAACATCCCGTTCCTGTGATATTAATAGCTCCCCCTGCGTCACAGGATTGTGCTCTGAGTGCCGCGCTAGACACGCGATGGGACTCAGCACGCGCGCGCGCGCCGCAGCCACATACACAGTTATGAAACACACAGTCAGCAGCAGCAGTGTGCACCAAATGCACCTCTCACTGCTCAGAGCCCTAATTCTACCTTCAGACGGAAACGCATTACTAATCGAGAGATTCATATATTAGTGCATAGGTGGAAATGAATTTTACAACTAGCCTAAATGATGATCACACGCTGAAATCACACGTTGTGAAAAACAACGCCTAAGCAAGTTAAGGCTATCTGGAAAAAATATCTTCAATTAGTGTTACATTATAATTTGAATTATGCATATGCGGATCTGGTATGGAAGCCCAGAACTGGAAGTGTTATGTCATTATTATGATATAATATCTCATTATAACTAGTTCAAAGCTTGTGGTTCCTTTCTAATTTTGGAATTTCTATCAGTCAAATTTCCACCAATATGCACAAGTCACTACTTAAACTACCTTGTAAATGTTGACTGCAGAAATTTGACGCTCGTCCAAAACTGAGTTAAAGTGCTGGTGGCTTTTAAAGATAAACCAGCTTGCCTTAGTCAGCAGTTGGCTGTATCTCTAGGCCCTTACATGTATACATAAATGTAATCCTGTCATCTTTGTGTTTGCTGCACTCGACAAGAGCACGGAAGGGTCAAAGGGTAGCTGCATTTCAGCACTATTACTTTACAGCCATGTGACTTTAGGTAGATACATGTCAGAATGGCACACACGGTTTCTGCATTTCTGCAACTCTGCATGGATATGAACAACTTAGGCAACATGATATGACCTTCAGGAAAGGACTGCTAATATTAAGTGTCTTGAATCAACACCCTTTTCTAACCAAGGCTTGTGAGATTATTACTATGAGGCTGTTAGTTTCAAAAGCAATGAAGCATTTTAGCTGACTGGAAACTGTGGCATCATCACATCACACCCTCTATTTCACAATTAGCCTGTGAGAAAATGTGCCCTGAGGATAGGATATTACAAAATTGACAAACATTTGATTTACTATCAAATATGTTAAATAACTGAACACTAAAATCAAAACAGTTGATTTAATATCAAATACGAAGCTTTTTTTAATAATTTAAACAGTTTTGGCTTATGGTGTTCAACAAAGCAGCATAACTGATGATGGTGACCTAATCCCTTCCCCCATTCACAGGCTTCATAGTACAGCTTAAAGCTGAGTTGCACTGGGAGCTTGGCCCAGCCCTTGGGAAAAGGGGAGGATAGTGGAAAGGGGGAGGAAGGGAGTGAGTGAGATAGACAGACAGAGGGAGGTACTTCTCTCAGTTGCTAGCCTCAGTGTTTTGCAGAGTGGGGGTTTGATTTGAAACTTGGCTGAGCTTGCTACACAGAATCCAGGTCAACCGTGTCAATGCATAGTTCTTTATTGCATGTTCGATTTATTAATAACCAGACGTATAAGTCTGTGGAAGTGTATTTTCTGTGCAAGTACATCTGTACACCACTTGATTTTCAGTAAGAGGGAACAAAGAGTAGGTGTTGACGCACGTCTAACCACTTCCTCTAATGGTTCAATGACATATCACAGTGACCTTATGTAATACCAGATACGTATTACAAAATTGTACAAGATTCATGTGGTGGCACCTAGTGAAAAACTAGAAGTTATCTAGTGTTCTCAGCATTTTTTAAGGAGAAGAATATCTCATATGGTATATCTGCATATCTGTATATGTCTCAGTTCTGTGTAGTTTATCAAACCAGCAATTACAGGCCTTAGTGACCCACATCAGTGCTCCACGGCTCAGCACAGCCTCACCCAGACGATAGGCACCATGCAAATTATAGTGCAACTCCAAACACGCCCACTGACAATTATGAGTGAGACATCAGCCCCTATGGAAGGCGAGTACTCTGCCTCTGTACCAGACAGAGGCACACAGCAGAACTGGAAAGACAACTGTGTGTGCTGAGCCTTTGAGTCATGAAGTGCAAGAGTCACTTTTTATTTCTTTGTTTTTTACTGTTATTATCTTTGCACGGGCACATACTGTACCGCCAACTTAATACTGATGTGTTTTTGTTTTCTTCCAACCTCACATGCTAACACTAAATGTCAAGATCTTATCAAGGGTATACTGTTCACAAGTAAATCAGTAAATGTCCACAGAAAATAAACACATAAAAAAGATACACATTATAGTGGATGGATATCTGGGTGGATACAGTGTATTAAGGTTATAAAAGGTAAACAGTACACTCCTGGTTTTATGGCTCATGAACAACTCATAATTACTTGCAGTGGAAGAAGTATTATTTAGAAGTACTTCAGAAAATAATTTCACACTAAGCACATGACCTTATTTCACCATAGATACTAGACTGATAATCTGATTAATTGAAAGCTGCTTATCAATTTGTCAAGCAATAGTTCGAGCAGTAGTTTAAAAAAAAAAAACTGGCATGCCTTGAAAATGAATCCCTTCCTAATTTCCTCTATTACTGCTTATACCACAACCCTGTTGAAATCTCAAATCTGATTGGTCAGAAGGTGTTAATTCATTTTCAATAATGGCAGTTTTGTCGATATGGTAATTTAAATCATAGGTTTATATTAATGTGCTTGTTCAAATATGTTTTTGATTCCAAAGTAACTCATTCACAGGGCCTTGCATGACCAGACAATCTACATAATGTAAGGCTAATAATAAACACTAAAACATGTTGTCAGAAAACATCAGTTTAACATTTATGGAAAGAGTCTCAAGTGTACAAACTCTGTAACAGTCAGGAAGTTAAGTCTTCAGGACAGAAGAGTTTGCACTTTCCAGGTTCTCTGTAACATGACAAGCTGTGTTTGTCTTATTAACTTCTGAGGAGTTAGAGAGAGAGAGAGAGAGAGAGAGAGAGAGAGAGAGAGGCAGATGAGGGAGAGATTGTTTATAGGTGCTATAATATGGGTGATAACAGGAACTAACTTGTATGACAGGCATTCTGCAACATTAAATGTAACTATAAACAGTTACATATTAAGACATCATTCAGTAATAAATTGTAATCACTGGCAAATCATTATGGTATAAGTGGATTATTTTCCTAACATCAAATCCAGTCATTTAAAAAAATTCTTACATAGTATGTGTCACACGCAGGAAGGACCTTTACAATTAAATAACCAAGATAAGCAACTAATATATCATTTAATTCCTTTATTAATGTTATTAAACACACATCCTTGTGTGAAAAGCTGCTCGTTTTTACACTTTAGGGTACACTTTAAAATGACTGCAAACAAAAAATAAATCTCTGACATTACTTCTTCATTTAGGAAGATTCCATTGGGTTTAGGTCTGGAATTTAATTAAATTATTATTTTTATTGTTTTCTAGCCATTCTAACATGGACTTGCTTTTGTGTTCAGATCATTGTCTTGCTTGTTGACCCAAGTACACTTTAGCTTCAGCTCATTTCCTTTGATCGTGGCATAATGGGCTTGTTGAGTCTTAGAACTGGCAACTTAACCTCAGATACATGAGGTTTATATTGAGCGGCACAGCAATCAAGCCTGGCTGTGTTCAGTCAGCTGACTCTAATTATCCCTTTGAGTGAGTTGATTCAACTGGGAAATTTTACACAGGGCCGATTGGTGCTGGATAACCTTGTGCATTTAACATATCAAGAAAAAGCATTTAAGTTCCCTCGATTCAAAGAAGATTTGGTTAGCAGTGTTTTGCTCCTGGGGAGAGAGTAGGCCTATTTGCACTCTTAAAAAGGGAAAAAAGAAGAAGAAGCAAATAAACAGAACTGGGAGTGCCTAACAGAAATGGCATGCCCTAATTTAGCAGCATTAAGCTAACCAGGAACACACCACTCCAGCTGACTGGGCTAATAGTGATAGCTAAGTTGTTAGCTTATCTAATGTTGTTTCTTCAGCTGTAGGTATTTGACTTTAGTAGTCAAACTTGCTAAAAATATAATGTTAGTATCATGCATTAAAATTGAGCACTAGCAAGTTAGACCAACTATTATACTGGGTAAACCAGTAGTCAAGATTGCTATCAAGCTAGCTAAGTAATTATTGAGTTGTGTTAAAGCTAATGCAGTAGCTAATGTTACTAATTTTGTCAGCAAGTGTTTGTGGCAGCTTTTCCAGTCATTTTGTATACATGCCATCAGTCACACTAGGAAATGAATAAAAATTTTCTGGCACTTTGTCATTAAAAAAAAAAAAAATCACAGTTGCACTAAATCAGCCGCAGGTAAACACGTCACATTATGTGTTCTTAGACCACTAGTCTCATCTCACGAACAAAAAAATTCTTTTAAGACATGCCATTTTTGTCTGCGACAGCAAAATTGGGCCTAAAATTGCACATTGTAAAGCCAGTTTTACAAACTTTCCACAGGTACTAAATTACCTCCCACCTCTTCAGTTCAGTGAAACAGCAGTTTTCAGAGCTACAGATGTCTTTATTTTCCACAACCAACATACAAGATCAGCAACTTCCTAATAACATCAGACCAGCCTCCAGTAAGCTGTTCATGTGTGATCTGAAGCCTGTTTGAGCAGGGAGTCCTATAGATTGTGCACTCACCTTGACCATAGCCAATTATCTCAACTCATCCTGATTAGCTGGTGGTCTCAGCACCATCTGTAGCTCAGATCAACCAGCTCACTTCCAATTAATTAAACCACATATATGGCTCCATAAATACAGGGCAAGACAGCTATCATCAGCATGATTAGACAGATGCTAATAGACTGTCTCTAAGAGGGGCTTTCTCAAGGTTTAAAACATCCTGACTAATCCATGACCTGGACAAAAACTGTTTGTGCTGACAAAAATACTGTATTTGTGCTGAGGGCCACTTTTGTAAACAGGAGCAAACAAAGTTTCAGTGCTGCAATAGTTTCCCTTTTCTTCTGAAATCTTGTGCAGAAGGCGTTTATCTCTACTTTGTGCCATACATTTCCAGAAGATGACACTATGCGGTATGTACATTTTGTGCGCTTTTTATAGTTGTTATTTTCATTCCCTTTTGCCTCTTATCCTTGCATCTTAACTGTGGCCTGTAACCAAATGAGTCAAGAGTGCTTGCTCCTCTGATAAACAGCAATTGTCTTTGGCCCTATCTCCACCCAAATGTTCCTGTGCTGTTTGTCTCTAAGCTAGATAATAACCTGCCTGCATGATCACAGACATATTGGTCCTTGTTGTAAGCTCCACAGTGCACCCACAATTACATGCTTCACATTTCAAGCGTATTCATGTTTTAAAGCTGAATAAAAGGTTATACCCATGTCAGAACATCCTGGAACAAAGTTAGTTTGAGTATGGCAAATGCACCATGCATTATAGTTATGTAAGGATAGAGTATNTATGCTTTAGCACTGATTTACTGGTGTATTAGCTACTAGATCATTATATGTAATAAACTGGCACTGATTGTATACAGTTAGGTATGTCCAAATATAGTATACAATTGCCAGATTATTAAGTATACCTAAATCTACTAAATGCATGCTTCCTCCCACCTCCGAAAACATACCAGTAGGTCAATTGGCTATGCTAAATTGTCCCCAGGTGTGAATGAGCGTGTGAATACGTGGGCCTTGTTAGGGCCTGGTGTCCCATTCATGGTATGTCCCTACCTTGCGCCCAGTGTTCCTAGGATAAGCTCCTGATCTACCCTTGCACTATAAAGAGGTTACTGAAGATGAATGAATGAATGATTACATCTAGTATATCTAGGAATTAATATTAGTAACTGATAACTTGGTGTATATTACTAACTGTTGCCATAAATGATCTGTGAACTTAGCAGACCTTTCCAGATTTGTTTTCAGGTGCTTAGACAACATTTCTATTTTGCCCATATTGACTGTATGTTAGAGAACTTTATTATAAAAAGGAACTCAGTCTGCCTAACATAATACAGTATAAAGATTATATCTCCTGGTGTAATTAAGCTAAGAGGAAACAAACAGTGACCTTCTGTAAAACCCTGTGATCATGATAAATCCAGATTGAGATTGTCAGGGTAATCAAACTGCCACAGAAATGGATATTGATTTTATGAGATTACAATTAATGCAATTAATTATACAATTAATATTTATTAAAGAAGAGTAACAACTGACAAAAAGAGTTTGTGAATATGAAAGTGCATGAAAGTGAAAGACATTTAGTGGGTTAGGTTTCACAAATGTTCCTTCATTAATACAAGTAAAAATGATTAATATATGCAAAGGTGATAGTAGGGAAAAAATTCAAACATTCATCACACATTCCCTTTTGAATGTGATAGAAATATTCTTTAATTATGTGTATGTCCACTTTTTAACAGGCTCCATTATCTTTTATATCCTCAGTAGTTTTTGGGTGCTATCAGCTCAATATTGTATGAATAGTGATACTGGGTATTGGACAAAGTCTGCTTTCTATGCTGACCTAAATGCGTGTTTTTTTTTTTGTTTTTTTTCCCTTCTTCTCATATATAGGGGAACTTAGGATTTTTAAACCAGTGTAACAAGCGAAAGTCACAATGCTCAACAACAACACACAACAACTCTGGGGTTATTTTAGTCTCTGCTGTCTTGCAGACATGGAAATGACCATTGTTCCTCTCAGCAGTTCACTGGTGACAAATATCCAGGCAGTACACTGGAACTTGTGGTGTCTACAGCAAAAGATAACCAAGCACTGTTTGCAAACGTTTCAATGGCTGTTTCCACTCCTGCCCTTTCCGAAGGGCCTCTGGAGGAACAGCACAATGAGGGAAAAAGTAGTTGAAATAATGTGCATAATCCAGGCCTCTCAGGTCCACCATCTGGCTCTGGGGACTGTAGATTGTGGTTCGAAACTGGAAGTTTACACAGCTGACACAAGCACTAAAGGCCTTGAAGTTCTCTATTCTCCACAGTCTGTGAGGCAAATCTTCTCCAACTGATCCTTGAAATAGGGTTAGACTTGGTTTACTGAAATCCCAGAGGGTTTGAGACACTTCACACCAGAGAGAGAAGGCCCTCCTAGTCGTGGATAAATTGTGACATCCAGCTGAATAGAATAGGGGTGGGTGAAAGGTCATGGTAAGCTGCTGGATTTATAGCCTGTAGATGACTGAGCCACATGACGTTTGAATATGGGGAGTTGGTCCAAAGCTTTTATCAAATTCTATATAGGGTCAGGTACAAGAGAAGTGGTACAGGTACATGATAATCATTCAGAGGGATTTCCTTGCTGTAATAAGTTTTTAAGAACTGTTTACTCAGGTGCTAATTGGAAATTCCTGAGAGAGAGAGAGAGAGAGAGAGAGAGAGAGAGAAGAGTTAGGGAGGGAAGAAATTAAGAAATATTTTGCTAAACAGCCAAAACTGTGGGCTATGTCCAAAATACCACTGGACTAATACTGGTTTAAAAGTGTATCACCTATACAGTGTTCTTTGGTTTGGGAAATTTTGTTCAACTGCAACTTCATCAAAACATAATATTTTTTGTGCAATATTTTGTTCATTGTATTTTGTATTAAACAACCTGTATATGACTATAATACACTTATCCCAAAATCAGTTTATGCTATGAAATTATGCTTCAACCATAGCCTTAGGTCAAACTTTAATCCAGCCACAGGTGGCACATTTTTCTGCCATCTGCAGATTTCCAGAGCCACTCCTCCTTTTGTGAGCCTCAAGCACCTCCTCTCTGTTGCTCTATTCCTTCTCCAATTCTCCTGACTCCAAGCCACCCCCACCCCATCTCTGTCTAAAGCGTGCAATAGGGGCAGAGCCTGACACCTTTGAAGCTATAAAGATATACACGCCACCACAGGAGGAGTTTCACTTCATGGAGAACACCTGCTTAGTTCAGTTGGTTCAAACCCCCTGGCAAGTAGTTGCAAATTATTGCAGGTTTAATTGTCTTTACATACATACAATGATATAATGCTTTTCTTTATGTCTCTTTTTCTCCCTTTCTTCCTCTGTGCCCTGATCAGTCCTCGCAGGAAACACTCAGTCATCCTCATAATTTTTACTACTTTGTTGGGGCTTGCTCAGTGGCAGCAACTCGACAAAACCAGCTGCTGAAGGTCCTCATCCTGAAAACATGGGGTCCTCCCTACTCATTATCACAAGTGCAAAAACAAATGTAGCTTGAGCAGCATTTGTTTTTGTCTAAGAAAGTGTCTATGTTGGCATCACCTTCAAATAAATAATTTCTTTGTCTCTTATGTCTTTGAATGTTATTTCAGTAGTTAACAAAGTAACAAAGAAAAAAAAACTCTTAACATGTCCCAACTCTTAATTTGTGCTTTAAAAAAAAATTGTTCTTAAGCCTCTATGTCAGTGATGTTGAATGCATTTATTGACACTAAAATGCTGTGAAGTAGCAGTACTCACTATGTTTTTATCAACTCATAAGCTTCTTTAGCGTTGTTAGTTCTGGACAGTTCCTTGACAACAAGAAAACATTGCCAAATGTTGTGGCCTCATTGTTGCCAGGAATGCAAAAGGAAATGTTTGCAGAGGTAAACACTAAAAACGATAATGACTATACACTCATGGCCCATTACACAATCAGTATGATGGAAAAAAAACAAAACAAAACAAGTTCTACGTTTTCACAAGATAGAATAAATGCCAGTGAATGTGTAGACAATGGACTAAGTTAGAGGGAAGTGTGTATGGTACTGATACTGTGACAGATATATAAAGATATGGTGTGTAAACCTTCTATTGCTTTTAACTAGGTACACACGCACTGTATGATAAAAGACATAACACACCAGTGATTATGCAGTAATGTAGCAGGATGGCTCTAAGGTCCACAAAGGGCACTGTTGTACAATATTGCCTGACTCTGTTTTCAAACAGACATTTGATACATTTAACATTATAGACACAATTGATGTATTGTCACCATTTATGTCATGCATAACTTATATGTCTAAATAAGTATGAAACTACCATTGGTTTGGTGTTAACAGTGTTGTGACCCTTTAAAACCTGTCTTATCAGCACTGCACTTACAAAAAAACATAATTTTCAGAATACTGTACATTTCTCTTCTGTTTTAATTTAAATATT
This sequence comes from Pangasius macronema, assembly GCA_037577455.1. NCBI lineage: Eukaryota > Metazoa > Chordata > Actinopteri > Siluriformes > Pangasiidae > Pangasius > Pangasius macronema. The sequence continues at coordinate 13,685,932 of CM074953.1, read as the reverse complement.
TAACTGATTTGCTGAACCTGCATTTTGGACACAGGTCATGTCCAGTACTCAACTTTCCAGACATAGAAAAATCTTTGCAAACACTGACTAGGTGATGTGTCCTAACATGCCCAAGTATCCTTTCCATGCTAAAGCCTCTTTTCCCCTCTGGAGTCTCTCAGACTGGGTTCAGTGCTTGACATACATTCTCAATAACCGTAAAGCGAAACCCAAACAGAGCAAAGCTTATCTCTTACCACGTACACATTACTCTCACTCTGACGTTACTGAAACCAAAGCCGAAAGATGTTTTTGTTTTCCTGTCAAGCCTATTAAAGTCTTTAGCAGGTTCAAAAATTCAGTATATGACACATTCTCAGTGTGTCTGTCTCTCTTTCACACACAGACACACACACACACAGGCAGTTAAGGGACTGAAGTCAATATGCACTCATTGTCCCTGCAGGGCCTGTAGTCTGTCTCCATACCAACCAGGTGGATCTGTCGGCTCTCACAGGTAAGGCAGACACCTGCTGCATTATTGACTAGCCATGCAGGCCCACAACCACATGTAATCTGATCAAATAACAGTTTCCCTCCTCTTGTCTTTTGTCTGCTTCATTCGGGGACATCAGGCCACTGAAAAGACCTAAATTAGGCCCCTTTTGCATGCTGTTTTTCCATAGTTTATTGCATATGGAGCCAATTTTTGGTTTCAACCTGCGTAACAGCTGTTCCCTATTTTCTCCCTTCCCCGCCTTCAACAATGAGACATGTCACGAACAGAAAAACATTTGCAAATTAACAAGTAGAAATCACAACAATACAAGCATGCGAGGTGCAGGATGGGCTACATGGAAAACAACATAGCCCTCTGTGCACAAGTTAGTGCTTGTCAGGACTTTTCCTCTCTGAAGCAAATAAAAATTCTGTTAGGATTAACCCCTAACTGTCAAAACTGGGAATTGAAAAGGCAATTGAGCTTTGCAATTAGCACACTTGTTCGTGACAACAAGCTCTTAATTCGGAAGAGAAAGAGTGAGACAAAGACAGCTGGAGAAAGGAGGTGGTGGGCATGGAGAACAGTGAAGACTTTGACTACCAGTTCTAGGACTCACTGATGAGTGCCATGAATTACCCTGACATTAAACCCTGAACCTTGACCCCTAACTAGCAGTCCAGGCCAGTGGCTTCACCTGCTGTGGCCTTAATTACATGAAGCACATTCATGTTTTGCATGAGGTGTGGAGTAACAGTTTAAGAATAAAAAAGGTTAAAACACATTTTAAATATAAATAAAAAAAGAAAGAAAGAAAAGTAAAAGAAATGTAACATCGACTCAGTAAACCATCGTTGTCTGGTGTCATTTAACCACATTATTTAGACATATAAATCGTTCAGACAAAGGACAAGAAGGACAATGAGGTCATGCTATAGCTTCTCTCTGGGGTTGATCCAGTGAGCAACTGCACCTCTTGCGCGCCCTCTGGTGGATTATAATAATAATAATAATAATAATAATAATAATAATAATAATAATAATAGCTACACTCCTACACTCCAAAAACACCCCAGAATTCACAGAATGAACAGTAATATCAGTGCTTGAAGATTAATATTCCAAGATTAAACATTCGTGATGAGCTTTATGAGAAAACAATCATTAGCAATTACTTCGAATTTTACATTAAGCTAAGGTTTTTGTTCAGGCTTCTAACAAGTTCATAAAAGTTGTCGAATTGGTATAAAAATATCAGGGTACAGGTGTTAAACTGCTCTGGAAATGCCCTAAAGCCCATTTAACATGGAGAAGAAGGCTAAAATAAATCTTAGCATGCACAGAAAACAACACTACATGAACCAGCTAGTCAGCATGCTAATATAGCAGTGTTTAGTCAGGTTTCAGCTCTGGCTGTAGTGTTTCCTTTGCCAATTTCTGAAGATTTACAAGGAGTTTACTATTTATTTATTTATGCTTTTTTAATGAAAGGCAGATGGCATGGTATGCTCTTGCACTCCAACTCTTTGAAATAAAGGTACCAAACATCATCTTTTATACCTTTAGTGTCTATGTTTTTTTTTTTTGTTTTTTTTTTTTTAACTTGGAAAGGTGCATGTAGTATGTTTAATTAGCTTTTAGAGTAAAGAGTAAAGCTTTATAGGTAGATCAGTGGTCCTTAAAGTCCAATTAAGTACTTATATCATTTACTATGTTTGCATTTCCTGGTGAAAAATACATACTAAAGGTACAAAGCATTGATGGTACCACCCCAGTGACAAGTGTCCCTCGAATCCCTCCCTGCGTTCTAAGCATTTCAGGATGGGTTTATGTTAGATGACTGGCTTGCACACAGACGGAAATGTTACTACAAGAGCACTTATGGGCTTCTTAGTACCTACAATGCACTATGTGTCATTTTCAGGGACAGCTGAATGTTAATTAGGGTTTAAAATAGGTGTTTGAAGCTGTTGTTACACAAACATGGCCTATTTCAAATAAGAAAGCCAGTGTTTTGTGTTGCATTCTGCACCTTAGGAGGTTTGTGTACACTAGATGAATGGGCGGAAATGGTGGACACATTGTGTCGTGTGTGATGGGAGTCTTCAGCTCTGCTGAGTATGACCATGCGTGGCATTAGACTCAGTGACTGATAAAGAGAGAGTGATCTGCAGCTCATCAAGCTCATTTGTGTCTTCTTACATTATCTTAAGGCAATGGTAAAATGCAGGTATGACCATAGAAGGAGATATGGAGTATATTTTTACAGATAAAAATAGAGACATATGGGGAAAAATCATAAGTGCATCTTCCATGTGGATTTGTGATTTTCAGCATAGGTAAGACCTGATCATTTGCTTTACATACACTAGTGAGACATTACTGTAATCCATGTAAAGCTGTATAATATCTAATGCTACACTGTACTTAAGTAACTTACTGTCAGTATGCAAATATTGCGTTCGATTCGAAAAATTCTGAAGACACTTGTAGTATTATACACATTCCTATCCAGCTTTGTAAGCTTATAGAGGAATAGTGTATTATTCTCTTTTGTCTTTATTTATTTTTGACAAGTGTCTCATTCAGGATTAAGTTTATATATATATATATATAGTCATAAGGTAATCTAACTCAAGAAAAGATCTGCACAGACACACACACACACACACACACACACAATATATCTGTGCAGATCTTTTCTTGAGGTAGATTACCTTATGACTGATCCTCTTAGTGTGAGATGAGATGATGTGTATGTGCTTGGTGACTGCAGTGTCCTTGTTTACAATGTTTACACACTGTAGCTGGTTAGTGATCTTTGCTACATTATTGGTATTAAAACTTAGCAGGTCCAACACGACACCCAAATAGGACTAACTCTTGAATTCACGTAAATATGAGCCATGTGCACCTTTTTTGTTGTAGTTACCGCAAACCCGTCTTCTCCCACTTGAACAAGGAAATTTGGTCCCCACAGGTTTGAAAAAAGTTTCCTTCGGTCTAATATGGTGTTCAATATACATGAGGACCAAATATTATTTATGAATATTATACAAAATATTTTCAGCTTTAATTTGAGGGTATTGGGTGAACTGTGTAGGAATTGCAGCACTTTATATGTGGCCACCCTATTTAAGGGACCAAAAGTAATTGGACAAACATTACATTTAATTGTCATTTTTAATACTTGGTTGCAAATCTACTTTAGCTAAGGACTCCTTCAAGAATTCACAAAAAGTTTTCCATGCTTAGTGGTTGGAATCATCGCCACTTATTAGCTCAAGTAATGTTCTGTGCCAAGTTTGGTCTTATAAAAAGTTGCTTCTGCCACGATAGCTTCTGGCTTATTCTCATGACATTACATTCTTTAGTTGCCCCAACAGTCTCTTGATGTGCGAGGCATTTGTTATGATGGCTCTCTATGAAAAAGTATTCTTGTTTCCATCTCTTTAGAAATCACCGCCTCTCACTAATAACTTTACGCTTTTTGTCTGTAGCCATGACTAAATATCATTCAGGAAATTAATTTGCAGTCAGAGAAAAAAGCTAGCTAGCTGTCTTAACACAGTCTGCTGCCACCATCAGGTGAAAGGAAAACTTGCAACGTGTTGGGCACCAGGCCACCTGTCATGAATTCTAAGAGAGGAGACTGCAAGTGGAATTTGGCCCTGGGGCCAGAAGTTTGGACACCCCTGCTTTACACCGTCCTCTGCCCTGAATTTTTTCTCATAGAAAAAAGAAATCGATAAAAAAAAAATCACAGATTCGCCCAAACAAATGACAACTCAGTGGTCATGGAGAAATACCTGTATGTCATCTAAGAGGAATACACACTCGAATTATATTAAAGGTTTTCCGATTTCACAGCTAGTAAATCCAGAAATCAGTAATCAGTGTTACTGTGTGTGCATGTACACAGTTGCCTACCTAAGCCCATGGAGGCTTATGCAAAATAGTCAGGTGTAAAATCAGGAACACACTCTGCCTAACAAATGACATCTGTCTCACTCTCCCTTCTATTCATTTTTTTTTTATTACTTTTGTTATTTTTCTATAAACCATCTGTCACTTCTTGTCAAACCCTAAGTCTCCAAGCCATTTTTCAGGGCCATGGCATCCTAAAATAGGTTTATGTTCTATAACCATTTATGAAATCTCCATCCATTAAAGGCCGACGCTTCCAAGAGCTCGGTGCATTAAGCCTGATTATAATGTGCCAGGCAGATGAAATGGGGTCTATGTGTTGAGCTTGTCAGCAACGATTTTTCTCCCTTGTTGCTATCTATCTTGTCAGTTAGAAGCATTGGGCTGAGAGAAAAACAGAGACGATGCTGTGAGTGATAGTTGCTTTAGTTTTGATAGAGGCACTGTGTGGGTCTGTAAGGACGTGGGCTCTTCGGTGTGTGCAGGACAGGCTTGAGTGTATGAAAGACTCATGGAGAGAGGCGTAAGAAAAACAAGTGGCTCTTTCAAAAAGGCCTCTATCAGTCGCACCAGCTCTGGATCCCAGAAGGTAAGAGTTTGCTGTTAGAGTCATAAACTCTCTGAAGTTGCTTGAGGTATGTTCACAGTTTAAACCAGACAATCTGAGAGGAATGTGTGCAGAGGTATGAGCGACGGAGTTTATTTAAATGTTTAAAGGAAACAGGATTATTTTGGGAAATTTGAATTGTTTTATTTTTTTCCACCTCTTGAACAAATTAGTGCAAGTATACAAACAAGAATGCAATTTACATGGCCCTAGGCAAGCCAGCAGTTTTTCTAGTACATTTCAGTGAATTCCCTTTTTCTTTCCCCCTAAAGAGTCTCACGGAAATTCCATTTACTATCTTAAGTTATGAAGAAGGTTGATTGGAAAGTTCACCGAAATTTATATCATGCTAGACTGTTATTACCAAGATTAATAATATCAATTTGACTTGTTTTAACAATGTAGTCCGTTTAAATATGGAGAATGTTTTGTTTAATTTAATACTTACATTTATCTGCTTTTTATTTTTAGTTCATGTTCATAAATGTAATTCATACATTTAAATATTCAAATGAAACCTACAAACAGCGATTATCCTGAATTATGGAAAATATGAATCCATGTCCGAGATTGGATTCTTAAGCATAAAAAAACAGAATCCGTTTCACAATCCGTTGTCACCGAACAGATTTTTGTAACGTTAAGACCTAGACATTAACTGTCATGGCTATATTTCCATTACAGCCATGTGAAATAAGGGCAATTTCAGATCTCTATATTAATGAGAAGTAATGGCTGTGAATCTAAAACTGTGACGGCAGCTGTCTTGTGCTAGTGTTTGTTTGTGAGAGTTTGTTGGAGCATATGATCCACCACCACACTGCTGGTCAAAAGCAACAGGAGGAATGGCTTTGTTTGACAGTTGCCCTTTGGTGCTTGTTTGCCCATTCAAACCTTTAACTTGACCTTCTTAACCCTATTGGAAACCTCTAAACCATTCTCAATACCAGCACAAAGAAGTTGTCTGATCCATCCCCATTTCTAATCTTCTATAATGGCTGAGTATGAGCACATGCATCTGGGCCAGATTAAGCCCTTTACTTTCTAAATACCACATTCCAAACTGCTATATATTGTCTGGTGTTATAGTAAATATAATGTAGCTTGTAGTGTTGTAAAACTATGATCATTACACATTTTATTTTCCTTAGGTTAATTGTTTTTGTTGAACTTCTAATAAGTATCTTTAAATAATGTAGAAATTTTTACGTCCGTAAATATCCACGTGTCAGTGTACATGTTACACGTGTGTTAACAAAGAACACAGATTAACTTTAATCTCCAAGTGAATTTAATTCTCATCCCTGTATCAATATTAAGAAAGCACTAAATCATGTCTAAACTGTAAGAACTTTTATAATACATCAAGCAAAAAAAATAGAGTCTTATACATTGCTGACATGAAAATGCATCTTATGACTCCAAGGCTAAACAGTGGCATGTCGTGCCCATGTGATGATGGTTAACTGGATTTTAAGCCACAGACACAATGAATCTTTTTAGAGACAGATAGAGAGCCACATTTTAGTGAGTTAAAGCAATTTAAGCCAAACTTACCATGCACCACACACTCAATGGCAGCTGTGTGACTTCAGGCATCCACGATGAATGAGAAAGTAATGCTGCAGTCAAACTCCAGACACCTCTCTCTTCTGAGTGTTCAAGCAGTTTTAGCTTAATATATATGCATATATAAATATGAACATTCTATAATGAATCTTTCACTAGTGAATGTTCATATTATACATGAATATAAGCTTTTTACTTTAGGTCAAATTTTTAAGGTAAAAAAACGTTCTAAGGTCAAATAATGTGTGTACACACAGATATGTAGCTATTCGCTTTTAATTTTCACTTTCCCCATCTTAGATTCCCCTCCCCTGTTATGTGGTTAGATAAGACGAACTTAATTTACAGTTATACACTTCAGTATATGAGAGTTTCTGAAAACGTCTCCTTAAAATAGGAATTTTAATTTCTTAAGGAAATTTAAGATTAAAGCAATGCTTCATTAAGATATTTTCATCTTTGCATTTTAATAGAAACAGATACAGCTAGAAACATCAAACGATGAAAGTTAACGTCAGAAAGAAACCCAAACCAGCTAAGTTTATGAAATAATATTATTTCTGATTGAGTTACAAAACTGAATGTGAGGGAATGCTTAAAATTACATCTTAAATCCTTTGTTTTTTTTTTTAACTTTTCAAAAATCTTTAGAGGCATTCATAATCAGTTTTCAGAAATCTTCGAGCCATTCCTAATCACGTATAAATGATCTTTTGTTTTCAGCAACAGCTTCTACTTAAGGCTTATGAAATAACTGAATACTGTTGATTGTTGCCAGGATTGTTATCGGCCTTATTAATTTGTTAGAAGCAACAAAATCCAATCCCCCTCTAGAATGTACTCCTCCTCCTCCAGGGGTTTTGTGCATTTTCTCATAAAACTAACGAGGCCATGAGTTCTGAAAGGATTTGGGTTTTAATTGATGTTGATAACGAGGGTAAGTAAGCTGAAGTAAGTGCGTCACTATAGCTGAAGACCAGCACAAGCTAGTGGCTTTTGTTTTTCTTCAGACATAATTAACAGGTTTTTGACCACAGTACTACCACAGTGCCATCCACATGCTGCTTGTGTTAGCTAGTGGCCCCTGACTGTCATCAGACACCTCCTCTCTGTGGTCCATAAAAGGAAAATGACAAAAATGGCAGTATTTTTAATGTCTGGACAAAAAAAAAATCCCACATAAGCAAAATACAAAAGTAAACCAATTTAATAGAAATCTATTCATGAAAACCATTGAAAGCCATAACATTTCTGCATAAGCCAGCTCTCAATACTTAAATACAGCATGCTAATGAAGCCTTACACATCCCGTACACGACCTAAGTACACTTTACTAAGTATAAAGATATTACGTCGTTTGTATTTCTACTCTGTATGCAGAGCTCTTTGTCTCATCTTTTCCACACTTTGCTCTTTATTTAATCTACATTAATTGTGAAACTTTACCCCTTCCTCTGATTTCCTGTTCCAACCCATTTAAACCAATATATTTACTTGCATTTATATTTCTATGTATAGTTTTCCTCTTTATGTTGATTGCTTTGTAGCATGGAAATAAAGGATAAAGAAAGCTACCCGAGCAGCTTCAATGCACCATAGAATAGATTCTACAAGTCTATGGAACTTTACTCGAAGGATGAACACTGTTCTTCCAAAGTATATTCCCTCAGTGTTTTAATAAAAGTGGGAAGAGTTGTTACTCTAAAATCTGCCATTGGTGTTCACTTGGGTTGAATGTGAAGGACATAGCCTAAGATCTATTTTCATATTCATTCATACTCATCTATTTTCAGATCATTTTCATACTCATAAAAGTATAGAGAGTGTATATACAGTATGTTGTTATTCAGAGATTATTCACCTAAAGAAAGTCAGAACACGCTATGTCTAGTCAAGACCCGTGAGACAGTCAAAATGAGGTGATATTGAACCAACTATCTTTTCGCGAATTGACGTTAATCGTTGTCTACTGGAATTCTCCAGCTGGAGTCCAGTCATTTTTTAACAAGAGGATTTTACTCGTATTAGGATGTCTGGCCCAATTCTCTCAATTATGCAAATGGGTGTTGAAGTGAAAGTAGTTGAGGATGGTGACAAGTCAGGAACCACCTCACACCATAGTATCCATAGCTATTTCTCTTGTTTTTTTCCCTTCCCCACTTTGTTTTGGTACAACACCAACTCTCTTGTAGCAGTTACCCCATCACAGACTCTGGGTTTGAGCTGCTTGGCTAAGATGAAAATCCAGAAAAAGGAGTTGCAGGAATTGGAAGATTAACACGGGGAGGAGGGGTTGAGGCTATCAAAGCAGATTTGCTGCTCCCTTGTTCTAGCAAGGGATGAAAATACCCTGTAGGCACAGGGAGAGGGGTCATGGGACTCCCAAAAGGATTACCTTGAAATGGAATCATGAGACTTTTGTGAACAAAGAGCCTGCTCACATGCTCATCATATGAACAGCCCCTCATAAAGTGGTGAAGTTTCATGTCCAGTAGGATTCAGTGGGCGCTGACACACTGAGAGAGAGCTGCCCTGACCAGAGAAGCAGGAAAGAGGACACTGATGCTGAAAGCTGAGAGCTTCGATTTCTCCCCCTCTCTCTTTAACATGATAGGCTGCACAGGTAGGATTTGTTTTCAGTTGCTGAAACGGAGGAAACCATTCCCCAGTAATGCTGTGAGTGAATTATTACTGTGGCAATTTATGGTGGGAACATGGACTAGAATTGGTGGGTTACATGTAACACGTTATCTTGTGCTTTTTCGTCCACAAATACCATTACATTCTTTCGTAAGGTTTGACGGTATGACCGTAAATGTTAATGTCGAACTTCAATACTTAAGGATTTGTGGTGTAATTGTGCTTATCATAATTGAACTGCAATTCACAACTCATTTATAACTTTAGTAACAAGTTGGCATCAGCCACCAAGTTGAAATTGTACACTTAATGTGCTAACCTCAAAAAACTCTTAATTAATCAAATGAATAATATTTTTTGGTAAATATGAAAGAACATTCCATCACACTTGCAGCATCACGATCATTTGGTAAGAGTCATCTTTTTATTCACGACCTCTTATATAAATGAAATTTTAAACCTTCAAAACCACTAACAAGTTTAGACTTCTTTCTTGGTCTATGGATGATGACTTTGTACAAAAGAATAGCAGGGGGTAAGTCATAGTTACACAGGTTTATAACCAGCTCTTTCTTACTCGCTTGTCCAGTTCTCTCCATTTAAACGTCCAGGAGAGATTTGCTTCAAAGGCTTTCATCTTAATTAGGACTGAACTGACAAGAAAGGCCTGGGCAAAAAGAAGGTTATTTTCACCGAGTTACTGAAGCACGATCAAAAAGCTGGCTTTGCGGGATCTGACATGTCCATTTGTTTTTGTTTCACTCAATTTTCTTAGCTTTTTTTTTAGAAATGGAAAAGAGGGCAATGACAATGTGCAGAGCAGACCCGAGGTTTGACAAGATCCTAATTTGCTATGCACTAATAATTTCAGGTCAAACCAAATATGGCCTGGATGTGGTTAGCAGCTCCCATTGCCTTTCTTTCCCACATTCCTCATTTTATTTCTATATCTCTCTCAACACCAATATGACCTGTTGACTTTTTCTTTGCATATAGATTTAAAGTATGGATTTCGTGCACATATCTGAAAACAATTTTTCAGTAATTGTGAATAAATGCATATAATGCAGTTAAAGCATCAGGCTTTTTAATCTCTTACCACTTTTAGCATACACAGTTATGTTCTTATAATATGTATTTTAAATATATTTTACCATCATGTGCTGTACAACATATACTTCATTCAGTCTTACTAGAATAAGAGGATTTAATACATATAACCAGATAAAACTTTACAGACTAAAAGGACTGTAAATAACTGTACCAACATGATATCATTTTAAATTAAATATATAAACTTGATACTAAAAAATGTTACGTTCATTTCTCAAACTTTCACTTTTCTTTTGTAGGGGCCGAAAGCTTGGATTGAGAGGACATTTCAGAAAAGAGAATGTGTACACATCATTCCATCTAAGGATCCAACTCGGTAAACTTATTTGCCTAAATGAAGCACTAGAAAAAAAAATCCTCAGAAATTTCATCAACTGTTGAAATGATAAACAATATCGCAGATGCAAACAAATAATACAGAGTATTTCAGTAAGGAACAGTAGAAGTGTAGCACAAATTCTCCTAATTAAAGAGGCAAATTAATTATATTAATGATTCAACTGGAATTCAGCTTGTTAGACAATTCCGGTTGATTTTATGAGAATAAGAGAGGCTTCTGAAAATATGATCATACTGGTAAGGGCATATAGGGCAACTGGCTGCTTTGGAGCTATGTGTGACTGGGTAAAAGGGGCTAGGAAGGTGGAGGGCCGCCAGAGCGAATGGCCATTGTGTGCATGGAAACATTTATTAAAGAGTGCTGCTTAGACCCAGAAGGCCTACATAGCAGACCAGACTTTTTTATGATAACAATCAACAGCTGAAGAGGGGAAAATTCCCCAGAGTGCCTCTTATAAAATTTTTAAACATTACATACACACAATTTACTAATAAGTCTTTTTCCCCTAAGGTGTACCTGTGGTCATTTGGTGACCCAGCATGTGGCCATCCAAACTGAAAAAAGGGAGGACCTGCTAGTGCAGGTGAACCCCCCTCAGGAGAAGTGGACTGTACTCAAACACACACAGGTTTCCTCTACTGATGCTTATGGCACCATCGAGTTTCAAGGAGGAGGATTTGTCAACAAGGCTATGGTACACATATTTCATCACACTTCTTAAAGTATGTTTACGTGTAATATCAGGTGATTGTCTGCTCGCCTGCTAGATATAGACTAACCCTATTCCTGAATGTAAGCAGTGAGCATTGATGAAAATCCTCCTTTCAAATATCAAAATCTTTCTTTCAGTACATCAGAGTATCTTATGACACCAAACCAGACAACCTGATGCACCTAATGGTGAAAGACTGGCATCTAGAGCTGCCCACACTCCTCATATCTGTTCATGGAGGCCTCCAGAATTTCGACATGCAGCCCAGACTCAAGCAGGTCTTTGGCAGAGGCCTGATTAAAGCTGCGGTGACTACAGGAGCATGGATCTTCACTTCGGGAATTAACACAGGTGGGCATATTTACCAGTCAGGACTAACATGCATTAATCTACATATGACACTTTACTTAATTTGCTTAAATTATCTTTCAGGTGTCATCCGCCATGTTGGAGATGCATTGAAAGATCATTGCTCTAAATCCAGAGGGAAGGTCTGTGCCATTGGGATCGCACCATGGGGAATCCTGGAAAGCAAGGAGGATCTCATTGGAAGAGATGTGAGACTGATCACAATTTATAGATTAGTATTCTCACTCATTTACTGGATGCTGAGTTATATCTCCTTCTTCATTAATGTGTTTGTGTTGTTTTCAGGTGACCGGACCTTACCAGACAATGTCCAACCCTCTGAGCAAGCTGGCCGTTCTCAACAGCAGCCACTCTCATTTCATCCTGTGTGATAATGGCACATGTGGGAGGTATGGTGCAGAGGTCAAACTGCGTAGACAGCTGGAGAAGCACATCTCTCTGCAGAAGATCAACACCCGTAAGCATGTACAGGCAGTCCTATAATGCTGTGCCATTATAATGCACCACAGAGCTTCTCAACTGAAATGTCTGTTTTGGCTACATTTTGATAGCTTATAAATGGTGTCAGCACTAATAGGGGCTGCTGGCAGATATTGCATCGCAAATATGGACTGAAAGGGTCTTGTCTGTGACCTGTGGGTTTCCCTTTGTCATCCTATGCCTGGGGTTTGGAAAAAGGCAGGGACAGCAAAGGGATGCTCAGCTGTCACCACTCACATCACATGCTAACCAGGTCAATGCATAGTATAATGCACTATTCCCACTGATTAATTAAATCTCTGTTGGTGATCTCTTTCATTTAATAGTTAGTAAGTTCTGGGAAGTCCAAAATGTGCTTCATCTGTGACATGGGCTTCTTTTCAAGCTATTACTTTAAGCTTGAAAAGGTTTTAACATTTCCAGTTAATAAATACTGTACTTTTGTCTTGTCCCATCAACCTGCCAATCTTAAACTTAAAGTTAAATTATTTTGCTGTGTCTGAGGTTTAGGTCAGGGTGTTCCAGTAGTATGCCTGATAGTAGAAGGTGGCCCAAACATGATCACTGTGGTGCTGGAGTGCTTGCGCGAGGAACCTCCTGTGCCCGTAGTGGTGTGTGATGGCAGTGGCCGAGCCTCAGACATCCTCTCCTTTGCCCACAAACACTCAGAGCATGAAAGGTAAGGGTAATGTTTAATCAATGCAGGAAGCGCTGATAGCTGTAAACGATTAGTCAGTAGACTAAAACACGTTTTTGTGTCCAGGACAATAAATGATGCTGCCCGAGACCAGCTACTAGTCAGTATTCAGAAGACCTTATTGATGTCGTTCTCAGTCAGTGTCGTCTAGAAGGAGTACTAGTACCTCACGTACTTCTCTTCCCTCGACCACTCATCGTGTATCAACTAAAGCAATTAGCAGGAAAAAGTCCAAAATGGACATTTTATAGTCTAAAATGTATAAATTGCATTTATTATACTGGTATATTTTTGGCCCCAACATTGTAAATGCACCTTCAAAGGTACAACACTGTTCCTTATAGACCAGTTAAGTACAATTCTTCTAACTAAAAGTACGTAAGTACGTTCATCTAACTAAAAGGACAAATTACATCACTTAAGATAACCCTAGGAACAAGTATTTGCATCTTTTTTTGAGAGCATAGTGAAAATGTAGATATTCTATACATAACTTTAAAAATGCTAATAGATTATTTGCAAGTGCAGACCACACCTTAAACTAAATGACATACAGAGTGATTGTAGAACTGTAGGGAGAATTTGGGCTGGAGGTCTGGGAAATGTCATCGCTAGAGAAGAAAGAGAGATGGGAAGTTATTTTCCAATTTATCAGATGTTAACTAGCAAGAAGGCAGAGCTTCAGGAATGGTTTTTCCCCAAAATATCAGTTATTTCTTAACTCCATGTATATTATCCATACACATACTGTAGATATCTTGCTATATTATATAACTGGAATAATTGCTTTGTAGCATATTGTTTTGATTAATGAACTGTTCCACTAAATTATTTCATTATCTTAAAAATCTTTGTTAAATGATTATATTTGTTTGTATTTCATGCAGCTTTTCATAAATAAACACTGCCCTGATTTTCACTGTCCTGCATATTCATTTGTGTCCATGCAATCATTTGAAAAAAAAAAGTCATCTCCATGTGATCATTTGTGAATAAAGTCTACTTTCCTAAGTCTTTTCCCAAACTGTGTGTGCTGCATTATATTAACTCTGACATCTTTCATGTCTAATTATAGCTCATATGTAGCACAGATCCTCAGGCAGCTCGGTGAGCGAGAAGCAGCAGATTCATCTAGTTCCCTAAGCTCAGCCACAAATACATTTATTATCCATTATATTTATTGCATTTATTATATATAAGGGGGGAATGGCTGCTTAGTGGTTAGCATGTTTGCCTCACACCTCCAGGGTAGGGGGTTCAATTCCTGCCTCTGCCCTGTGTGCAAGGAGTTTGCATATTCTCCCCATGCTTCAGGGGATTCCTCAAGGTACTCTGGTTCCTCCCCCAGAGGTGTGTGTGTGTGTGTGTGTGTGTGTGTGTGTGTGTGTGTGTGTGTGTGTGTGTGTGTGTGCCCTGCAGTGGGTTGGCACCCCATCCAGGGTGTCCCCTGGGATAGGCTCCAAGCTCCCCATGACCCCATGTAGGATAAACAGTACAGAAAATATACATATAATAAACAGTTTCCCTGGTAGGGGCTGCATAGACCTTTCATATAAGTTTTATGCTGTAGTGGTGTGTGTGAGACTGCATTTCTGCCCGCTCCTGCACTTTAAAACTAAATAAAATGTAAATAAAAGCCTTCCACTGTTTCATAGTGAATTCTGTCATGACATTCAGTGACTCTAGTTGTTCATCACTATTCAGTCCCACTCAGCTAGTTTAGAGCCTGTCAGTGGCAGGAGTCAACTCACAGAGACCGATCCAGAGGTCTTTCCAGACTTCCAGGTTTGACTTCTGGGTCATTACCAGCCTGGAAAATCTCCCAGACACTACTGAAGACATAGCATCTTCCTTCTGAGGAAGGCCAGTGACTGAGCTACATTATAATGAGGCCTTTGTTGATGGTCATGAGCTTCTGTCCTGCACACTCTTAAGACTAAAATGAGCAGTTTCAGCTGAGCCACCAGGTTATCCACGTGTTCATTTTAAGAGTCAGTAAATCCCCAAGTTATACTGAAGTGTAGTTTGTTGCATTCTTTGCTGTTGTTTATCAGCATTTACAGAAGCTGCACTAATAAAACAGCCAAAAATAGTGAGTTTTGCTTTAACTATGCCAAAGACAAACTAGTCAACTATTTTTAAAAGTTACTGGTTGACAAGTAAAAATTACTAGTACTCCTCTGTGGTGTGGACACTCAATGGCAACAGCATTTACACTCCTGCAGCAGATTTGGCAGATGGTAAGTGATGTGATAAGTAGTTTCTAATATCCATCAGGACAGAAAATAACAAGGATGAGTGCAGCACCACCTGCCTAACCCATGTTCATCCCTTCTCTTCCTCAACAAAACATGGAAGAGAGGATCAATCTCCACATAATCCAACCTCCTCCACTTACCTGACTACTTTAGTTTCATACACAGTAGAATCCACTGGGTTATATTAATTAAGTGCCTAAAATCCACTGTATACTGTATGTTCAATTATGCCTGTTGATGGGATGCATGTTTAGGCCTTTTCACTGGGATCAAGTATTAGAAGCAGGAAATAGGAGATTTAATAAATTTTTTTTTAATACAGAACACCGTGCTATTGTTTGTCCATAATCCTGAATACAGAAGGTAGAAATCACTCTGAGGTTTGCCACCATATAATACTATAAGCATTAAGGTCTGATTACAGTGAACAGGCTTTGCCTTTAAAACTGATATGCAGTTTGGGTCAAATGGCCATTTTAAAATACTAATATACATGATAAATTACTTAAAAAATACTCAATTAAATTTTCCAACATGCTTTATATATATATGTATGTATGTATGTATGTATGTATGTATGTATGTATGTATGTATGTATGTATGTATAGTTATATAGACACGCACAGACTTTAGTCCCATTGCCTTTACATCAATCTCTTATTTACACTCAAGTCTGAATGTACACATGATGTCAGAAAAGATCCCTAAGCATGGAAAAAGGTGTGAGTATTTTCACAAATTTCTTCTATAACTAAATACTGGGTACTTACTATACAATATACAGTATTTTATAATCGTTTTGGAATAAAATAAATTTAAATAAATGACCTCCATTATTATTAAGATAAGGGTCAATAGTGCATGCCAGAACTCTTTGGCATCGTGCCGCATATTCATACCAGCTTAATCACACTTAGCATTTCTGCACATGTGACTGCATCTCCAAGGCAATGGTATTTGATACAAGCCTTCTAAAACAAGGAAAGCTCTATTTTGCCATTAAGCACAGAGCATTAGTCAGGCATCATATGTATGAGACCCTGAGAGGAAGCCTTTTTGCTTTGTCAAGTATCATTAAATAGCTATATTGGGCTAAGCTGTATTTGGGAGAAATACATTTGTTCCACTTAATCATTCATTCAATCATTCACACAACTCACTTTTGGTAACTTTTTCCTTCATGTAAAGAGCCTCGATGTGATCTATTGCTTTTTTAATCAATACTTCTACTACAGATAACAGTCTTTCGAATGGGTTCAGAGGGACAGCAGGACATTGAGATGGCCATTCTAACAGCTTTACTGAAAGGTACTCTCCAGATTTCACACAAAACAGCTTCCAGATTCATCTTATAATTAGACATCCTGGGTTAATCCTAAATCGCCTATGTGTGGTCTCTGTCCTTTTAGGCACAAATGCCTCAGCCTCAGATCAATTGAGCTTGGCTCTTGCCTGGAATCGGGTGGATATAGCACGCAATCAAATATTTGTCTATGGACACAACCTGCCAGTTAGCCACATTTTTAACTTACCATTGTGCCATGTTAAAAAATAACTACATTTATTGTGCTCCAAATCAGTGGTCTTTAAATACTTCTTTGGTTTTATAGCCTGCAAGTGCAGTAGCTAGTGCCACATCCACCCTGAAAGTCATGAGCTCCCCTGCAGCTTCACAGGGCATAGCTAAGGGTAGAGGCAAGAGGAGCAATGGGGGGAAGGCCAAGGCAGATGTTCAAGAGGAAATGGATCCTAGAAAGCTAGAATTGCTCAACTGGGTAAGAATGATAGACCACCCTATACTGTACTATACCATATCATTATGTTCTTATGATAAATCAAGACACTCAGAATAGTACAATAGCAGCTAATGATAAATATTTATACAGCCATGCTTTACCGATACTGACATGTGACATGTTTACTGGTGCGCTACTCAGGTGAACTCACTGGAGCAGGCAATGATGGATGCCCTGGTGCTGGACCGAGTAGATTTTGTTAAGCTGTTGATTGAAAATGGGGTCAACATTCACCATTTCCTCACCATCCCACGGCTAGAGGAGTTATATAACACGGTAAGCGCCACTGAAAAAGCCGCACAAGAGACTATGAAATTGACATTTTTAATCCTCAGAAAAAATATTCACCCACCCTGATGCCACATGGGCTTATTTATTGACCATTATCACAATTTTGTTTACACATCTTTGCTTGCAACTTGTTAGCTGTTGCTTTTTTAATTTTTTTTATCTTTAGAAACTTGGACCTGTCAACACATTGAATGCTGTAGTCCGAGATGTTAAAAAAGTAAGTTATTGGTTTTGGTCACAAAGAGAATAAACTTCTGTTGATTTAAAGACACGAAAAGAGGATGCATTCCTAGAGGCATCTGGAATACATTTATATTCAATGAATCTTGAATCTTACTTATACATGTATCTAAGATAAGCATTTGTATTAAGAAAAAAATAACATAATGCAATGGCTTATGGAAAATTTAATTCACTAACTTTCCACTTACCTTAAATTTATATTGATGTTCAAGTGGCTTCTTTAGTTTTGAGTTACAAGGCTATTACGGGACATCTTTACCCCTAACTCGGGAACTATATGCCAAAATCATCACACTTTTCTTTTCTTTAAGTCTCTAACCACCAAGTGGATCATTTTAATCACACCAGTCCTCTCTGATATTTTAGGGCAACCTCCCACCAGACTATCAAATTACTTTAATTGACATTGGCCTGGTGATGGAGTACCTTATGGGAGGAGCCTATCGCTGTAACTACACAAGAAAAAGTTTCCGCTCTCTCTACAACAACCTTTATGGTCTTAAAAGGGTGAGTGGGAGCAGCAGGTGTTTATATTTAAAGTCTGAACACATAAGAGTCTAACATGTCTTCATTCTTATATTTATAGCCAAAGGCTCTAAAACTTCTTGGGATGGAGGTATGATTAATATTTTGCTGTTAGCTGTTCATTTTGCTGTTCTGTACTGAAAGTGCAGCAGTTTATTAATATCGATTTATCAATGACACTCCTAGGATGATGAACCAAATATGAAAGGAAAGAAGAAAAAGAAGAAGAAAGAGGAGGAGGTGGACATTGACGTGGACGACCCTGAGGTCAGCCGTTTCCAGTATCCATTCCACGAGCTGATAGTCTGGGCCGTGCTGACAAGGAGACAGAAGATGGCTCTGTTCTTGTGGCAGAGGGGAGAGGAGGCCATGGCTAAGGCCTTGGTGGCCTGTAAGCTTTATAAAGCCATGGCCCATGAATCCTCTGTCAGTCAGCTGGTGGATGACATATTTCAGGACCTAGACAACAACTCCAAGTGAGTATAATGCAAGTGGTTAAAAGACCTGGAGTAAGCTGACACACTGAGTCACTGATCTTATTTTTTATTGAGAAAATAACCAAAATGCACAGTGGGTAGTGTTGCCATCTCACAACTCCAGGAAGCTTGGTTTGATCCTGAACTCTGTGCATTTCACATGCTCTCTGAGTGTACATGAAGATTTCCTCTGGGTCCTCTGGTTCCCACCTCCCAAAAACATGCCAGATGTTTTTCTACCCCTAGTAGCGTGACTATATGTCAGAATGTGTGTATGCATGGTGCCCTGCTATGGCATTCCATCCAGAGTGTATTCCCACCTCACTGTCAGTGTTCTCCAGATCCACAGTGACCCTGATCATGAAAAATCGATTACTGAGGATGAATGAATGATAATGATAAATAACAAAACTGAAAAAAAGCTTTGTTGGGCTATATCAGAAAAATGTGTTTTGGATCAAACATTTAATTTCTTTTCTAATAGACAGATGTGGCATAATGTATATATAATCATAATGTATACTCTTATACTAACACCTATGTCCTATGGAAACCATAGGAAAGATTTTAATTTCCATGTCTTGTTTTACTGTAGGAGCATGAATTTCACATATAAATGTTGTTGAACAGCAACACTGAAGAAGATGTAGATTTCTTTTTGTTTGCTTGCTTTAGAAAATCTTCATCATGCAGTCACACTGTCCATTAAACTATTAGTTATCCATCATATTAGGTAGGGCAGTGGTAGCTCATTGGGCTACTGATCAGAAGGTCATGAGTTCAATCCCCAGCACTGCCAAGCTGGGCCTGCTGGGCCCTTGAGCAAGGCCCTTAACCCTCAACTGCTCAGTTGTATAAATAAGATAAAATGTAAGTCGCTCTGNGCTCTGGATAAGGGCATCTGCCAAATGCTGTAAATGTAATGTAAATATTAAGTATCATATTTCACTTTCAGGGAGTTTGGAACTTTGGCCTATGAGCTTCTGGACCAGGCATACAAACATGATGAACAGGTGGCCATGAAGCTGCTGACCTATGAGCTTAAGAACTGGAGTAACTCCACCTGTCTGAAACTAGCTGTGGCTGCCAAGCACAGAGACTTCATTGCCCACACATGCAGCCAGATGCTCCTTACTGACATGTGGATGGGCTGCCTGAGGGTTGGCAAAAACCCTGGACTCAAGGTGATTATTTGTATAACGACACAGGTCGTTGGAATCATATTTTCATTTTATGGGTTCCATGGTTTCCCCATCCCTTAATTGTGGAAGTCCATGTGTCATTATACAATAATTTAGGTACTACGCAGTTGCTTGTTTCTGATTCTCAAAACTGCATCTCTCCAGGTAATTTCAGGCATCATCTTTCCTCCTTCAATCCTGCTCCTGGGTTTCCGTGTGGGTGATGACACCCACCAAGGCTCTGATGACAACACAGGTGCCAAGGACAAGGATGATGAGAACAAATCCAGCAGGGTAACTACAGCACTTGTTGTGTCTAAAGCACCCTAATTACTAAGATATCTATGTGTTGTTGGTGTGTAATGCAATGCCATTATCTGTGTCTGTTTAGTGCTCCAAATATCAGTATCTGTATTCAGGTATACACTTGAAGTGGGCATGACCTAAACAAGAAGTTTGTTTCATTAAGTAGGAATCCTACCACTTTGTTCCCAGAATCACTGGAAAACACTGGGGGCAAAACCAGAAGTAGAAATGCCTATAGCACTGTCAGCATGGTCTGTGAATTCTGGCTCTGACAGTTCTTCAATCTATGCTGCATCACTCAATGTGTGTTAATCCTGCTCAGACAGTTTTTATTTCTGTTTGTACATGGCCATGATATTTTGCACTGAATTTAGTTCTGTTTCCCGAAATATAAACAAGCTAATAGCCTAATTTGAACCACAGCAACCTTGAAAAGCCAAGGAGGAATGAATGAATGCTGTAAATGCATCACATGTACATTCTCTTTCTTTGTACTGTATGCTTCATATCTGACCACACTCTTGCACCTGCATGAAAGTAAAAACCCTCACTTGCTCAAATTTTTTGTTGAATCCCATGGGATCCCAGTCCTGATGCACATGTCTTCCGTTCAAGCTTGTAGGTTTTGTTTCACAAGCAGAATATCAGTGTAAACAATACTATTTCATTGTTCACTTCATAAATGAATAAACAATCCACAGAGAGTTTCTCAATACTTAACACAAAATATTAACACACATCATGACATTTGTGCATTGTCAAACTTTGTATATTGTAATGTCCCCAACAACATGACAAATGTTCTTCCAGGATGCCGCCACGGATGCACATTCAAAGAAAGGCGATGAAGAAGATGGCAGCAAGAAGCTGAGACATGTCCCCATTGGAAGGAAGATCTATGAGTTCTACAATGCTCCGTTCACCAAGTTTTGGTTTAATACGGTAAGCATTAAACCATTGCTATTTATTATCATATCAAGTCATTTCATAGTAATAGTATTTCATATTAATATAATGTTTCTGATGTTGCATTCTTCTGATGTTGTCTGATATGTTTGGGGCAGATCTCGTACCTTGGGTATCTTATGCTCTACAATTACATTGTCTTGGTGAAGATGGAACGTTGGCCATCAATACAAGAGTGGTTGGTCATTTCATACATACTGACACTCGGCCTAGAGAAAGTGAGACAGGTGAGGTTTAAAGTGTCTTTATTATGACAATCGCACTGTCATGAATTTCATATGTAATTTACACATTTTTGGAAACTTCACATTATGGCTTCGTACATTTTTCACATGTAATGGACTTTTGAGAATCCCTGACATGAGGAACTATTTTTTAAGGTTGTAGTGTAAAGCACCAAATAAAACATGAAAAAAAATACATGAAATACAAATAAAACACTAGTCATGTGGATACTCGTCTATTAGGAGCAATGGATGAGAGGGTTAGTGCTGCTATTTATAGGTTGTCCTTTTGATCATGCGCTTTAATTATAAATTTAGGTGACAGGAACAATGATAGAGTATTATGTGTGCCAGGATCAGATTAGAGCTGAATTTCACCTGTTGGCTCTGGACAGATTTGTACAACCAGCAAGTGCATTAAATATCATGGTGGACTAGAAATATCACAGTGACACAGAAAAAGATGAAAAATATGGTCAAATGATTGGTGTTAAAATAGCCATGATATAAACTGGATTTTGAAGCAGTTAGAGTCTGCATATTGTTTCTTGACTGTTGTAACTGAGAAAGCTATACCACCATTTGCCTCATGTAAAAATGAATGTTGTGAAAGACAGTTTAAAAAGGAATGTAAATAGAGGGAATATAAAATGCTCTTGTTTGTGTTAGATTCTGATGTCAGAGCCTGGTAAGCTCAAACAGAAGATTAACGTGTGGTTGGAGGAGTACTGGAACATCACAGACCTGGTGGCCATCTCTACATTCCTTCTGGGTCTTCTCCTCAGACTACAGCCCGAACCTTACATGGGCTACGGCCGGGTTATATACTGCGTGGACATCATCTTCTGGTACATCCGTGTGTTGGATATTTTTGGGGTCAACAAGTACCTCGGACCCTATGTCATGATGATTGGCAAGATGGTAAGTAACAGTAGATCACGCAAGTAGAGAAAGCAAACTTCTGTGTGTTTCTGTTTTTATAGACTTTTAAATGTATCATATTTTGCCAGGCCTCGACAAGTTATTACAGGCTGAGTTTACTTTTTTAAATGTTTGATTCTTTAGACCATGTTAGTAGTTTTATATTTTGGTCTCCTAAAAAAATACAAAAAAAAAATGGAATGTTGTCACGTTATTGTTGTGTGTGTGTGTATTTATTTCTTTATTTTTTAGATGATTGACATGTTGTACTTTGTGGTGATCATGTTGGTGGTCCTCATGAGCTTTGGGGTAGCACGGCAGGCCATCCTCCACCCAGATGAAGAGCCCACCTGGCGATTAGCCCGAAACATTTTCTACATGCCCTACTGGATGATCTATGGAGAGGTGTTTGCGGACTCAATAGACCGTAAGACTAGAATCGATAGTAAGATTCTTTTTCCTGCCTCCAGGGTAGATATTCAGCCTTATTTGTACTTTCCCCTATCTTGCTGAGTTGTAGTGTATTGTAGTGCCACATTTGCATATACAGTGGTTCTTACTAATTTATTTCATGTTGTTCTTTTTAAATTAAAAAAAAAATAAATAAATAAAATCTGGACAGGTTTATTTTTTAAGTTTTCAAGAACTTTTTAGTACTTTGGCTTTGTGGTGTAAATAATGTTCTGCTATGATCTACAAGCTGTTATAAGCTACAAATTAATCGGTTTATGACTGTGACTTGTCAGAATAGTGCGCTCATTTTCCAAACACCTTTATATCAGATATTTAAAGTTTAGACCATCCATCTTTAGACCATGTTTAAGTTAACTAACAGTAAAACAGTAGATGTACCAATGTACCAATGTTGTTTCCACATATGTGCAAAAAATTATTTTTTAAAGGAAAATATAGATTATTTTTCTTACTTGTGATGTAATTGACAGTAAATGTTTGCTTGCTCTCCCCGCCTCTATCATCATGAATTTTCTTCTCTGGAATGCTCTGCAGTTTATGCCATGGAAATAAACCGTATGTAAACATTACACTCCACCATTTTTAATGCTGTTTCAAAATGGAAGTTAGCACTGCTATGCTGGACTGAGATTTGAGGTCTTCCCTCAGCCCCCTGTGGAGATAATATGTATGATGAAGATGGAAAGAAACTTCCCCCCTGCATTCCTGGTGCCTGGCTCACTCCAGCCATCATGGCCTGCTATTTGCTAGTGGCTAACATCCTCCTTGTCAACTTGCTTATTGCTGTCTTCAAGTAAGTGTACAAATCAATACAGATAATATGTATATTTCTTAATATGACGGAGCAAATATGACTAAATGGTATTTAACTTTACTGGACTACTCCTGGATACAGTATGAATGACACAAATTGTCTAAAGTGGACATGATTATAAATTATCCACCATGTTTGTATCCATAACAGTAACACCTTCTTTGAGGTGAAGTCCATTTCAAACCAGGTGTGGAAGTTCCAGCGGTATCAGCTGATCATGACTTTCCACGACAGGCCAGTGCTTCCTCCTCCTCTCATCATCTTCAGCCATATTTACATCCTCATCAGACGAATCTGCTGCCGCTGTGGCAAGAAAAAAGAGGGAGAGCTGGATGAGAGGGACAAAGGACTGAGTGAGTTCACTTGAAAGAATGATATCTCATTTTTGTGAACAGAAGGAAATGAGCCACTTGTAAGACTTTTGTGCTTTCAGAGTCAGTCATTGTTGGTGCAGTAAAGTCAGTGATCATCCTTTCTCAATGAACAAGACTGTTATAGACCATCTTGTTGCTATATTACAGGCTCCTAGAACTCCTGAAGAATACTAATTTGAAGGAATTGTTATACATACAGTATATAAAGGACACTTGATTAATATTTGCATCAATTTGTGGATAACATATCTATTGTACAAAATTAGGTTTTCAGGTAGCTGTCTTATTGACTAATCACAGTATCTCCTTTTTTCTCTAAGAGCTTATCCTGAATTCTGAGGAGTTGAGGTGCCTGTATGAATTTGAGGAGGAGTGTGTGGAAGACTACTTCAGAGAGAAAGAAGATGAGCAGCAGTCCTCAAATGATGAAAGGATAAGGGTGACATCTGGAAGGTAACAAAATCTGTGAAGCATTTCAATCCTCCAGGTTAAATAATTGTCTAAAAATGGTAAGCAGTGTAAACTGGACTTAATCTTGAAACTGCTTCACCGCACATTTGGAGGGCTTTATCAAATGAAACAGATAAAAAGGTTTAGATGATGGATTAGATCATGGTACTGAAATGTTCTTTTTAATCAATTTTATTTCATGACAGGGTAGAACACATGTCCATGCACCTGGAAGAGGTCAATGAGAGAGAGAACAATATGAAGGCTTCTTTGCAGACGGTGGATCTGAGGCTGGCCCAGCTGGAGGACATCTATTCTCGCATGATGACGGCCTTGGAGAAACTGGCAGGAATCGACCACAGTGAACTGAAGAGGACACACTCACGTACATCCTCTGTTAGTGGGCTGTCATCGCTCCTCCGCACTGGCAGCATTAACAGTAATGATGGATACAGCCTTTATTGCTACTATATGGATGACTCTCCAGCTACTGAGGAGAAGGACGGGGCCATGTCAAGCCAACTGACAGTGGCAAATGTGAAGAAGCCATCGAACACCACAACTCTCAATCCAAATGATTATGGGCTGAATTTGGAGGTCGATGTTCCTGTAGGAAGGATGCGTCCAAACTCATGTGAGAACACCTGGATCCCCCCTTGTGAGAAAACACCTGAATCTACAGATCAGGATGAAGAGGCCAAAGCAACATGTGAAACTTCAACATCTTTAGTCCAAAGGTCTAGGAGCACCAGCTTGTTCAGTTCAACTGCCAGAGAAGGTTTAATGCAGCAAGCCAAAGAGCCTAATTCTATTCAGAAAGGGATTGTCAAATCCTCAACTATGCGGCGGTGGAGTGCTGGCTCTGAGTATAAATTGCAACCTAATCTTTTTGGCCAGCCACCTCCAGACATTCACATTATCAAACCCACAGAGACAAATGAAGCAAGAAAATCTGAGGGTCAGCTGAGACAGAGAGTTCCAAATATTCTCAGCACAGACATGAGAACTCAAGAAGAAGAAGAAGAAGAAGAAGAAGAAGAAGAAGGCCAGATAGGAAGGAGTGATATTACACAAGAGGACAGAAAAGAGAATGGCTCAGAGGAAAGACTAAATATGGAGGGTAATGCAGAAGAAAGAGACAGAGACCCAACACAGACAGATGTAATATGGAGAAATGCAATTGAGGATGGAACAATGAACTTGCATGAAGGTATTCCTGACTCTTTTCATCTTCTGGTACCTGAAGAGAGAATGTTTCCACCAGGAAGATCCAAGAGCTGGAACACAAAATGTCGCAAAGCCTTGAGGGAAAGCACAGACAAGCCCCGAGGCTCCAGTAGTGAGAGCAGCCTTTCATGTGGAAGTTCCCTTGAGAGGTCTGGAGAAAAAATTGGGAAAGTGTCAGGGAAGGAGGAGTGAAAGAAAAAAGATAGATCTGAGCTCGGGAGATGAGACTGCTAATTAGGCGTAAAGATGATAAAAGATTGTTCTTTGTGTAACATGATTTTAAATATGAATTCATCCATTCATCTTCAGTATCCTGGTCAGAGTTATCCTGGGAAACTGGGTGCAAGGTAGAAATACACCCTGGATGAGATGGCATTTCAGCGTAGGGCATCAAGAACTTTTATCTAACAATAAAACAGTTGCAGTGTCATATCCACTTCCTAGGTAAAAGATATTTGATGTTTTGTAGATAACCCTAAATGTGTGATTATGTGATTAATAACTTCCAATACACATTTCTGCATATTGTATGTATTCTGTATAATGCTATAACAGTTAGGCTTTATACAAGTAAAAAATAATACTCTTGCCTTACAGTTGGCTTAAATGTTATTTAATATGTTGTTTGACAACCACAGATTTGATAAGACATGCATAATATTCAGTGTTATTAATATTTTATTGTTATAATGAAAAGCTGTTCTTATTGTCCCTTTAAACTTAAAGTTATGGAACTACATGATTAATGTATATTTGTGCAAACTTTCATAGCATTCAACATTTTAACATGTATCTTACTGATGTAGTGGACCCAAGAGCTTTTGTACTGCTGATCTCAAAAAGCGCGCTCTAGTGCCCTCTAGTGTCTAGCCAGTATATTACAAGAACATAGTTTTTGTTGCAGGTTAGATAATGGAACAAAAAAACACAAATGACCCATAATGCTATGCAATTTTACTTTGGTTATATGTGGTACAAAAGGTTTCACAATTAATAAAAAAAAAATCACACTAGAAATTAGGGGTTACACTCTCTTTTTTTTCATTACAAAACAATCATTTGCCTGCCAGATGAGCAGGCTGTTTAAGAAACATTTCCTTTCTGAACTGATAGATGGCAGTATATAGAACAATCACAATAACCAGTTCAAATCAATAAACTCAGAGGACAGCTGCAGATATGTATGGCCTTTGATGACACTGATCACAATGGTCCCATCTGAACACCAAGGCGGGAATAATAATGCTACACTTGCTTGTATTTTATGGTAAGTGCTAAAGCAGAGTCGCTACTGCAGTTTCTGAGAGAGTAAAACACTGACTCGTGTACAGACATTTCCAAGGCCTTAACTCTTGGGCTGGAAAGAGGAAGCAAAAAAAAACTTAGTAAGAACATTTTATTGCTGACTCGATCTGTCAGACTATTTTTGAAGCTTTCCTTCTTCTGAAACATTAGCGCAACTGAAACACTTCGATACGGTCCATTTGCACACACTCACCCTCAAATCTCAACTACATTAAGAGCATTGGCACCAGTGAAATAAATGCTACTTATGCCATGTAACTGGGTACAGAATACATACATATTGACATGAATTCACCCAAACACAAACAGACACACAACACACACAGCAACAATAACTGTCTATTTGATAATTGTATTTTCCTTCAAAGAGCTACTAGTAATAGATATCACAGGTTATGACTTGTGTAAACCAAAAGTACTTTGGGCTTTTAAAAAACAGCAATAAGAATAGGTGGTATTTTGTTAATATACATAGCAGCAAGAATGCCAACATGTAAAATTAATAGCACATTATACATACAGTAAAAGCATGCATTAGTGGCTTTCCTATACATTCATATACAGATATTTTCATCATTATCATTCCTCAAAAGTCAATATCAAACATGCAAACCTTTGCCAATCACACAAGATGTTTTTTTAAGGTGAATTAATTAACCAGAGAGATATGTACATAATGCTACCCTTCTTAGCATGCAGGACCACAGTCCAGCACAGTTTGGTGATTTCCCTGCTTTCACACGACGACTAAACCTGTTCATTACCTGATAAGTTCAACTAGGTGTCTTTCAACAGGAAAATCAGCAAGCTGTGTTAGACTGTCAAACAGACAGGACCACAGCTGGGACCCATGGCCTAACATGTGTGCTATATACGTCATGTCTCTGTTTTGATTGGCTGCTGCTTTACAGACACATGGGCAGACCGTACATGTGTACTTTTACCCATCATGCTCTTCAGCTGTCATGTTCTATATTTGATTCTCAACACTGCAGGGGAGTGCAGGATCTCTGTCAGTGCTATACATGGTTATGTGCCTGTGAGACAAACCCAGAGACATTCTCCTATATATATATATTCTAATTCCACCTCCTTTTAAATCTTTAAAGGTGCCCTTTAATTAGTCATACTATAGATTTTACAGATAATTATCTGCCCATAAACAATGTATAATGGCAGTATAACACTGTTATGCTTATAAAAGCTTTATAAAATATGAATAAAGGCTCTATAAAAGGAATAATTCAAGCTTTGATATTATATCAAAAAAACAAATTGACAGTCAAACTGAAACATGTGCCGTGATAATCACAAAAAGGCCAAAAGAAACAATAAGACATTTCACAAACTAGGTACTTCAATCCCCTCCAGTATCCTTTGTGCCAACTCGCCGGTTGGTCTGTATGAACAGGAGTCTCCCTGTTCATTAAGAACGTGAGTGCACACCTCTCAGTAGAGGCTCACATGACCTTCCATACCAGCTGATTCTGCAGCTAGAGAGATCAAGTCCATAGTTGCAATGCAATGGCTAGAGTCCGTTATATGAGCGTGCACCTGAATAAGCTGTGCTTCTTGGAACGTTTCTCTGTGATCTTAATTGGTGCCCCACCTTCTGAATTGCTGCCATCGTTCTAGGAAAAGACATGAAGAGAAGGGATCGCTCAACAAGAACGGCAATGCTAATAAGTCAGTAATGTACTGTAGGTTTATTCATGTGATGCTCAAAGTTACAGCTGTGTATTTCATGGAATGGCTCACCATTTTCCTGTTGAGTCTGGCCATAATGTCTCTCGCTAGGGTGAAAAAGGCTTCTTCCACATTTATGCTAGTTTTTGCGCTGGTTTCTAAAAACTTGATTCCATAATCTATTGCCAGCTAGAAGACAGCATAAGGAAGAATACAATGTTCTAAGCATGGAAAGCATAGCACATATACGAAATAAGAGCATTTACATTCATGGCATTATCCAGACAGACCTACATTTGTCTCATTTATACAACCGAGCAGCTCGGCAGTGCTGGGATTTGAACTCACAACCTATCAACCAATCAGTAACATATCCTAACCACTGAGCTACCACTGCCCCTTTTTAAAAATCTATTTGTGAAATAAAGATTAAAGTACACAAGAAAAAGAGTAAATTGTGATCTTGTGATATTAATATTAAGGGAAAAAAAACTGATCCACTATGTATTATTATGAGAGCCAAATTTCTGCCTGAAACACTGGGCTATTTTTCACTTTTTAAGGGAAAGCAGTCGAAGGATTGCTGAATTGCTGATTGCTGAAAATGGGTTTTGCCTCTGGGAAACAAATGAAGGGAGTTTTATTGCCACACTGCAGCTGTGATGGCTTATTTTCACTTTCCATTTTTAGTTAGCACCGAGTTTGCTAATGGCCTCAAGTAGAGAAATAGCCTTTTACTTAAAATGATAGTACGCGGTTTAAGACATAGCCTGCTCTTGTGTTGGCTGTGGTTTATGCTGATTGGTCATCATGGACCAATCACAGTGAGTTATTCAAATTAATCTCGTGTTTATTGTAGATAGTCTCTAATTTTAAATGGCATGTAAAATAGGGAGAGTTTCTTGAGGGGAGGTGAAGAATGTGCACTAGGTCACATTTTTTTCATATTTTATGCAACTTAGGCCCTTTAAAGCATGCAACCATTATGATATTTTGCATAACGTAAAAACAANTTTACAGAGAGTCAACTTGTCTATTATTAGGATGTTTGTATCAGATCAGGTCCATGTACCGGCCAGTAATCAGAGCTCTGATATTGGTATCATATCAAAAATGGAAAAAAATGGAATCAGTGCATAATACCTAATCAATATAGGGAGTTATATCACACACTCAATGTCCACATGTTATCTTTGTGGCTTTAAAAAAAAAAAACAAGAATGGAAAGTAATAATAACAAGCCTGAAAAGCTGTACCTTCTCTCCTCTCTCCTTAGACACCTGTCTCTTGTCGTTCATGTCACATTTATTTCCGAGGATCATCCGCTCTACATCTGACGACGCATGCTAGAGAGAGCAATAAACATAGAGCACAACACATTCGACTCCACAACTGTGAAAACATTATGAGACAATAATGTGTCCTGTTCATAATTTGGTTGTACAATATAAATATAAAACATACCATGAGAAGAATTTAATTAGCGAATTGTATTCACTAATTAAAAGAATATCCGAACAAAAATATATATGTAAATGTACCGAGTTTCCTAATTTGTACACATCTTGTTGCTGCCTCGCTGTATAACATGGTCCCAAAACTCACCTCCTCGATGTTGCGAATCCAGTTCTTGATGTTTTCAAAGGACTTTTCACTAGTAATATCGTACACTAACATAATGCCCTGGCAGAGACACAGAGACAAAAATAGGACAGATTTACCCCTCGTATTTACCTACAGGTATTTTAACCTGTAGTGATGAGAATGAAGACATGGGCTCACCATTGCGCCTCTGTAGTATGCCGTAGTGATGGTCCTAAATCTCTCCTGTCCTGCTGTGTCCCTATAAGCAGAACATAGTGCATACATTTCAAATCAGCCCATCATGGACCAGACATACATTAGAGGTCATCATTAACTCCTTTTCTTCTGCATATCCTGAATTGTCTCGGTTGGTTTCGAAAGAGGCCCTCCCTTCCCAACCCTACCGTTTCCAGTCTACACATCCTGTAAACAGAGCAGGCACACTTTTCACTGCACTATTGTGAGAGTATCCTTCACATTAGTCACAGAATGTCTGGGCCAGGCTTATAAGCACTGTGACCCCCAACAGGAAGAACAGCCTGTTTCCTGGCATCGTTTCTCTGGCACTTAGAAATCTACTGGAGGGTGCTGACACCATTATGAAATTTTGGCTGATGATTAGTTGTCATACACATTCAGTAATTCTGATTAATGACTGAGTCGCTTGTGTTGACTTTATGGTAGTTTTATGATATAAGCAGTGTAACATGACAAGCTGTGCTTTTTTGTCTTATTTTCAAGAGAGAGGAACAGAGAGGCTGGTGAGGGAAAGACTGTCTTTAGCTCTTCTAATGCAAGTGATAACAGATACTAGCTTATTCTGTAATTATGTAAATGTAACGACTATTATAAATATTATACAAACTATTCTAACTACATTGTCATTTATTAATAAAAAAGGTTAGAAAATCATTGTGGGATAAGAGGAATAACATACTTTGGGCTGTGCTGCTGTAGGTTGATTTTCCTGTTACAGCATGGCCTCTCATATCTTTACTCCTTATATAATCACATGTCCTGAAGTTTTATCCCCCTTGGACAATTNAATTAAACAACAACACATCATACTTAGTTTTTATTCAGTTATAGTTATGTTTAATGTTGTGAACGTCTGTGAGACAAGTTAGCTTCCCTCATCACCTACGTTATAGCAGCTATAAACAGTCTTTTCCTCACCTGCCTCTTGTTTTTCTCTTGATGATGATAAGATAAAAATGCAGCTTGGCAAAAAAAAAAAGCACAAAATCCTCTGTGATGAAGATGCTCATGTGTTAACTGTACCACTGACTGTTGCAAAGCTCACTTGACACTGAAGACTCTTCTAAAAATACTAACTAAACTTCTTACAGAAAACTTCACCATATCAAGAATTACATATGTTTTTAATCCAGTTATGTGTTGTGTCTGCCATACTTTCCCGTGCAGGTTGTTATTACAGAAATGATTACACAGTAGAATAAGCCTTGCAGCTGGAACTACTGTCAAAGCTGCTGTTAGAGAAAATTAATCAACACCTTATGACCAATCAGAATCTAGACTTCAACACTGTGGTAGAAACAGACACGTGACTCCCAGGATCTATTTGGAAGTCTTCAAAGCCACTACCAATCATTAGAGAGTCTGGTAATTTTCATCATAAAATGTGGTCAACAAATGCTTACTCTAAGTTAAACAGGCCAATTGACGGACATTGCAAATGGCCAACTTCTTTTACTCACCAGTGTTTATTCTTAAAATTCTTTAATAAGTGTTACAGACATGACGCTGTGGAGGATTTTCATTTTGCTCCAAAAAGCTCGCTGTGTTCAAAATCTTGTTTTCCTGATAAAAACCATTGTATGGAAGTGTGCATCAACCTTCATCATTCTGAAGCTTGTGGTCAGCTCAGTGTACAAATGACATCAGAAGCGGTGTGGGCGGAGCTTATCGTACACGAAGACTAATAAATTTTACATAAAGACAGTATTGTCTACAATAAGCTTATACGGACATACACTTGGATTGGATGTATTGGACTGATTTGCAGACTACAATGTAATAAAATGTCTTCAAGATCCAGCTGAAAGTAAAACAAACACACACACACACACACACACACACACACACACACACACACACACACACACACACACACACACACACACACAAATCAAGTAATAAAACTGTACTTGTGAAAGCCTCAGTGCTTACCATATCTGGAGTTTGATTTTCTTTCCATTTAACTCTATAGTCCTGATTTTGAAGTCAATTCCTAAAAATGAGAATAAAAGAAACAATTACACTGTTTTTGTAATTACACAGTAAACATCAAATGGAGTCTTCATGATTGGCATACAATACATTCTCTGTGCTTTTATAGTCATACTGAAAAATTTGAGTGAGACCTTAACAAAAATAAATGCGAAGCTCTCTGAAGACAAGCCAAACAGAAACTGACTGATGGACTCGTAAGGAAGCTTCATGGAATGTCTCATCTGAAGGATGAATATCAGCAGCAATGCAATTTTGGCTCGGAGCAACTGAAGAGAATCTGTTTTCCACTTTGTCTACTTTTTTACTATTTGAACAAAAATAACATACAAATATACAAATATATAAGCGCAGGTACGTTCTGTATATGAAACAGCTCACATTTCCAGCGTGGTAATAAGGCTGCTTTCCATAAACAGTTTAGTCAGGAGGCAGCGCCATTTCCTGAGGTGCAAGCATGTATTATAACATGCTTTGTAATGACTCATTTGAGGAGTGGGAAAGTCCAGACCTTTCAAATGTGAGTCTATGATCAAATCAGAGTCTCGAACTATGACAGCTTTCTTAACGAACACTTCATACAAACTTTCTGTTTTAGGAGAAGAGATGGTGCTTACCAGACCCTGTTTTAAACCACAGTTTCCTGAAAACATCAGACATGCAACCTCGACACTAACTTAATCCCTTATAACTCTCTGCTAAATCGAGCTTTATCACAGGCAACAGACTTAATATAGCCCCCCTGAACAAGTCACTCATATAACTGTCAAGAATATTCAATATACAAAGGTCAATTTGTGTATTCATGTCTTTAAAATGACAAAAACTGGAATGATAGGATAGTTGACTTAACATTGCAACAGCCAAAGATTGTTTTAGTTGATAGCATGAACAAACAGTCTGTTAAAAAAATGAGAAGTTGATTGAGAACAAAACTCTAACAAAAGAGAGAGGAAGTAGCTGGCTAGGTAAAGCTCTATCTGGCTTTCCTTTTACCGGAAAACAGTGAGCATGCAGATGAGAAGTGCCGTTTGTTTATTACTCTGAAAGGTCTGAAGCGACTAACTGGATAAACTAGCTGAAAATGTATCCAAGAGTTTGCTGGTTACATTTAAGCATCTGCCTGCTGCAAAGTCTTACAGCAAGATAAATAATATCAGACATATATGAACACAAGTACGCTACAGTCAGGTTTTGGATAACCTGAACTAGATAAGCAAAGTATAAACAGACCAAGTGAGTCAGAGGAAGCACTGGTGGATATCTCCTGTGCTCTGGAGGGAGTTAGCAGGGAAGCCTGCAGTGTGGCCAAAGCTGGGGTCAGCCACCTCCTGGCACATGGAATAGCTGCCCATCACGCCTCTGCCTACTGCATTGTCTGTACAATGAAGGCGTGAACAAGCTGAATGTCACAAGGCCCAGAGGTGGCTTTAAACAGTGTGGTCTGTGTTCAAGGACAGGCTTGATTCTGTGGGACAGAAGGCCTTTCCCAGCACAACAGGCCTTGGAATGACCAATGCATTACCATGAAATGTGCAGTCTATTGTTGTTAACTCTAACCTATGAGCATAATATATGGTATTGTGCTTACATTCTTAAGACAAAAAAAAAATCATATTTAATATTAAAGAGGATAAATGTCAAAAATATAAACTTTAAAAAAAAATTTACAATACAAATCTGGGACATACAGAGAAACTTCGACATCTGTACATGTGCCAACAATCTAAAATGCACAAAGGGCACAAAACAAGCAAAATTTTAAAAAGTGCCTATTTTTGTTTTTGCCATGTTCTCAAGAGCAATGTAATGAGTTTCTTACACAATAATAAAAAGCATGATTCAGGAAAATCCTGGGTAAACGGTTTATCCTAGATCAGACAAAGCCAGATAATATCGGTATGACTTAATCAGATGGAAAACCTACAAGCAGCATTGATTTAAGATCAATGCAAATGAAGTAAACTGAACATATCTCAAAGACCAAAACTGTACATTACGCAGTAGCAGTCAGCCAGGTATAAAACCTGATTACCCTGACTGCCAAAACAGTAAAACATGTTTTAGGTTTGAATCCTCCGCTGCTGCTCAGTCTAGAGTTAAGCAGATCTGAAATGCTGGTACCTGATACCCAGTAATCAGTTCAACTGTCTGATGATCTCAAGCTGAATTACAACAAATAGACTGGCAGGTAAATAACATAAGCAGCATCTTACTTCTGTTTTATAAAACATGCCACAGAAGTGCTGCCAAAGGAACTAATAGATCTCCTTTTAAGGAGGTTTCATGGTTTACATATGTGCATCATTTGGATTCTTTCAATAAATTTCCACAGTTTACATTCCTTGCTCAAGATGTTTCAGAAGATGCCAGCATGCCTGGTTTTACAAAAAAAAAAAGTCGAATCTAGAGGCCTTTGTAACAGCAAAAAGCCAGCTTCCTGTTTCCCCTGATTAACGATAACGGTTTCCTCATAAGCTCAAGCGAGTTGCAGATAAGAATAAACATTATAATACAACAACCCGTGCTCCTATGTAGGATTTATCAGAGAAACGCCCTGAGTGAGGAGCTGAAGGAGCCCCATCGCGCACCGAGCCGGCGAACTGACCGATGGTAGAGATGAAGGTGGTGTTGAACGCGTCCTCGCTGAAGCGGAACAGAAGACACGTCTTTCCCACTCCGCTGTCTCCTATGAGCAAGAGCTTGAAGAGGTAATCGTAGGTTTTAGCCATTTGCCACGCCGGAGCTCCTATTGTGAATATCTGATCGCAGTGTGCCTCTTGGCCATACCACTGACACTAATTCATGCAGGACAGGATGAGGGGGCGGGGCTTCATCGTCTGACGTCAATGGCCTTCTATGGCGCGCGGATAGTCGCTGTAGAAATTTCAGAATCGGTTCTGATTCGATTCCACGTGTTGGGAATCAGTGGAGACGAGTCCAGACCATCTTTTTTATTATTATTTATTATTTTTTATATAATGGACCCAACAAACACAGAAGGTTTCCCTAACGTTAGCATTTGGTTCCCCTTTCGTTAATTTTTAGGAAGCATTTCATATGGTTTTGAGAATGTATTATTTAAGTCAGCAGTGTTCCTGAAACCTTCTGGGAACTTTAAAACACAGTCTCATGGTTATATTACAATTGACAAGGACCGCTTGCCAAAGGTTCAGGAACATTCCTGTAATGTTCTTTCACGGTCTCAAAACAAGCCTCAATTGCATGTTCTCCCTGTGCTTCGAGGGGTTCCTCCGGGTACTCCAGTTTCCTCCCCCAGTCCAAAGACACGCGTTGTAGCCAGACTGGGGTTTCCAAATTGTCCGTGGTGTGCGATTGTGCCCTGCGATGGAAAGTGTCCCTTGCCTTGTGCCCCCAAGTTCCCCCAAGCTCCAGGCTCCATGCGACCCTGTGTAGGATAAGCAGTACAGCAAGTGGATGGATGGATGGTCTCAAAACAAATAGGTATTATTTTTGTGAACAAAAGCTAATGTCACAGGAATGTTCTGTCCCATAAAACCTTACATGAACGTTATATTTCAGCAAAGAAAATTTTCCTGGAAAAACAAATAGGAACTAAAAAACAATTGGTCCTCAGAATCTTTCTTTAACTGAAACCAAACATTCCCAGAATGGTATGGGACCCAATAATTGTTAGCTGAGGAAATCTTGTAAAACAAATATCATGTCAAAAAAATGGGCCTATGTAAAAGACCTACTACTATGACTGTTAATTATGTAATATCGTATGAGCAATATTTCAGGTAACTGACATACTAGAAACAATAAGGCAAACATTTTATTAATTTTGCTCTGACATTGAAAATAGTACCAAAATAAGCCCCAGTTGGATACAGCATTGCATATTACCATGGCAACACACAGACTGACTGACAGCCCATATATTAATGGTGTCAGTGTAACAAATTATTGCTAGAATTTTAACATAGCAATCACAGACTAGCAGAGTGATACACTGAAAATATCTCAGTGCTGTTATACTGGGTGCAGTTGTGGCCTAATGGTTAGAGAGTCGGACTTGTAACCTGAAGGTCGTGGGTTCGAGTCTCAGCCCTAGCAGGGATTGTAGGTGAGTGAATGACCAGTGCTCTCCTCCACCCTCAATACCACGACTGAGGTGAGACCTTTGAGTGAGACACCGAACCCCCAACTGCTCCCCGGGTGCCCCGGCAAAAAAAAGAAAAGGCTGCCTACTTTCATGGTGGGTCTGGGTNGTGTGTGTGTGTGTGTGTGTGTGTGCACTTGGATGGGTTGAATGCAGAGCATGGGTTTGGGTTAAATTCTGAGTATGGGTCACCACACTTGGCCACAAGTCACTTCACTACTAAATATCAGCACTCCTTTAACGCCACTTATCCAATCAGATCAATAATTGTTGTATAATATGGACTGACATGTATTAACTTTATCAACATTTCATTTAAAATGTCAGTTTACCTGACATTAAATAGTTCCTACTTTTTAGTTCCTACTGATAGGCATTTGCCTATTTCTACTGAAAAAAAAAAAAAAAAAAAAGATTTATTTGCTTGACTCGGGTGTATTTGTCTATTTGACCTTGTTAAATCACCAAATCCTGAGTTTTATTAAACAACAATTCGTCTGTAGCTGTTAACTGGACATATTCTATGTGCATGGAGAGCAGACTTTACTGTGAGAACTTTAACACTCTGAGGTGCTGTTATCTCTGTGCCTGTACAGTAAGCTCTGTACACGAATCTGAGCCGAATCAATTTGTATAGAATCGAATACAAAGCTTTAGGGTCAACCATCGAATCAGAGAATCGACTCACTTCGACTCACTTTAGAGCACTCCGTGCTCTAAGTTTCTGTGTAAAAAGANTTCATACCTCGCAACTCCAGGGTTGTGGGTTCGAATCCCGCTTCCGCCCTGTGTGCACAGAGCTCGCATGTTCTCCCGGTGCTTCAGGGGTTCCCTCCGGGCACTCCGGTTTCCTCCCGCAGTCCAAACACATGCGCTGTAGGCTGATTGGAATTTCCAGATGGTGTGTGAATGTGTGTGTGATTGTGCCCTGCAATTAGTTGCTACCCCATCCAGGGTGTCCCCCTCCCTGTACCCGGAATTCCCCCTGGGATAGACTCCAGGTGTAGGATAAGCAGTACACAGAATGGATGGATGGATGGATGGGAGCATACAAATATCTATGTTGGAATATTAGACGTATAAGCCGTTTAGCCTGCGTTGTTGGCCAGTGTACGTCTTTCAGGAACTATGAGGGAATATGGGGACGTGTATATCTAATTATCCAAAAGCAACTTTTTCACCTTCATCTTTGAAGTGTCTGAAATATTTCTAAAGCTTTTTTTATAGCCATTCTCAGTTTTATGGTTTTATCTTTGCTATGATGACGCATTATTTTTGTTTGTTTTGTTTTGTTTTTCACGTGGAACTGTGTGCATGAGGAAGTGATTGTGTCCGAGGTTGCCAGTTATAATAATATCACTACTGCACTGGAATCTTACTGAACTCATTACCAGATCCAAACGTATTTTGATATATATAAACACAAATCAAGCCAGTTAAAACCTTTATACAAGAAATATTTAGCTTCTATATTCAAACAATTCTGTAAAATATTATCATTCATGTAGAAACTAATGAAGTGAACTACAAATGATGTACCATGCCAATCTTCCAGCACGGATAACATATATGGACAGGGATAATCCGCATAGCATTACAGGCCTAAATACACATTTAAAGCAGATTTAAAATATGACCAAATGACACAAACCACTCAAGAGGCCAGACAAGTGTATGTAAACGCACATAGAAATGTAGGTATCAGGATGTAATCCATATACAAAGCAGGAAACAGGGACTTAGATTTGTGAAATGTCACTGGAAATAGAAATGTTAATCCATTTATATGTATCATTTACAAGTATATCAGAAGTGTTTTACATTATGGTTAGATATAAATGTATACTCCCTATTAGGGAATGTTTAAATCTTTAGGTGACACTAATGAATGTTAACTTTAAATGTTTTTAAATTATTTGTTTTAATGTATGTTGAATACACTTTACTGTTTTTATATACCTCTCTATGCTAAAATATATGTTGTTGAAGTCTCGATTATGATTAGTCAGGTGTTGATTAATTTTCTGTAACAGCAGCTCTGTCAGTGGTGCAAGCTGTAATTCAAATCACAGCTTTACATAAATGTGCTTGTTGAGTGTCCCAAAAGTCTCCATATATAGGGGAAATTAACACGTTTTAGCAAAATGTAACTTTATTTACAAAACATCCCCTACACGATTGCCATTTTGTTGTAAACACACACAGAGTTGTCTCTCCCACAATGGACATGTGTTAACACATCTTGTGTTATGTGTGTTATTGCATGTCCATCGCAGCTTTGCGGCAGCTTCTCGACCCAGCCATGACGATGATTAAAGGATATCTGAAAAAAAAAGTATAATATAAATTAAGTATGAAAAATTTTAGAAGACATTTTGTTAAAAGTATTAATTTCCCCTCTGTATAGAGACCTCTGTATAGAGACCACCATACAGGTACTTGCGAATGATAACATACTACAGCGTGTAGTATGTTATCATTCGCAAGTACCTGTATGGTGGTTGATCTACATAATCTAAAGCTAATAAGAGTCAATAACAGATTCAAGTGTTCTATATAATAAAGAAAAGCAAATAATTGTTAATATGGTGAAGCTTTTTGTTAGATGTTTATTGAACTTTCATGGAAGGAGTCTCCAGTGTCAGGCCTGAATGTTTTCCACTATGCGAGAGTCTTCAGGAGAGATTCCCCACTTTGGATTATTTTCCTATTATAGCATCCTGTCATGTTTTATTCCTTACTTATCCTGCTGTTCTGATAAACAGACTGATAAGATAACATGACATCTCAGATTGCATGGTAATTGTCCTTTACGTAGATGTCTTTAGTCATTGTGGCATGCCTAGACATGCCCGCTCATTGAGTACAATAGAAAGGCTCGCTCGCGGGGATTTATTAAAAGCGCATGGCAACCGCAGGACTGCTTCACTTCAGGAATCAGACACGGAGCTGTGTACGTCGGAGAAAAGCGCTTGCTAGAGAAAATGCCTGTAAGTATCCACGTTTCTTTTTTGTTATGGTACTGACAGCAGCACCATTCAAACCGTACTGCTGTATGTCATTATATTAGACTGCGACCAGTGGAATGAACTGGTGTTTGTGAAACTTTTGCTGTGGGTTCACATGGCGTCTTGAAGAAGAGCTTAGTGGGCCTGCTGCTGTTCTTTCCATTCCCATGCTGATATGTGCGCACTTTCATAGACCTTTTAATATCAAACATTTACTCGAACTTTATGGTTATTTTGTTAAAATATAAAACATTTAACTACTTCATCTTCCCTGCCAGCCCTAGCAGTACTTCGGGTAACGTGTGTAAAATGTAAACCTGGGTAAATGATATTTGTGCCAAAAAATTATTTAATTTTAGTAGTTTATCGAAATCGTCGTCGCCTTAATACTAATTGAAAATATATTTCTAGTATATTTCTGTTATTGGTTATACCTTCATTTAACTCTTCCAACGCCATCAGTTTCTCAGATGTGACGTAATAAGCAGGTGAACAGTTTTATAGCGCTTGAATAATGACGTTTCATTTTAGCTTATTCTTTTTTCTTTTTTTTAGCTAACTATTATTTTACCTTACAATTGTTTATTTTAACTTGTGCTGCTGAATATTTGTGGCTAATTTAGATTGAGAGCCTTTTTTAACCACTGATTGGTGTGTGTGTGTGTGTGTGTGTGTGTGTGTGTGTGTGAAACAGTTGGCTAAAGACTTACTAAACCCAACTCTCGACTTTGAGAGGAGGCAGCATAAGAAGAAGAGACTGGTCCAGAGTCCAAACTCTTACTTCATGGATGTGAAATGCCCAGGTATACCACACCTTAGAAACACCCCTACTTGGCATGGCATGGTAAATGTCATGATATGAGTTTCTTTATTCATTAAACATACTGGCTACACGAGAAGTTGATTTGGCAACTCGGTGAAGGAACATTTTAACAGGCATAACAAACAGATGAATAAATGTAAAAATGTAAATGTACATTGTGTTGTGACCATGCAAAATGGAGCAGCTGAACAAACACCACAGTCAAAGTAGGACTGGATGACTGTAACTGGATGAGTGATAACACTACAGGTCATAAATGCTGTCATACAGAGCAGTAAATGTAGAGTTTTCTTAGTTGGCAATAAAGATCTTAATCCTCACATTTTGTTGAGATTTCCTCTACTCACAGCTTCTGAAACATTTCATCAAGTCAAGATCGAGTTTATAAACACTCAGAAATCAGAAAGTACTAAACTGACCAAACAATGTTAGGTTTTCTTAGGTTTGGCATCTCCATTAAGAATATAAGAGTTAAGTATGTGTGGTAAATGTATCATTTGTCTACAGGTTGCTATAAAATCACCACAGTGTTCAGCGTACGGGTCTGTCACCACAACACACAACCCACAAGGTGTCACGAGACGGTCGGGTGTCCTCCTTTCCGGTCCGATTGTGAGGGTGAGTATTTCAGATACACACTGAAGCCAAAGTCATTAAGACTATCTTTTTAAATAAATGAAGCATTTTTAGACTACTTAGATAAATCTGACCCCGTATTGCCATACATGATAGCAAAACCCACTAACCATATAGTACTATAGTACTTGTGCTTAAAAATAAAATTCACTTTTTGTATTTCGACAGGTTGTTCCTTCCGAAGAAAGCACTGATGAGAATAATTAAATTGGATCTTTTGAATAAAAAGAATTTGTTCCAGTTTCCTTATTTTTTCATTGATTGCAATGAGTGAAATGCCCCTACAGTGATTATTATGTGGAAGATTACATCTACTGTATCACTTTTCTGAATAAAGCCTGAGCAGAGCATCTCTTTTAGAGTCTATTTTTTATTTAATCCCAACTGCAATTAAAGCAGGTTGCAGCCATTACTTTCTTCTGTTGTACTTTTTGCTTCTAAGCACATAAACATGTCTTGAGCTAAGCACAACTGGCCTCATTTTGAATAACTATAACCCTGGAAAGATTAACAATCTGTACATTTAAAATAGGACATATATCCTATACATGCATGCCACAGAGCTGTTGAATTCTCTGTGATAATTAGTCAGAAGGTGCTGACTGCAAGACGAATCACAGGTCTATGTTACTGCACTCATTCTAATACAAGATCATTTTTATAGTAAAGGCTAAACTACATGGATCTCCATGGTAGATGCTACATATAATTTGAAGCTAATAAACATAAAAATGAGCAGTTTAACAAACATTCACTGACATGATAAAGTATTTTGTGAGTTTTACTGAAGGAGTCTCCAGTGTCAGCACTTGATAAGTCAGGTAAAGCTGGTCCTGTGAGTTTTCCGATGTTGTGCTTTAACATGACAAACTGCATTTCTTAACTTCAAGATAGAGAAAAGAGAGAGACTGGTCAGGGAAATACTGTTACAGCTGCTAGCAAAGTGCTTTAGCTGTCTGCCTGAAATGCCCCGTTTTTTCATCAACAATTCTTGCTTATTATTCGTGAAAAGTCCAGTTGAAAAAAGAATCCATCTCGCCGGTCTAATTAGAACATGGTCAAAGAGGTTATTTGCATAAAAACAAACAATCTGCATAAATACAAAGTTGTCTACATA